>OW626787.1:1522518-1710018 GCA_939628115.1 Tribolium freemani | reverse complement strand
GTTTTATTTCGCTTCAAAAAAGCGATATATATTATAATTCGAAAGAAAACGGCTTATTTCGAAAGATTCTTAGCTCCAAAACCAGCAAACGCCTCAAAAAGACGTTCTATGTTACAGTTTGTAGAAAAGCGACTTATTCAAGCACAAAAGTACAAATTATTCAATAGTTTGAATAAAAAAAGGGCTTCTCTCGGTAGATTCTTTGCTTAGAAACGAGAAAAGGCACTAATTTTAAAGAAAAACCTTTATTTTAGACAATTTCTTTTCTTAAAATCGAGAAATCTCCCAGGATTGGCTTTAATTAGTGCTTGAACTGTTTTCTTGTGACAATAAAACGTTTTCACTCTGATTTATTAAAGTTTGCTTAATTTGAAGCCAAGAATAATTCGAAATAAACCGTTTTCTTTTAATCTATAACATAATTCGTTCTTTTGAGCAAGAATAAAGAGTTTTGAGTCTGTTTTATTAAATATACTCGTTTCTTTAAGCAAAAAATAGTCTGAAATTTGCCGTTTTAGTTTAAACTATAACATAATTGGTTCTTTTGAGCCTGAATTGAGCGTTTTTAGTATGTTTTGTAAACGTTTGCTGGTTTCGAAGCTAAGAATCATTCGAAATAAGCCGTTTTCTTTCGAATTATAATTTATATCTCTTATTTGAAGCGAACTAAGACGTTTTCGGCTCGATTTACATAAGTTTTACTGGATTCTAAGTAAATAATCTTTCGAAATTAGCCATTTGCTTTCAAATTATTGCATCAATCGTTCTTTTGAGCAAGAATAAAGCGTTTTCGGTCTGTTTTATTAAATATACTCGTTTCTTTAAGCAAAAAATTGTCTGAAATTTACTGTTTTTGTTCAAACTATAATATAATTCGTTCTTTTGAGCTAGAAATTAGCCATTTGCTTTCAAATTATTGCATCAATCGTTCTTTTGAGCAAGAATAAAGCGTTTTCGGTCTGTTTTATTAAACATACTCGTTTCTTTAAGCAAAAAATTGTCTGAAATTCTCTGTTTTTGTTCAAACTATAATATAATTCGTTCTTTTGGGCCTGAATAAAGCGTTTGCAGTATGTTTTGTAAACGTTTGCTAGTTTCGAAGCTAAGAGTCGTTCGAAATAAGCCGTTTTCTTTCGAATTATAATATATATCGCTTTTTTGATGCGAACTTAGACGTTTTAGGTGGGATTTGCATAAGTTTTACTGGATTCTAAGCAAAAAATCCTTCGAAATTTTCCCTTTGCTTCTAAATTGTTGCATTAATCGTTCTTTTGAGCAAGGATATAGCGTTTTCAGTGTGTTTTATTAAATATTCTCGTTTCGTTAAGCAAAAAATAGTCTGAAATTTGCCGTTTTTGTTTAAACTATAACATACTTCGTTCTTCTGAGCCTGAATAGAGCGTTTTTAGTTTTAGTATGCTTTTTAAACGTTTGCTGGTTTCAAAGATAAGAATCGTTCGAAATAAGCCGTTTTCTTTCGAATTATAATATATATCGCTTTTCTGAAGCGAACTAAGACGATTTCGGCTCAATTTGTGTATGTTTTACTGGATTCTAAGCAAAAAATGTTTCGAAATAAGCCATTTGCTTCCAAATTCATGCATCAATCGTTCTTTTGAGCCAGAATAAAGCGTTTTCACTCTGTTTTATTAAATATACTCGTTTATTTAGGCAATCAATCGTACGGAATAAGCCCTTTTTGTTCAAACTATAGCATAATTCGTTCTTTTGAGCCTGATTAAAGCGTTTTCAGTATGTCTTGTAAACGTTTGCTCGTTTCAAAGCTAATAAACGTCCAAAATAATCTGTTTTTATCAAAACTATAACATTATTTGTTATTTTGAACTTGAATAAGATATTTTCAATTTGCTTTGTGTAAGTCTTCAGGTTTTTAAGCAAATATTTGTCAAAAATTAACAATGTTCTTACCAACAGGTGCATAAACCGTTCACTATTCGAAAGTTATAGTTGGTTTTCAATTATTATTAAAATAATAATAAAAAATATATATAATAATAATAATAATAACAATGATAGTAATAATAATAATAATAATAATAATAATAATAATAATAATAATAATAAAAATAATAATAATAACAATAATAATAATAATAATAATAAAAAGAAGAAGACGAATCCTTCGAATTGAGTTCTTTTCTTCAAAATTATAAATTTAATCGTTCCTTCAAACTAATCTAGAAAGTTCTCAGTTTGTTTTATTAAATTATACTCGTTTCTTTATGCAAAAGCAGACCCAAATAAAGTGTTTTTTTTAAACTGTAATATTAATGGTGTTTTTGAGGCGAAATAAGATGTTTTTAGTTTGGTTTGGTAAGGTTTTACTCGTTTCTAAGTAAAAAAGCTGCCGAAATAAGCAGGTTTCTTCCAAATTATAATATGATTCGTTCTTTAGAAGCGACATAAAACGTTTACAGTCTGTTTTGTTTAAGTTTAACTCGTGTTTGACTCGTTTCTGTGTAAATAATATTTCGAATTTAGTCGTTTTCTTTTAAATTTTAATAAAAATCGTTCTTTTGATCCAGACTAAAGCACTCTCAGTCTGATTTACTAAATTGTATTCGGTTCGTTAAGCAAAAAATGGCTCCAAGTAAAGCGTTATTATCCAAACTGAGACATTAGTCGTGTTTTTGATGAAGAATAAGTCGAGAAAATAAATAAAATCAAAAATTTGTAAAAAGTAATTAATAGTTCATAATTCAAAAACTATTAGGAATACTGAGATTTTTTTGACTTCAATCGATTGCCCGGATCATTTTGCATCGGCAAGGGTCGAAACAGTTCAACTGTTTCGAATAGTATAGCCGTGAGTGGAAAAAATAAATTAAATCAAAAATTTATAAAATGTAAAAAATAGCTCATAATTCAAAAACTATTAGGAATACTGCGATTTTTTTGACTTCAATCGATTGCCTGGATCATTTTGCTTCGGCAAAAGTCCAAATAGTTCCACTATTTCGAATAGTAGAGCCGTAAGTGAAAAAAATAAATAAAATCAAAAAATTATAAAATGTAAAAAATAGTTCATAATTCAAAAACTATTAGGAATACTGCGATTTTTTTGAACTTCAGTCGATTGCCTGAATCATTTTGCATCGGCAAAGGTCCAAATAGTTCCACTGTTTTGAATATAGTATAGCCGTAAGTGGAAAAAATAAATAAAATCAAAAATTTATAAAAAGTAAAAAATAGTTCTTAATTCAAAAACTATTAGTAATACTGCGATTTTTTTGAACTTCAATCGATTGCCTGGATCATTTTGCATCGGCAAAGGTCCAAATAGTTCCACTGTTTCGAATATAGTAGAGCCGTAAGTGAAAAAAATAAATAAAATCAAAAATTTATAAAAAGTAAAAAATAGTTCATAATTCAAAAACTATTAGGAATACTGAGAATTTTTTTGACTTCAATTGATTGCCTGGATCATTTTGCATCGGCAAGGGTCAAAACAGTTCCACTGTTTTGAATATAGTATAGCCGTAAGTGGAAAAAATAAATAAAATCAAAAATTTATAAAAAGTAAAAAATAGTTTATAATTCAAAAACTATTAGGAATACTGCGATTTTTTTGAACTTCAATCGATTGCCTGGATCATTTTGCATCGGCAGAGGTCCAAATAGTTCTACTCTTTCGAATATAGTATAGCCGTAAGTGGAAAAAATTAATAAAATCAAAAACTTATAAAAAGTAAAAAATAGTTTATAATTCAAATACTATTAGAAATACTGCGATTTTTTTAAATTTCAATCGATTGCCTGGATCATTTTGCATCGGCAAAGGTCGAAACAGTTCCACTGTTTCGAATAGTATAGCCGTAAGTGCAGAAAATAAATAAAATCAAAAATTTATAAAAAGTAAAAAATAGTTCATAATTTAAAAACTATTAGGAATACTGCGATTTCTTTGACTAAAATCGATTGCCTGAATCATTTTGCATCGGCAAAGGTCCAAACAATTCCACTTTGTCGAATAGTATAGCCGTAAGTGGAGAAAATAAATAAAATCAAAAATTTATAAAAAGTAAAAAATAGTTCATAATTCAAAAATTATTAGGAATACTGCGATTTTTTTGACTTCAATCGATTACCTGGATCATTTTGCATCGGCAAAGGTCCAAACAGTTCCACTGTTTCGAATAGTATAGCCGTAAGTGGAGAAAATAAATAAAATCAAAAATTTATAAAAAGCAAAAAATAGTTCATAATTCAAAAACTATTAGGAATACTGCGATTTTTTTGACTTCAATCGATTACCTGTATCATTTTGCATCGGCAAAGGTCCAAACAGTTCCACTGTTTCGAATAGTATAGCCGTAAGTGGAGAAAATAAATAAAATCAAAAATTTATATAATGTAAAATATAGTTCATAATTCAAAAACTATTTGGAATACTGCGATTTTTGTGATTTCAATCGATTACCTGGGTAATTGTGCATCGAAACAGTGGAACTATTTGGACCTTTGCCGATGCAAAATGATCCAGGCAATCGATTGAAGTCAAAAAAATCGCAGTATTGCTAATGTTTTTGAATTATGAACTATTTTTTACTTTTTATAAATTTTTGATATTATTTATTTTCTCCACTTACGGCTATACTATTCGAAACAGTGGAACTGTTTCGACCCGTGACGATGCAAAATGATCCAGGCAATCGATTGAAGTCAAAAAAATCGCAGTATTCCTAATAGTTTTTGAATTATGAACTATTTTTTACTTTTTATAAATTTTTGATGTTATTTATTTTTTCCACTTACGGCTATACTATATTCGAAACAGTGAAACTATTTGGACGTTTGCCGATGCAAAATGATCCGGGCAATCGATTGATGTCAAAAAAATCGCAGTATTCCTAATAGTTTTTGAATTATGAACTATTTTTTACTTTTTATAAATTTTTGATTTTAATGATTTTCTCCACTTACGGCTATACTATTTGAAACAGTGGAACTATTTCGACCCTTGCCGATGCAAAATGATCCAGGCAATCGATTGAAGTCAAAAAAATCTCAGTATTCCTAATAGTTTTTGAATTATGAACTATTTTTTACTTTTTATAAATTTTTGATTTTACTTATTTTTTCCACTTACGGCTATACTATATTCGAAAGAGTGGAACTATTTTGACGTTTGCCGATGCAAAATGATCCGGGCAATCGATTGTTTCAAAAAAATCGCAGTATTCCTAATAGTTTTTAAATTATGTACTATTTTTTACATTTTATAAATTTTGATTTTATTTATTTTCTCCACTTACGGCTATACTATATTCGAAACAGTGGAACTATTTGGACCTTTGCCGATGAAAAATGAACCAGGCAATCGATTGAAGTTCAAAAAACTCGCAATATTCCTAATAGTTTTTGAATTATGAACTATTTTTTGCTTTTTATAAATTTTTGATTTTATTTATTTTTTCCACTTACGGCTATACTATTCGAAACAGTGGAACTGTTTGGACCTTTGCCGATGCAAAATGATCCAGGCAATCGATTGAAGTCAAAAAAATCGCAGCATTCCTAATAGTTTTTGAATTATGTACTATTTTTTACTTTTTATAAATTTTTGATTTTATTTATTTTCTCCACTTACGGCTACACTATTCGAAACAGTGGAATTGTTTGGACCTTTGCCGATGCAAAATGATCCAGGCAATCGATTGAAGTCAAAAAAATCGCAGTATTCCTAATAGTTTTTAAATTATGTACTATTTTTTACTTTTTATAAATTTTTTATTTTACTTATTTTTTCCACTTACGGCTATACTATATTCGAAAGAGTGGAACTATTTCGACGTTTGCCGATGCAAAATGATCCGGGCAATCGATTGTTTCAAAAAAATCGCAGTATTCCTAATAGTTTTTAAATTATGTACTATTTTTTACATTTTATAAATTTTGGTTTTATTTATTTTCTCCACTTACGGCTATACTATATTCGAAACAGTGGAACTATTTGGACCTTTGCCGATGAAAAATGAACCAGGCAATCGATTGAAGTTCAAAAAACTCGCAGTATTCCTAATAGTTTTTGAATTATGAACTATTTTTTACTTTATATAAATTTTTGATTTTATTTATTTTCTCCACTTACGGCTATACTATTCGAAACAGTGGAACTATTTGGACCTTTGCCGATGCAAAATGATCAAGGTAATCGATTGAAGTCAAAAAAATCGCAATATTACTAATAGTTTTTGAATTATGAACTATTTTTTGCTTTTTATAAATTTTTGATTTTATATATTTTCTCCACTTACGGCTATACTATTCGAAACAGTGGAACTGTTTGGACCTTTGCTGATGCAAAATGATTCAGGCAATCGATTTTAGTCAAAGAAATCGCAGTATTCCTAATAGTTTTTAAATTATGAACTATTTTTTAAATTTTATAAATTTTTGATTTTATTTATTTTCTCCACTTACGGCTATACTATTCGAAACAGTGGAACTGTTTGGACCTTTGCCGATGCAAACTCATCCAGGCAATCGATTGAAGTCAAAAAAATCGCAGTATTAATAATAGTTTTTGAATTATGAACTATTTTTTACTTTTTATAAATTTTTGATTTTATTTATTTTTTCCACTTACGGCTATACAATATTCGAAACCGTGGAACTATTTGGACCTTTGCCGATGCAAAATGATCCAGGCAATCGATTGAAGTTCAAAAAAATCGCAGTATTCCTAATAGTTTTTGAATTATGAACTATATTTTACTTTTTATGAATTTTTGATTTTATTTATTTTCTCCACTTACGGCTATACTATTCGAAACAGTGGAACTGTTTCGACCCTCGCCGATGCAAAATGATCCAGGCAATCGATTGAAATCAAAAAAGTCTCAGTATTCCTAATAGTTTTTGAATTATGAACTATTATTTACTTTTTATAAATTTTTGATTTTATTTATTTTTTCCACTTACGGCTATACTATATTCGAAACAGTGGAACTATTTGGACCTTTGCCGATGCAAAATGATCCAGGCAATCGATTGAAGTCAAAACAATCGCAGAAATCCTAATAGCTTTTGAATTATGAACTATTTTTTACTTTTTATAAATTTTTGATTTTATTTAGTTTTTCCACTTACGGCTATACAATATTCGAAACAGTAGAACCATTGTGGTCCTTTGCCGAGGCAAAATGATCCAGGCAATCGATTGAATTCAAAAAAATCTCAGTATTCCTAATAGTTTTTGAATTATGAACTATTTTTTACTTTTTATAAATTTTTGATTTTATATATTTTTTCCACTTACGGCTATACTATTCGAAACAGTGGAACTGTTTGGACCTTTGCCGATGCACAATAATCCAGGCAATCGATTGAAGTCAAAAAAATCGCAGCATTCCTAATAGTTTTTGAATTATGTACTATTTTTTACTTTTTATAAATTTTTGATTTTATTTATTTTCTCCACTTACGGCTACACTATTCGAAACAGTGGAACTGTTTGGACCTTTGCCGATGCAAAATGATCCAGGCAATCGATTGAAGTCAAAAAAATCGCAGTATTCCTAGTAGTTTTTAAATTATGTACTATTTTTTACTTTTTATAAATTTTTGATTTTACTTATTTTTTCCACTTACGGCTATACTATATTCGAAAGAGTGGAACTATTTTGACGTTTGCCGATGCAAAATGATCCGGGCAATCGATTGATGTCAAAAAAATCGCAGTATTCCTAATAGTTTTTGAATTATGAACTATTTTTTACTTTTTATAAATTTTTGATTTTATTTATTTTCTCCACTTACGGCTATACTATTCGAAACAGTGGAACTGTTACGACCCTTGCCGATGCAAAATGATCCAGGCAATCGATTGAAGTCAAAAAAATCTCAGTATTCCTAATCGTTTTTGAATTATGAACTATTTTTTCTTTTTATAAATTTTTGATTTTATTTATTTTTTCCACTCACAATATTCGAAACAGTGGAACTATTTGGACCTTTGCCGATGCAAAATGACCCAGGCAATCGATTGAAGTTCAAAAAAATCGCAGTATTTCTAATAGATTTTGAATTATAAACTATATTTTACTTTTTATAAATTTTTGATTTTATTTATTTTCTCTACTTACGGCTATACAATTCGAAACAGTGAAACTGTTTTGACCCTCGCCGATGCAAAATGATCCAGGCAATCGAATGAAGTCAAAAAAGTCTCAGTATTCCTAATAGTTTTTGAATTATGAACTATTTTTTACTTTTTATAAATTTTTGATTTTATTTATTTTTTCCACTTACGGCTATACAATATTCGAAAGAGTGGAACTATTTGGACGTTTGCCGATGCAAAATGATCCAGACGACCGATTGAAGTTTAAAAAAATCGCAGTATTCCAAATAGTTTTTGAATTATGAACTATTTTTTACTTTTTATAAATTTTTGATTTTATTTATTTTCTCCACTTACGGCTATACAATTCGAAACAGTGGAACTGTTTCGACCCTCGCCGATGCAAAATGATCCAAGCAATCGATTGAAGTCAAAAAAGTCTCAGTATTATTAATAGTTTTTGAATTATGAACTATTATTTACTTTTCATAAATTTTTGATTTTATTTATTTTTTCCACTTACGGCTATACAATATTCGAAAGAGTGGAACTATTTGGACGTTTGCCGATGCAAAATGATCCAGACGACCGATTGAAGTTTAAAAAAATCGCAGTATCCCTATTATTTTTTGAATTATGAACTATTTTTTACTTTTTATAAATTTTTGATTTTATTTATTTTCTCCACTTACGGCTATACAATTCGAAACAGTGGAACTGTTTCGACCCTCGCCGATGCAAAATGATCCAAGCAATCGATTGAAGACAAAAAAGTCTCAGTATTATTAATAGTTTTTGAATTATGAACTATTATTTACTTTTTATAAATTTTTGATTTTATTTATTTTTTCCACTTACGGCTATACTATATTCGAAACAGTAAAACTATTTGGACCTTTGCCGATGCAAAATGATCCAGGCAATCGATTGAAGTCAAAAAAATCGCAGTATTTCTAATAGTTTTTGAATTATGAACTTCAATCGATTGCCTAGATCATTTTTCATCGGCAAAGGTCCAAATAGTTCCACTGTTTCGAATATAGTATAGCTGTAAGTGGAGAAAATAAATAAAATCAAAAATTTACAAAAAGTAAAAAATAGTTCATAATTCAAAAATTATTAGGAATACTGCGATTTTTTTGACTTCAATCGATTACCTGGATCATTTTGCATCGGCAAAAGTCCAAACAGTTCCACTGTTTCGAATAGTATAGCCGTAAGTGGAGAAAATAAATAAAATCAAAAATTTATAAAAAACAAAAAATAGTTCATAATTCAAAAACTATTAGGAATACTGCGATTTTTTTGACTTTAATCGATTACCTGTATCATTTTGCATCGGCAAAGGTCCAAATAGTTCCACTGTTTCGAATATAGTATAGCTGTAAGTGGAGAAAATAAATAAAATCAAAAATTTACAAAAAGTAAAAAATAGTTCATAATTCAAAAATTATTAGGAATACTGCGATTTTTTTGACTTCAATCGATTACCTGGATCATTTTGCATCGGCAAAAGTCCAAACAGTTCCACTGTTTCGAATAGTATAGCCGTAAGTGGAGAAAATAAATAAAATCAAAAATTTATAAAAAGTAAAAAATAGTTCATAATTCAAAAACTATTAGGAATTCTGAGATTTTTTTGACTTCAATCGATTGCCTGGATCATATTGCATCGGCAAGGGTCGAAAGAGTTCCATTGTTTTGAATAGTATAGCCGTAAGTGGAGAAAATAATTAAAATCAAAAATTTATAAAAAGTAAAAAATAGTACATAATTCAAAAACTATTAGGAATACTGCGATTTTTTTGACTTCAATCGATTGCCTGGACCATTTTGCATCGGCAAAGGTCGAAACAGTTCCACTGTTTCTAATAGTATAGCCGTAAGTGGATAAAATATATAAAATCAAAAATATATAAAAAGTAAAAAATAGTTCATAATTCAAAAACTATTAGGAATACTGCGATTTTTTTGACTTCAGTCGATTGCCTGGATCATTTTGCATCGGCAAAAGTCCAAATAGTTTCACTGTTTCGCATATAGTATAGCCGTAAGTGGAAAAAATAAATAAAATCAAAAATTTATAAAAAGTAAATAATAGTTCATAATTCAAAAACTATTAGGAATACTGAGACTTTTTTGACTTCAATCGATTACCTGGATCATTTTGCATTGGCGAGCGTCGAAACAGTTCCACTGTTTCGAATAGTATAGCCGTAAGTGGAGAAAATAAATAAAATCAAAAATTTATAAAAAGTAAAAAATAGTTCATAATTCAAAAACTATAAGGAATACTGCGATTTTTTTGACATCAATCGATTGGCTGGATCATTTTGCATCGGCAAAGGTCCAAATAGTTCCACTCTTTCGAATATAGTATAGCCGTAAGTGGAAGAAATAAATAAAATCAAAAATTTAGAAAAAGTAAAAAATAGTTCATAATTCAAAAACTATTCGGAATACTGAGATTTTTTTGACTTCAATCGATTACCTGAATCATTTTACATCGGCAAGTGTCCAAACAGTTCCACTGTTTCGAATAGTATAGCCGTAGGTGGAAAAAATAAATAAAATCAATAATTTATAAAAAGTAAAAAATAGTTCATAATTCAAAAACTATTAGGAACTCTGAGATTTTTTTGTCTTCAATCGATTGCCTGGATCATTTTGCATCGGCAAGGGTCGAAACAGTTTCACTGTTTCGAATAGTATAGCCGTAAGTGCAGAAAATAAATAAAATCAAAAATTTATAAAAAGTAAAAAATAGTTCATAATTCAAAAACTATTAGGAATACTGCGATTTTTGTGACTTCAATCGATTACCTGGATCATTTTGCATCGGCAAAGGTCGAAACAGTTCCACTGTTTCGAATAGTATAGCCGTAAGTGGAGAAAATATATAAAATCAAAAATTTAGAAAAAGTAAAAAATAGTTCATAATTCAAAAACTATTCGGAATACTGAGATTTTTTTGACTTCAATCGATTACCTGAATTATTTTACATCGGCAAGTGTCCAAACAGTTCCACTGTTTCGAATAGTATAGCCGTAGGTGGAAAAAATAAATAAAATCAATAATTTATAAAAAGTAAAAAATAGTTCATAATTCAAAAACTATTAGGAATACTGGGATTTTTTTGACTTCAATCGATTGCCTGGATCATTTTGCATCGGCAAGGGTCCAAACAGTTCCACTGTTTCGAATAGTATAGCCGTAAGTGGAAAAAATAAATAAAATCAAAAATTTATAAAAAGTTAATAATAGTTCATAATTCAAAAACTATTCGGAATACTGAGATTTTTTTGACTTCAATCGATTACCTGAATTATTTTACATCGGCAAGTGTCCAAACAGTTCCACTGTTTCGAATAGTATAGCCGTAGGTGGAAAAAATAAATAAAATCAATAATTTATAAAAAGTAAAAAATAGTTCATAATTCAAAAACTATTAGGAATACTGGGATTTTTTTGACTTCAATCGATTGCCTGGATCATTTTGCATCGGCAAGGGTCGAAACAGTTTCACTGTTTCGAATAGTATAGCCGTAAGTGGAGAAAATATATAAAATCAAAAATTTATAAAAAGTAAAAAATAGTTTATAATTCAAAAACTATTAGGAATACTGCGATTTTTTTTACTTCAATCGATTGCCTGGATCATTTTGCATCGGCAAAAGTCCAAATAGTTTCACTGTTTCGAATATAGTATAGCCGTAAGTGGAAAAAATAAATAAAATAAAAAATTTATAAAAAGTAAATAATAGTTCATAATTCAAAAACTATTAGGAATACTGAGACTTTATTGACTTCAATCGATTACCTGGATCATTTTGCATCGGCGAGCGTCGAAACAGTTCCACTGTTTCGAATAGTATAGCCGTAAGTGGATAAAATAAATAAAATCAAAAATTTATAAAAAATAAAAAATAGTTCATAATTCAAAAACTATAAGGAATACTGCGATTTTTTTGAACTGCAATCGATTGCCTGGATCATTTTGCATCGGAAAAGGTCCAAATAGTTCCACTGTTTCGAATATAGTATAGCCGTAATTGGAAAAAATGAGTAAAATCATAAATTTATAAAAAGTAAATAATAGTTCATAATTCAAAAACTATTACTAATACTGAGACTTTTTTGACTTCAATCGGTTGCCTGGATCATTTTGCATCGGCGAGGGTCGAAACTGTTCCACTGTTTCGAATAGTATAGCCGTAAGTGGAGAAAATAAATAAAATCTAAAATTTATAAAAAGTAAAAAATAGTTCATAATTCAAAAACTATTAGGAATACTGCGATTTTTTTGACTTCAATCGATTACCTGAATCATTTTACATCGGCAAGTGTCCAAACAGTTCCACTGTTTCGAATAGTATAGCCGTAAGTGGAAAAAATAAATAAAATCAATAATTTATAAAAAGTAAAAAATAGTTCATAATTCAAAAACTATTAGGAACTCTGAGATTTTTTTGTCTTCAATCGATTGCCTGGATTATTTTGCATCGGCAAGGGTCGAAACAGTTTCACTGTTTCGAATAGTATAGCCGTAAGTGCAGAAAATAAATAAAATCAAAAATTTATAAAAAGTAAAAAATAGTTCATAATTCAAAAACTATTAGGAATACTGCGATTTTTGTGACTTCAATCGATTACCTGGATCATTTTGCATCGGCAAAGGTCGAAACAGTTCCACTGTCTCGAATAGTATAGCCGTAAGTGGAGAAAATATATAAAATCAAAAATTTATAAAAAGTAAAAAATAGTTCATAATTCAAAAACTATTAGGAATACTGCGATTTTTTTGACTTCAATCGATTGCCTGGATCATTTTGCATCGGCAAAAGTCCAAATAGTTTCACTGTTTCGAATAGTATAGCCGTAAGTGGAGAAAATAAATAAAATCTAAAATTTATAAAAAGTAAAAAATAGTTCATAATTCAAAAACTATTAGGAATACTGATATTTTTTGACTTCAATCGATTGCCTGGATCATTTTGCATCTTCAAGGGTCGAAACAGTTCCACTGTTTCGAATAGTATAGCCGTAAGTTGAGAAAATAAATAAAATCAATAATTTATAAAAAGTAAAAAATAGTTCATAATTCAAAAACTATAAGGAATACTGCGATTTTTTTGACATCAATCGATTGCCTGGATCATTTTGCATCGGCAAGGGTCGAAGCAGTTCCACTGTTTCGAATAGTATAGCCGTAAGTGGAGAAAATAAATAAAATCAAAAATTTATAAAAAGTAAAAAATAGTACATAATTCAAAAAGTATTAGGAATACTGGGATTTTTTTGACTTCAATCGATTGCCTGGATCATTTTGCATTGGCAAAGGTCCAAACAGTTCCACTGTTTCGAATAGTATAGCCGTAAGTGGAAAAAATAAATAAAATCAAAAATTTATAAAAAGTAAATAATAGTTCATAATTCAAAAACTATTAGGAATACTGAGATTTGTTTGACTTCAATCGATTGCCTGGATCATTTTGCATCGGCAAAAGTCCAAATAGTTTCACTGTTTCGAATATAGTATAGCCGTAAGTGGAAAAAATAAATAACATCAAAAATTTATAAAAAGTAAAAAATAGTTCATAATTCAAAAACTATTAGGAATACTGAGATTTGTTTGACTTCAATCGATTGCCTGGATCATTTTGCATCGGCAAAAGTCCAAATAGTTTCACTGTTTCGAATATAGTATAGCCGTAAGTGGAAAAAATAAATAAAATCAAAAAATTATAAAAAGTAAAAAATAGTTTATAATTCAAAAACTATTAGGAATACTGCGATTTTTTTGACTTCAATCGATTACCTGGATCATTTTGCATCGGCAAAGGTCCAAACAGTTCCACTGTTTCGAATAGTATAGCCGTAAGTGGAGAAAATAAATAAAATCAAAAATTTATAAAAAGTAAAAAATGGTTCATAATTCAAAAACTATTAGGAATACTGAGATTTTTTTGACTTCAATCGATTGCCCATATCATTTTGCATCGGCAAGGGTCGAAACAGTTGAACTGTTTCGAATAGTATAGCCGTGAGTGGAAAAAATAAATTAAATCAAAAATTTATAAAAAGTAAAAAATAGTTCATAATTCAAAAACTATAAGGAATACTGCGATTTTTTTGACATCAATCGATTGCCTGGATCATTTTGCATCGGCAAGGGTCGAAACAGTTCCACTGTTTCGAATAGTATAGCCGTAAGTGGAGAAAATAAATAAAATCAAAAATTTATAAAAAGTAAAAAATAGTACATAATTCAAAAAGTATTAGGAATACTGATATTTTTTGACTTCAATCGATTGCCTGGATCATTTTGCATCTTCAAGGGTCGAAACAGTTCCACTGTTTCGAATAGTATAGCCGTAAGTTGAGAAAATAAATAAAATCAATAATTTATAAAAAGTAAAAAATAGTTCATAATTCAAAAACTATAAGGAATACTGCGATTTTTTTGACATCAATCGATTGCCTGGATCATTTTGCATCGGCAAGGGTCGAAACAGTTCCACTGTTTCGAATAGTATAGCCGTAAGTGGAGAAAATAAATAAAATCAAAAATTTATAAAAAGTAAAAAATAGTACATAATTCAAAAAGTATTAGGAATACTGGGATTTTTTTGACTTCAATCGATTGCCTGGATCATTTTGCATTGGCAAAGGTCCAAACAGTTCCACTGTTTCGAATAGTATAGCCGTAAGTGGAAAAAATAAATAAAATCAAAAATTTATAAAAAGTAAATAATAGTTCATAATTCAAAAACTATTAGGAATACTGAGATTTGTTTGACTTCAATCGATTGCCTGGATCATTTTGCATCGGCAAAAGTCCAAATAGTTTCACTGTTTCGAATATAGTATAGCCGTAAGTGGAAAAAATAAATAACATCAAAAATTTATAAAAAGTAAAAAATAGTTCATAATTCAAAAACTATTAGGAATACTGAGATTTGTTTGACTTCAATCGATTGCCTGGATCATTTTGCATCGGCAAAAGTCCAAATAGTTTCACTGTTTCGAATATAGTATAGCCGTAAGTGGAAAAAATAAATAAAATCAAAAAATTATAAAAAGTAAAAAATAGTTTATAATTCAAAAACTATTAGGAATACTGCGATTTTTTTGACTTCAATCGATTACCTGGATCATTTTGCATCGGCAAAGGTCCAAACAGTTCCACTGTTTCGAATAGTATAGCCGTAAGTGGAGAAAATAAATAAAATCAAAAATTTATAAAAAGTAAAAAATGGTTCATAATTCAAAAACTATTAGGAATACTGAGATTTTTTTGACTTCAATCGATTGCCCATATCATTTTGCATCGGCAAGGGTCGAAACAGTTGAACTGTTTCGAATAGTATAGCCGTGAGTGGAAAAAATAAATTAAATCAAAAATTTATAAAAAGTAAAAAATAGTTCATAATTCAAAAACTATTAGGAATACTGCGATTTTTTTGACTTCAATCGATTGCCTGGATCATTTTGCTTCGGCAAAAGTCCAAATAGTTTCACTGTTTCGAATAGTAGAGCCGTAAGTGGAAAAAATATATAAAATCAGAAAATTATAAAAAGTAAAAAATAGTTTATAATTCAAAAACTATTAGGAATACTGCGATTTTTTTGACTTCAATCGATTACCTGGATCATTTTGCATCGGCAAAGGTCCAAACAGTTCCACTGTTTCGAATAGTATATCCGTAAGTGGAGAAAATAAATAAAATCAAAAATTTATAAAAAGTAAAAAATGGTTCATAATTCAAAAACTATTAGGAATACTGCGATTTTTTTGACTCTAATCGATTACTTGGATCATTTTGCATCGGCGACGGTCCAAACAGTTCCACTGTTTCGAATAGTATAGCCGTAAGTGGAGAAAATAAGTAAATAAATAAAATCAAAAATTTATAAAAAGTAAAAAATAGTTCATAATTCAAAAACTATTAGGAATACAGCGATTTTTTTGACTTCAATCGATTACCTGGATCATTTTGCATCGGCAAAGGTCCAAACAGTTCCACTGTTTCGAATAGTATAGCCGTAAGTGGAGAAAATAAATAAAATCAAAAATTTATAAAAAGTAAAAAATAGTTCATAATTCAAAAACTATTAGGAATACTGCGATTTTTTTGACTTCAATCGATTACCTGGATCATTTTGCATCGGCAAAGGTCCAAACAGTTCCACTGTTTCGAATAGTATAGCCGTAAGTGGAGAAAATAAATAAAATCAAAAATTTATAAAAAGTAAAAAATAGTACATAATTCAAAAAGTATTAGGAATACTGGGATTTTTTTGACTTCAATCGATTGCCTGGATCATTTTGCATCGGCAAGGGTCCAAACAGTTCCACTGTTTCGAATAGTATAGCCGTAAGTGGAAAAAATAAATAAAATCAAAAATTTATAAAAAGTTAATAATAGTTCATAATTCAAAAACTATTAGGAATACTGAGATTTGTTTGACTTCAATCGATTGCCTGGATCATTTTGCATCGGCACGGGTCGAAACAGTTCCACTGTTTCGAATAGTATAGCCGTAAGTGGAGAAAATAAATAAAATCAAAATTTTATAAAAAGTAAAAAATAGTTCATAATTCAAAAATTATTAGGAATACTGTAATTTTTTTGACATCAATCGAATGCCCGGATCATTTTGCATCGGCAAACGTCCAAATAATTCCACTCTTTCGAATATAGTAGAGCCGTAAGTGGAAAAAATATATAAAATCAGAAAATTATAAAAAGTAAAAAATAGTTTATAATTCAAAAACTATTAGGAATACTGCGATTTTTTTGACTTCAATCGATTACCTGGATCATTTTGCATCGGCAAAGGTCCAAACAGTTCCACTGTTTCGAATAGTATATCCGTAAGTGGAGAAAATAAATAAAATCAAAAATTTATAAAAAGTAAAAAATACTTCATAATTCAAAAACTATTAGGAATACTGCGATTTTTTTGACTTCAATCGATTACCTGGATCATTTTGCATCGGCAAAGGTCCAAACAGTTCCACTGTTTCGAATAGTATAGCCGTAAGTGGAGAAAATAAATAAAATCAAAAATTTATAAAAAGTAAAAAATACTTCATAATTCAAAAACTATTAGGAATACTGCGATTTTTGTGACTTCAATCGATTACCTGGATCATTTTGCATCGGCAAAGGTAGAAATAGTTCCACTGTTTCAAATAGTATAGCCGTAAGTGGAAAAAATAAATAACATCAAAAATTTAGAAAAAGTAAAAAATAGTTCATAATTCAAAAACTATTCGGAATACTGAGATTTTTTTGACTTCAATCGATTACCTGAATCATTTTACATCGGCAAGTGTCCAAACAGTTCCACTGTTTCGAATAGTATAGCCGTAGGTGGAAAAAATAAATAAAATCAATAATTTATAAAAAGTAAAAAATAGTTCATAATTCAAAAACTATTAGGAACTCTGAGATTTTTTTGTCTTCAATCGATTGCCTGGATCATTTTGCATCGGCAAGGGTCGAAACAGTGAAACTGTTTCGAATAGTATAGCCGTAAGTGGAGAAAATATATAAAATCAAAAATTTATAAAAAGTAAAAAATACTTCATAATTCAAAAACTATTAGGAATACTGCGATTTTTGTGACTTCAATCGATTACCTGGATCATTTTGCATCGGCAAAGGTAGAAATAGTTCCACTGTTTCGAATAGTATAGCCGTAAGTGGAGAAAATAAATAAAATCAAAAATTTATAAAAAGTAAAAATAGTTCATAATTCAAAAACTATTAGGAATACTGCGATTTTTTTGACATCAATCGATTGCCTGGATCATTTTGCATCGGCAAAGGTCCAAATAGTTCCACTCTTTCGAATATAGTATAGCCGTATGTTGAAAAAATAAATAAAATCAAAAATTTAGAAAAAATAAAAAATTGTTCATAATTCAAAAACTATAAGGAATACTGCGATTTTTTTGAACTGCAATCGATTGCCTGGATCATTTTGCATCGGCAAAGGTCCAAATAGTTCCACTGTTTCGAATATAGTATAGCCGTAATTGGAAAAAATGAGTAAAATCATAAATTTATAAAAAGTAAATAATAGTTCATAATTCAAAAACTATTACTAATACTGAGACTTTTTTGACTTCAATCGGTTGCCTGGATCATTTTGCATCGGCGAGGGTCGAAACAGTTCCACTGTTTCGAATAGTATAGCCGTAAGTGGAGAAAATAAATAAAATCTAAAATTTATAAAAAGTAAAAAATAGTTCATAATTCAAAAACTATTAGGAATACTGCGATTTTTTTGACTTCAATCGATTACCTGAATCATTTTACATCGGCAAGTGTCCAAACAGTTCCACTGTTTCGAATAGTATAGCCGTAAGTGGAAAAAATAAATAAAATCAATAATTTATAAAAAGTAAAAAATAGTTCATAATTCAAAAACTATTAGGAACTCTGAGATTTTTTTGTCTTCAATCGATTGCCTGGATCATTTTGCATCGGCAAGGGTCGAAACAGTTTCACTGTTTCGAATAGTATAGCCGTAAGTGCAGAAAATGAATAAAATCAAAAATTTATAAAAAGTAAAAAATAGTTCATAATTCAAAAACTATTAGGAATACTGCGATTTTTGTGACTTCAATCGATTACCTGGATCATTTTGCATCGGCAAAGGTCGAAACAGTTCCACTGTTTCGAATAGTATAGCCGTAAGTGGAGAAAATATATAAAATCAAAAATTTATAAAAAGTAAAAAATAGTTCATAATTCAAAAACTATTATCAATACTGCGATTTTTTTGACTTCAATCGATTGCCTGGATCATTTTGCATCGGCAAAAGTCCAAATAGTTTCACTGTTTCGAATAGTATAGCCGTAAGTGGAGAAAATAAATAAAATCTAAAATTTATAAAAAGTAAAAAATAGTTCATAATTCAAAAACTATTAGGAATACTGAGATTTTTTGACTTCAATCGATTGCCTGGATCATTTTGCATCTTCAAGGGTCGAAACAGTTCCACTGTTTCGAATAGTATAGCCGTAAGTTGAGAAAATAAATAAAATCAAAAATTTATAAAAAGTAAAAAATAGTTCATAATTCAAAAACTATAAGGAATACTGCGATTTTTTTGATATCAATCGATTGCCTGGATCATTTTGCATCGGCAAGGGTCGAAACAGTTCCACTGTTTCGAATAGTATAGCCGTAAGTGGAGAAAATAAATAAAATCAAAAATTTATAAAAAGTAAAAAATAGTACATAATTCAAAAAGTATTAGGAATACTGGGATTTTTTTGACTTCAATCGATTGCCTGGATCATTTTGCATCGGCAAAGGTCCAAACAGTTCCACTGTTTCGAATAGTATAGCCGTAAGTGGAAAAAATAAATAAAATCAAAAATTTATAAAAAGTAAATAATAGTTCATAATTCAAAAACTATTAGGAATACTGAGATTTGTTTGACTTCAATCGATTGCCTGGATCATTTTGCATCGGCAAAAGTCCAAATAGTTTCACTGTTTCGAATATAGTATAGCCGTAAGTGGAAAAAATAAATAACATCAAAAATTTATAAAAAGTAAAAAATAGTTCATAATTCAAAAACTATTAGGAATACTGAGATTTGTTTGACTTCAATCGATTGCCTGGATCATTTTGCATCGGCAAAAGTCCAAATAGTTTCACTGTTTCGAATATAGTATAGCCGTAAGTGGAAAAAATAAATAAAATCAAAAAATTATAAAAAGTAAAAAATAGTTTATAATTCAAAAACTATTAGGAATACTGCGATTTTTTTGACTTCAATCGATTACCTGGATCATTTTGCATCGGCAAAGGTCCAAACAGTTCCACTGTTTCGAATAGTATAGCCGTAAGTGGAGAAAATAAATAAAATCAAAAATTTATAAAAAGTAAAAAATGGTTCATAATTCAAAAACTATTAGGAATACTGAGATTTTTTTGACTTCAATCGATTGCCCATATCATTTTGCATCGGCAAGGGTCGAAACAGTTGAACTGTTTCGAATAGTATAGCCGTGAGTGGAAAAAATAAATTAAATCAAAAATTTATAAAAAGTAAAAAATAGTTCATAATTCAAAAACTATTAGGAATACTGCGATTTTTTTGACTTCAATCGATTGCCTGGATCATTTTGCTTCGGCAAAAGTCCAAATAGTTTCACTGTTTCGAATAGTAGAGCCGTAAGTGGAAAAAATATATAAAATCAGAAAATTATAAAAAGTAAAAAATAGTTTATAATTCAAAAACTATTAGGAATACTGCGATTTTTTTGACTTCAATCGATTACCTGGATCATTTTGCATCGGCAAAGGTCCAAACAGTTCCACTGTTTCGAATAGTATAGCCGTAAGTGGAGAAAATAAATAAAATCAAAAATTTATAAAAAGTAAAAAATGGTTCATAATTCAAAAACTATTAGGAATACTGCGATTTTTTTGACTCTAATCGATTACTTGGATCATTTTGCATCGGCAACGGTCCAAACAGTTCCACTGTTACGAATAGTATAGCCGTAAGTGGAGAAAATAAATAAATAAAATCAAAAATTTATAAAAAGTAAAAAATAGTTCATAATTCAAAAACTATTAGGAATACTGCGATTTTTTTGACTTCAATCGATTACCTGGATCATTTTGCATCGGCAAAGGTCCAAACAGTTCCACTGTTTCGAATAGTATAGCCGTAAGTGGAGAAAATAAATAAAATCAAAAATTTATAAAAAGTAAAAAATAGTTCATAATTCAAAAACTATTAGGAATCCTGCGATTTTTTTGACTTCAATCGATTACCTGGATCATTTTGCATCGGCAAAGGTCCAAACAGTTCCACTGTTTCGAATAGTATAGCCGTAAGTGGAGAAAATAAATAAAATCAAAATTTTATAAAAAGTAAAAAATAGTTCATAATTCAAAAATTATTAGGAATACTGTAATTTTTTTGACATCAATCGAATGCCCGGATCATTTTGCATCGGCAAACGTCCAAATAATTCCACTCTTTCGAATATAGTATAGCCGTAAGTGGAAAAAATAAATAAAATCAAAAATTTATAAAAAGTAAAAAATACTTCATAATTCAAAAACTATTAGGAATACTGCGATTTTTGTGACTTCAATCGATTACCTGGATCATTTTGCATCGGCAAAGGTAGAAATAGTTCCACTGTTTCAAATAGTATAGCCGTAAGTGGAAAAAATAAATAAAATCAAAAATTTATAAAAAGTAAAAAATAGTTTATAATTCAAAAACTATTAGGAATACTGCGATTTTTGTGACTTCAATCGATTACCTGGATCATTTTGCATCGGCAAAGGTCCAAATAGTTCCACTGTTTCGAATAGTATAGCCGTAAGTGGAAAAAATAAATAAAATCAAAAATTTATAAAAAGTAAAAAATAGTTCATAATTCAAAAACTATTAGGAATACTGAGATTTTTTTGACTTCAATCGATTGCCTGGATCATTTTGCATCGGCACGGGTCGAAACAGTTCCACTGTTTCGAATAGTATAGCCGTAAGTGGAGAAAATAAATAAAATCAAAAATTTATAAAAAGTAAAAATAGTTCATAATTCAAAAACTATTAGGAATACTGCGATTTTTTTGACATCAATCGATTGCCTGGATCATTTTGCATCGGCAAACGTCCAAATAGTTCCACTCTTTCGAATATAGTATAGCCGTAAGTGGAAAAAATAAATAAAATCAAAAATTTATAAAAAGTAAAAAATACTTCATAATTCAAAAACTATTAGGAATACTACGATTTTTGTGACTTCAATCGATTACCTGGATCATTTTGCATCGGCAAAGGTAGAAATAGTTCCACTGTTTCAAATAGTATAGCCGTAAGTGGAAAAAATAAATAAAATCAAAAATTTATAAAAAGTAAAAAATAGTTTATAATTCAAAAACTATTAGGAATACTGCGATTTTTGTGACTTCAATCGATTACCTGGATCATTTTGCATCGGCAAAGGTCCAAATAGTTCCACTGTTTCGAATAGTATAGCCGTAAGTGGAAAAAATAAATAAAATCAAAAATTTATAAAAAGTAAAAAATAGTTCATAATTCAAAAACTATTAGGAATACTGAGATTTTTTTGACTTCAATCGATTGCCTGGATCATGTTGCATCGGCGAGGGTCGAAACAGTTCCACTGTCTCGAATAGTATAGCCGTAAGTGGAGAAAATAAATAAAATCAAAAATTTATAAAAAGTAAAAAATAGTTCATAATTCAAAAACTATTAGGAATACTCAGATTTTTTTGACTTCAATCGATTGCCTGGATCATTTTGCATCGGCACGGGTCGAAACAGTTCCACTGTTTCGAATAGTATAGCCGTAAGTGGAGAAAATAAATAAAATCAAAAATTTATAAAAAGTAAAAATAGTTCATAATTCAAAAACTATTAGGAATACTGCGATTTTTTTGACATCAATCGATTGCCTGGATCATTTTGCATCGGCAAAGGTCCAAATAGTTCCACTCTTTCGAATATAGTATAGCCGTATGTGGAAAAAATAAATAAAATCAAAAATTTATAAAAAGTATAAAATAGTTCATAATTCAAAAACTATTAGGAATACTGCGATTTTTTTAAATCAATCGAATGCCCGGATCATTTTGCATCGGCAAACGTCCAAATAGTTCCACTCTTTCGAATATAGTATAGCCGTAAGTGGAAAAAATAAATAAAATCAAAAATTTATAAAAAGTAAAAAATACTTCATAATTCAAAAACTATTAGGAATACTACGATTTTTGTGACTTCAATCGATTACCTGGATCATTTTGCATCGGCAAAGGTCCAAATAGTTCCACTGTTTCAAATAGTATAGCCGTAAGTGGAAAAATAAATAAAATCAAAAATTTATAAAAAGTAAAAAATAGTTCATAATTCAAAAACTATTAGGAATACTGCGATTTTTTTGAACTTCAATCGATTGCCTGGATCATTTTGCATCGGCAAAGGTCCAAACAGTTCCACTGTTTCGAATAGTATAGCCGTAAGTGGAAAAAATAAATAAAATCAAAAATTTATAAAAAGTAAAAAATAGTTCATAATTCAAAAACTATTAGGAATACTGCGATTTTTTTGACTTCAATCGATTACCTGGATCATTTTGCATCGGCAAAGGTCCAAACAGTTCCACTGTTTCGAATAGTATAGCCGTAAGTGGAGAAAATAAATAAAATCAAAAATTTATAAAAAGTAAAAAATAGTTCATAATTCAAAAACTATTAGGAATACTGCGATTTTTTTGACTTCAATCGATTACCTGGATCATTTTGCATCGGCAAAGGTCCAAACAGTTCCACTGTTTCGAATAGTATAGCCGTAAGTGGAGAAAATAAATAAAATCAAAAATTTATAAAAAGTAAAAAATAGTACATAATTCAAAAAGTATTAGGAATACTGGGATTTTTTTGACTTCAATCGATTGCCTGGATCATTTTGCATCGGCAAGGGTCCAAACAGTTCCACTGTTTCGAATAGTATAGCCGTAAGTGGAAAAAATAAATAAAATCAAAAATTTATAAAAAGTTAATAATAGTTCATAATTCAAAAACTATTAGGAATACTGAGATTTGTTTGACTTCAATCGATTGCCTGGATCATTTTGCATCGGCAAAAGTCCAAATAGTTTCACTGTTTCGAATATAGTATAGCCGTAAGTGGAAAAAATAAATAACATCAAAAATTTATAAAAAGTAAAAAATAATTCATAATTCAAAAACTATTAGGAATACTGAGATTTTTTTGACTTCAATCGATTGCCTGGATCATTTTGCATCGGCAATGGTCCAAACAGTTCCACTCTTTTGAATAGTATAGCCGTAAGTGGAGAAAATAAATAAAATCAAAAATTTATAAAAAGTAAAAAATAGTTCATAATTCAAAAACTATTAGGAATACTGCGATTTTTTTGACTTCAATCGATTGCCTGGATCATTTTGCATCGGCACGGGTCGAAACAGTTCCACTGTTTCGAATAGTATAGCCGTAAGTGGAGAAAATAAATAAAATCAAAATTTTATAAAAAGTAAAAAATAGTTCATAATTCAAAAATTATTAGGAATACTGTAATTTTTTTGACATCAATCGAATGCCCGGATCATTTTGCATCGGCAAACGTCCAAATAATTCCACTCTTTCGAATATAGTATAGCCGTAAGTGGAAAAAATAAATAAAATCAAAAATTTATAAAAAGTAAAAAATACTTCATAATTCAAAAACTATTAGGAATACTGCGATTTTTGTGACTTCAATCGATTACCTGGATCATTTTGCATCGGCAAAGGTAGAAATAGTTCCACTGTTTCAAATAGTATAGCCGTAAGTGGAAAAAATAAATAAAATCAAAAATTTATAAAAAGTAAAAAATAGTTCATAATTCAAAAACTATTAGGAATACTGAGATTTTTTTTGAATTCAATCGATGGCCTGGATCATGTTGCATCGGCAGGGGTCGAAACAGTTCCACTGTCTCGAATAGTATAGCCGTAAGTAGAGAAAATAAATAAAATCAAAAGTTTATAAAAAGTAAAAAATAGTTCATAATTCAAAAACTATTAGGAATACTGAAATTTTTTTGACTTCAATCGATTGCCTGGATCATGTTGCATCGGCAGGTGTCGAAACGGTTCCACTGTCTCGAATAGTATAGCCGTAAGTGGAGAAAATAAATAAAATCAAAAATTTATAAAAAGTAAAAAATAGTTCATAATTCAAAAACTATTAGGAATACTGCGATTTTTTTGTCTTCAACCGATTACCTGGATCATTTTGCAACGGCAAGAGTTCAAACAGTTCCACTGTTTCGAATAGTATAGCCGTAAGTGGAGAAAATAAATAAAATCAAAAATTTATAAAAAGTAAAAAATAGTTCATAATTCAAAAACTATTAGAAATACTGCGATTTTTTTGACATCAATCGATTGCCCGGATCATTTTGCATCGGCAAACGTCCAAATAGTTCCACTCTTTCGAATATAGTATGGCCGTAAGTGGAAAAAATAAATAAAATCAAAAATTTATGAAAAGTAAAAAATAGTACATAATTCAAAAACTATTAGGAATACTGCGATTTTTTTGACTTCAATCGATTGCCTGGATCATTTTGCATCGGCAAGGGTCGAAACAGTTCCACTGTTTCGAATAGTATAGCCGTAAGTGGAGAAAATAAATAAAATCAAAAATTTATAAAAAGTAAAAAATAGTTCATAATTCAAAAACTATTAGGAATACTGAGATTTTTTTTGGCTTCAATCGATTACCTGGATCATTTTGCATCGGCAAGTGTCCAAACAGTCCCACTGTTTCGAATAGTATAGCCGTAGTGGAGAAAATAAATAAAATCAAAAATATATAAAAAGTAAAAAATAGTTCATAATTCAAAAACTATTAGAAATACTGCGATTTTTTTGACATCAATCGATTGCCCGGATCATTTTGCATCGGCAAAGGTCCAAATAGTTTTACTGTTTCGAATATTGTATAGCCGTAAGTGGAGAAAATAAATAAAACCAAAAATTTATAAAAAGTAAAAAATAGTTCATAATTCAAAAACAATTAGGAATACTGAGATTTTATATTGTTCCACTATTTCGAATATTGTATAGCCGTAAGTGGAGAAAATAAATAAAATCAAAAATTTATAAAAAGTAAAAAATAGTTCATAATTCAAAAACTATTAGGAATACTGAGATTTTTTTGGCTTCAATCGATTGCCTGGATCATTTTGCATCGGAAAATGTCCAAACAGTTCCACTGTTTCGAATAGTATAGCCGTAAGTGGCAAAAATAAATAAAATCAAAAATTTATAAAAAGTAAAAAATAGTTCATAATTCAAAAACTATTAGGAATACTGCGATTTTTTTGAATTCAATCGATTGCCTGGATCATTTTGCATTGGCAAAGGTCCAAATAGTTTCACTGTTTCGATGCAAAATAACTCAGGTAATCGATTGAAGTCACAAAAATCGCAGTATTCCTAATAGTTTTTGAATTATGAACTATTTTTTACATTTTATAAATTTTTGATTTTATATATTTTTTCCACTTACGGCTATACAATTCGAAACAGTGGAACTGTTTGGACCTTTGCCGATGCAAAATGATCCAGGTAATCGATTGAAGTCAAAAAAATCGCAGTATTCCTAATAATTTTTGATTTATGAACTATTTTTTACATTTTATAAATTTTGATTTTATTTATTTTCTCAACTTACGGCTATACTATATTCGAAACAGTGGAACTATTTGGACCTTTGCCGATGAAAAATGATCCAGGCAATCGATTGAAGTTCAAAAAACTCGCAGTATTCCTAATAGTTTTTGAATTATGAACTATTTTTTACTTTTTATAAATTTTTGATTTTATTTATTTTCTCCACTTACGGCTATACTATTCGAAACAGTGGAACTATTTGGACCTTTGCCGATGCAAAATGATCAAGGTAATCGATTGAAGTCAAAAAAATCGCAATATTCCTAATAGTTTTTGAATTATGAACTATTATTTGCTTTTTATAAATTTTTGATTTTATTTATTTTCTCCACTTACGGCTATACTATTCGAAACAGTGGAACTGTTTGGACCTTTGCCGATGCAAAATGATTCAGGCAATCGATTTTAGTCAAGGAAATCGCAGTATTCCTAATAGTTTTTAAATTATGAACTATTTTTTACTTTTTATAAATTTTTGATTTTATTTATTTTCTCCACTTACGGCTATACTATTCGAAACAGTGGAACTGTTTGGACCTTTGCCGATGCAAACTGATCCAGGCAATCGATTGAAGTCAAAAAAATCGCAGTATTAATAATAGTTTTTGAATTATGAACTATTTTTTACTTTTTATAAATTTTTGATTTTATTTATTTTTTCCACTTACGGCTATACAATATTCGAAACCGTGGAACTATTTGGACCTTTGCCGATGCAAAATGATCCAGGCAATCGATTGAAGTTCAAAAAAATTGCAGTATTCCTAGTAGTTTTTGAATTATGAACTATATTTTACTTTTTACAAATTTTTGATTTTATTTATTTTCTCCACTTACGGCTATACTATTCGAAACAGTGGAACTGTTTCGACCCTCGCCGATGCAAAATGATCCAGGCAATCGATTGAAGTCAAAACAATCGCAGTAATCCTAATAGCTTTTGAATTATGAACTATTTTTTACTTTTTATAAATTTTTGATTTTATTTACTTTTTCCACTAACGGCTATACAATATTCGAAACAGTGGAACCATTTTGGACCTTTGCCGAGGCAAAATGATCCAGGCAATCGATTGAAGTCAAAAAAATCGCAGTATTCCTAATAGTTTTTAAATTATGTACTATTTTTTACTTTTTATAAATTTTTGATTTTACTTATTTTTTCCACTTACGGCTATACTATATTCGAAAGAGTGGAATTATTTTGACGTTTGCCGATGCAAAATGATCCGGGCAATCGATTGATGTCAAAAAAATCGCAGTATTCCTAATAGTTTTTGAATTATGAACTATTTTTTCTTTTTATAAATTTTTGATTTTATTTATTTTCTCCACTTACGGCTATACTATTCGAAACAGTGGAACTGTTACAACCCTTGCCGATGCAAAATGATCCAGGCAATCGATTGAAGTCAAAAAAATCTCAGTACTCCTAATAGTTTTTGAATTATGAACTATTTTTTACTTTTTATAAATTTTTGATTTTATTTATTTTTTCCACTTACAATATTCGAAACAGTGGAACTATTTGGACCTTTGCCGATGCAAAATGATCCAGGCAATCGATTGAAGTTCAAAAAAATCGCAGTATTCCTAATAGATTTTGAATTATAAACTATACTTTACTTTTTATAAATTTTTGATTTTATTTATTTTCTCCACTTACGGCTATACAATTCGAAACAGTGGAACTGTTTCGACCCTCGCTGATGCAAAATGATCCAGGCAATCGATTGAAGTCAAAAAAGTCTTAGTATCCCTAATAGTTTTTGAATTATGAACTATTTTTTACTTTTTATAAATTTTTGATTTTATTTATTTTTTCCACTTACGGCTATACAATATTCGAAAGAGTGGAACTATTTGGACGTTTGCCGATGCAAAATGATCCAGACAATCGATTAAAGTTTAAAAATATCGCAGTATTCCTAATAGTTTTTGAATTATGAACTATTTTTTACTTTTTATAAATTTTTGATTTTATTTATTTTCTCCACTTACGGCTATACAATTCGAAACAGTGGAACTGTTTCGACCCTCGCCGATGCAAAATGATCCAAGCAATCGATTGAAGTCAAAAAAGTTTCAGTATTATTAATAGTTTTTGAATTATGAACTATTATTTACTTTTTATAAATTTTTGATTTTATTTATTTTTTCCACTTACGGCTATACTATATTCGAAACAGTAAAACTATTTGGACCTTTGCCGATGCAAAGTGATCCAGGCAATCGATTAAAGTTCAAAAAAATCGCAGTATTCCTAATAGTTCTTGAATTATGAACTATTTTTTACTTTTTATAAATTTTTGATTTTATTTATTTTCTCCACTTACGGCTATACATTTCGAAACAGTGGAACTGTTTCGACACCCTTGCCGATGCAAAATGATCCAGGCAATCGATTGAAGTCAAAAAAGTCTCAGTATTCCCAATAGTTTTTGAATTATGAACTATTATTTACTTTTGATAAATTTTTGATTTTATTTATTTTTTCCACTTACGGCTATACTATTCGAAACAGTGGAACTATTTAGACCTTTGCCGATGCAAAATGTTCCAGGCAATCGATTGAAGTCAAAAAAATCGCAGTATTTCTAATAGTTTTTGAATTATGAACTATTTTTTACTTTTTATAAAAAAATAAATAAAATCAAAAATTTATAAAAAGTAAAAAATAGTTCATAATTCAAAAACTATTAGAAATACTGCGATTTTTTTGAACTTCAATCGATTGCCTAGATTATTTTTCATCGGCAAAGGTCCAAATAGTTCCACTGTTTCGAATATAGTATAGCTGTAAGTGGAGAAAATAAATAAAATCAAAAATTTACAAAAAGTAAAAAATAGTTCATAATTCAAAAATTATTAGGAATACTGCGATTTTTTTGACTTCAATCGATTACCTGGATCATTTTGCATCGGCAAAGGTCCAAACAGTTCCACTGTTTCGAATAGTATAGCCGTAAGTGGAGAAAATAAATAAAATCAAAAATTTATAAAAAGCAAAAAATAGTTCATAATTCAAAAACTATTAGGAATACTGCGATTTTTTTGACTTCAATCGATTACCTGTATCATTTTGCATCGGCAAAGGTCCAAACAGTTCCACTGTTTCGAATAGTATAGCCGTAAGTGGAGAAAATAAATAAAATCAAAAATTTATAAAATGTAAAAAATAGTTCATAATTCAAAAACTATTAGGAATACTGCGATTATTGTGATTTCAATCGATTACCTGTGTTATTTTGCATCGAAACAGTGGAACTATTTGGACCTTTGCCGATGCAAAATGATCAAGGCAATCGATTGAAGTCAAAAAAATCGCAGTATTCCTAATAGTTTTTGAATTATAAAATATTTTTTACTTTTTATAAATTTTTGTTTTTATTTATTTTCTCCACTTACGGCTATACTATTCGAAAAAGTGGAACTGTTTGGACCTTTGCCGATGCAAAATGATCCAGGCAATCGATTGAAGTTAAAAAAATCTCAGTATTCCTAATAGTTTTTGAATTATGAACTATTTTTTACTTTTTATAAATTTTTGATGTTATTTATTTTTTCCACTTGCGGCTATACTATATTCGAAACAGTGAAACCATTTGACTTTGGCCGATGCAAAATGATCCAGGCAATCGATTGAAGTCAAAAAAATCTCAGTATTCCTAATAGTTTTTGAATTATGAACTATTATTTACTTTTTATAAATTTTTGATTTTATTTATTTTCTCGACTTATTCTTCATCAAAAACACGACTAATGTCTCAGTTTGGATAAAAACGCTTTATTTGGAGCGATTTTTTGCTTAACGAACCGAATATAATTTAGTAAATCAGACTGAGAATGCTTTAGTCTGGATCAAAGAACGATTTTATTAAAATTTAAAAGAAAACGACTAATTTCGAATTATTATTTACACAGAAACGAGTCAAACACGAGTTAAAATTAAAAAAAACAGACTGTAAACGTTTTATGTCGCTTCAAAAGAACGATTCATATTATAATTTGGAAGAAACCTGCTTATTTCGGCAGCTTTTTTGCTTAGAAACGAGTAAAACCTTACCAAACCAAACTAAAAACATCTTATTTTGCCTCAAAAACACCATTAATGTTACAGTTTAAAAAAAACACCTTATTTGGGTCTGCTTTTGCATAATAAAACGAGTATAATTTAATAAAACAGACTGAGAACTTTCTAGATTAGTTTGAAGGAACGATTAAATTTATAATTTTGAAGAAAAAAACTCAATTCGAAGGATTCGTCTTCTTCTTCTTCTTATTATTATTATTATTATTATTATTGTTATTATTATTATTATCATTATTATTATTATTATTATTATTACTATTATTATTATTATTATTATTATTTTAATAATAATTTAAAACCAACTATAACTTTCGAATAGTGAACGGTTTATGCACCTGTTGGTAAGCACATTGTTAATTTTTGACAAATATTTGCTTAAAAACCTGAAGACTTACACAAAGCAAATTGAAAATATCTTATTCAAGTTCAAAATAACAAATAATGTTATAGTTTTGATAAAAACAGATTATTTTGGACGTTTATTAGCTTTGAAACGAGCAAACGTTTACAAGACATACTGAAAACGCTTTAATCAGGCTCAAAAGAACGAATTATGCTATAGTTTGAACAAAAAGGGCTTATTCCGTACGATTGATTGCCTAAATAAACGAGTATATTTAATAAAACAGAGTGAAAACGCTTTATTCTGGCTCAAAAGAACGATTGATGCATGAATTTGGAAGCAAATGGCTTATTTCGAAACATTTTTGGCTTAGAATCTAGTAAAACATACACAAATTGAGCCGAAAACGTCTTAGTTCGCTTCAGAAAAGCGATATATATTATAATTCAAAAGAAAACGGCTTATTTCGAACGATTCTTATCTTTGAAACCAGCAAACGTTTAAAAAGCATACTAAAAACGCTCTATTCAGGCTCAGAAAGACGAATTATGTTATAGTTTAAACAAAAACGGCAAATTTCAGACTATTTTTTGCTTAACGAAACGAGAATATTTAATAAAACACACTGAAAACGCTATATCCTTGCTCAAAAGAACGATTAATGCAATAATTTAGAAGCAAAGAGAAAATTTCGAAGGTTTTTTTTGCTTAGAATCCAGTAAAACTTATGCAAATCCCACCGAAAACGTCTAAGTTCTCATCAAAAAAGCGATATATATTATAATTCGAAAGAAAACGGCTTATTTCGAACGACTCTTAACTTCGAAACCAGCAAACGTTTACAAAACATACTGCAAACGCTTTATTCAGGCTCAAAAGAACGAATTATATTATAGTTTGAACAAAAACAGAGAATTTCAGACAATTTTTTGCTTAAAGAAACGAGTATATTTAATAAAACAGACCGAAAACGCTTTATTCTTGCTCAAAAGAACGATTGATGCAATAATTTGAAAGCAAATGGCTAATTTCGAAAGATTATTTACTTAGAATCCAGTAAAACTTATGTAAATCGAGCCGAAAACGTCTTAGTTCGCTTCAAATAAGCGATATAAATTATAATTCGAAAGAAAACGGCTTATTTTGAACGATTCTTAGCTTCGAAACCAGCAAACGTTTACAAAACATACTAAAAACGCTCAATTCAGGCTGAAAAGAACGAATTATGTTATAGTTTAAACTAAAACGGCAAATTTCAGACTATTTTTTGCTTAAAGAAACGAGTATATTTAATGAAACAGACTCAAGACTCTTTATTCTTGCTCAAAAGAACAAATTATGTTATAGATTAAAAGAAAACGGTTTATTTCGAACTATTCTTGGCTTCAAATTAAGCAAACTTTAATAAAGCAGAGTGAAAACGTTTTATTGTCACAAGAAAACAGTTCAAGCACTAATTAAAGCCAATCCTGGGAGATTTCTCGATTTTAAGAAAAGAAATTGTCTAAAATAAAGGGTTTTTCTTTAAAATTAGTGCCTTTTCTCGTTTCTAAGCAAAGAATCTACCGAGAGAAGCCCTTTTTTCATTCAAACTATTGAATAATTTGTACTTTTGTGCTTAAATAAGTCGCTTTTCTACAAACTGTAACATAGAACGTCTTTTTGAGGCGTTTGCTGGTTTTGGAGCTAAGAATCTTTCGAAATAAGCCGTTTTCTTTCGAATTATAATATATATCGCTTTTTTGAAGCGAAATAAAACGTTTTCGGCCCGATTTGTATAAGTTTTGCTGGATTCTAAGCAAAAAAACCTTCGAAATATTCCCTTTGCTTCCAAATTATTGCATCAATCGTTCTGATGAGCTAGAATAAAGCGTTTTCTGTCTGCTTTGTTAAATATACTCGATTCTTTAAGCAAAGAATTGTTTGAAATTCACTGTTTTTGATCAAACTATAACATAATTCGTTCCTTTGAGCCAGAATAATAAGGCGTTTTCAGTATGTTTTGTAAACGTTTGCTGTTTTCAAAGCTCAGAATCGTTCGAAATAAGCCGCTTTCTTTCGAATTATAATTTATGTCGCTTTTTTGAAGCGAAATAAAACGTTTTCGGCCGGATTTGTATAAGTTTTGCTGGATTCTAAACAAAAAAACCTTCGAAATATTCCCTTTGCTTCCAAATTATTGCATCAATCGTTCTTTTGCGCAAGAATAAAGCGTTTTCAGTCTGTTTTATTAAATATACTCGCTTCTATAAGCAAAAAATAGTCTGAAATTTGCCGTTTTTGTTTAAACTATAACATAATTCGTTATTCTGAGCCTGAATAGAGCGTTTTCAGTATGTTTTGTAAACATTTGCTGTTTTCAAAGCTTAGAATCGTTCGAAATAAGCCGCTTTCTTTCGAATTATGATTTATATCGCTTTTTTGAAGCGAAATAAAACGTTTTCGACCTGATTTGTATAAGTTTTACTGGATTCTAAGCAAAAAAACCTTTAAAATATTCCCTTTCCTTCCAAATTATTGCATTAATCGTTCTTTTGAGCAAGACTAAAGCGTTTTCAGTGTGTTTTATTAAATATACTCGTTTCTTTAAGCAAAAAATAGTCTAAAATTTGCCGTTTTTGTTTAAACTATAACATAATTCGTTCTTCTGAGACTGAATAGAGAGTTTTCAGTATGTTTTGTAAAGGTTTGCTGGTTTCGAAGCTAAGAATTGTTCGAAATAAGCAGTTTTCTTTCGAATTATAATATATATCGATTTTTGAAGCGAACTACGACGTTTTCGGCTCCATTTGTGTTAGTTTTCCTGGATTCTAAGCTAATAATCTTTCGAAATAAGCTATTTATTTCCAAATTATTGCATCAATCGTTCTTTTGAGCCAGAATATAACGTTTTCAGTCTGTTTTATTAAATATACTCGTTTATTTAGGTAATCAATCGTACGGAATAAGCCCTTTTTGTTCAAACTATATCATAATTCGTTCTTTTGAGCCTGACTAAAGCGTTTTCAGTATGTCTTGTAAACGTTTGCTCGTTTCAAAGCTAATAAACGTCCAAAATAAGCTGTTTTTATCAAAACTATAACATAATTTGTTATTTTGAACTAGAATAAGATGTTTTCAATTTGCTTTGTGTAAGTCTTCAGGTTTTTAAGCAAATATTTGTCAAAAATTAACCATGTTCTTACAAACTGGTGCATAAACCGTTCACTATTCGAAGTTATAGTTGGTTTTAAATTATTAAAATAATAATAATGAAATTGTAATAATAATAATAATAATAATAATAATAATAATAATAATAATAATAATAATAATAATAATAATAATAATAATAATAATAATAATAATAATAATAATAACAATAGTAATAATGATAATAATAATAATAAGAAGAAGAAGAAGAAGAAGACGAATCCTTCGAATTGAGTTCTTTTCTTCAAAATTATAAATTTAATCGTTCCTTCAAACTAATCTAGAAAGTTCTCAGTCTGTTTTATTAAATTATACTCGTTTCTTTATGCAAAAGCAGACCCAAATAAGGTGTTTCTTTTAAACTGTAACATTAATGGTGTTTTTGAGGCGAAATAAGATGTTTTTAGTTTGGTTTGGTAAGGTTTTACTCGTTTCTAAGTAAAAAAGCTGCCGAAATAAGCAGGTTTCTTCCAAATTATAATATGAATCGTTCTTTTGAAGCGACATAAAACGTTTACAGTCTGTTTTGTTTAAGTTTGACTCGTGTTTGACTTGTTTCTGTGTAAATAATATTTCGAAATTAGTCGTTTTCTTTTAAATTTTAATAAAAATCGTTCTTTTGATCCAGACTAAAGCATTCTGAGTCTGATTTACTAAATTATATTCGGTTCGTTAAGCAAAAAATGGCACCAAGTAAAGCGTTTTTATCCAAACTGAGGCATTAGTCGTGTTTTTGATGAAGAATTAGTCGAGAAAATAAATAAAATCAAAAATTTGTAAAAAGTAAAAAATAGTTCATAATTCAAAAACTATTAGGAATACTGAGAATTTTTTGACTTCAATCGATTGCCTGGATCATTTTGCATCGGCAAGGGTCGAAACAGTTCCATTGTTTCGAATAGTATAGCCGTAAGTGGAGAAAATATATAAAATAAAAAATTTATAAAAAGTAAAAAATACTTCATAATTCAAAAACTATTAAGAATACTGCGATTTTTTTGACTCCAATCGATTAGCTGGATTATTTTGCATCGGCAAAGGTCCAAACAGTTCCACTGTTTCGAATAGTATAGCCGTAAGTGGAGAAAATAAATAAAATCAAAAATTTATAAAAAGTAAAAAATAGTTCATAATTCAAAAACTAATAGGAATACTGCGATTTTTTTGACATCAATCGATTGCCTGGATCATTTTGCATCGGCAAAGTTCCAAATAGTTCCACTCTTTCGAATATAGTATAGCCGTAAGTGGAAAAAATAAATAAAATCAAAACTTTATAAAAAGTAAAAAATAGTTCATAATTCAAAAACTATTCGGAATACTGAGATTTTTTTGAGTTCAATCGATTACCTGAATCATTTTACATCGGCAAGTGTCCAAACAGTTCCACTGTTTCGAATAGTATAGTCGTAAGTGGAAAAAATAAATAAAATCAATAATTTATAAAAAGTAAAAAATAGTTCATAATTCAAAAACTATTAAGAACTCTAAGATTTTTTTGTCTTCAATCGATTGCCTGGATCATTTTGCATCGGCAAGGGTCGAAACAGTTTCACTGTTTCGAATAGTATAGCCGTAAGTGCAGAAAATAAATAAAATAAAAAATTTATAAAAAGTAAAAAATAGTTCATAATTCAAAAACTATTAGGAATACTGCGATTTTTGTGACTTCAATCGATTACCTGGATCATTTTGCATCGGCAAAGGTCGAAACAGTTCCACTGTTTTGAATAGTATTGCCGTAAGTGGAGAAAATATATAAAATCAAAAATTTATAAAAAGTAAAAAATAGTTCATAATTCAAAAACTATTAGGATTACTGCGATTTTTTTGACTTCAATCGATTGCCTGGATCATTTTGCATCGGAAAAAGTCCAAATAGTTTCACTGTTTCGAATATAGTATAGCCGTAAGTGGAAAAAATAAATAAAATCAAAAATTTATAAAAAGTAAATAATAGTTCATAATTCAAAAACTATTAGGAATATTGAGACTTTTTTGACTTCAATCGATTACCTGGATCATTTTGCATCGGCGGGCGTCGAAACAGTTCCACTGTTTCGAATAGTATAGCCGTAAGTGGAGAAAATAAATAAAATCAAAAATTTATAAAAAATAAAAAATAGTTCATAATTCAAAAACTATAAGGAATACTGGGATTTTTTTGAACTGCAATCGATTGCCTGGATCATTTTGCATCGGCAAAGGTCCAAATAGTTCCACTGTTTCGAATATAGTATAGCCGTAAGTGGAAAAAATGAGTAAAATCATAAATTTATAAAAAGTAAATAATAGTTCATAATTCAAAAACTATTACTAATACTGACACTTTTTTGACTTCAATCGATTGCCTGGATCATTTTGCATCGGCGAGGGTCGAAACAGTTCCACTGTTTCGAATAGTATAGCCGTAAGTGGAGAAAATAAATAAAATCTAAAATTTATAAAAAGTAAAAAATAGTTCATAATTCAAAAACTATTAGGAATACTGCGATTTTTTTGAACTTCAATCGATTGCCTGGATCATTTTGCATCGGCAAGAGTCGAAACAGTTCCACTGTTTCGAATATTGTATAGCCGTAAGTGGAAAAAATAAATAAAATCAAAAATTTATAAAAAGTAAAAAATAGTTCATAATTCAAAAACTATTAGGAATACTGAGATTTTTTTGACTTCAATCGATTGCCTGCATCATTTTGCATCGGCAAGGGTCGAAACAGTTCCACTGTTTCGAATAGTATAGCCGTAAGTGGAGAAAATAAATAAAATCAAAAATTTGTAAAAAGTAAAAAATAGTTTATAATTCAAAAACTATTAGGAATACTGCGATTTTTTTGACTTCAATCGATTACCTGAATCATTTTGCATCGGCACAGGTCCAAACAGTTCCACTGTTTCGAATAGTATAGCCGTAAGTGCAGAAAATAAATAAAATCAAAAATTTATAAAAAGTAAAAAATAGTTCATAATTCAAAAACTATTAGGAATACTGCGATTTTGTTGACTCCAGTCGATTAGCTGGATTATTTTGCATCGGCAAAGGTCCAAACAGTTCCACTGTTTCGAATAGTATAGCCGTAAGTGGAGAAAATAAATAAAATCAAAAATTTATAAAAAGTAAAAAATATTTCATAATTCAAAAACTATTAGGAATACTGCAATTTTTTTGACATCAATCGATTGCCTGGATCATTTTGCTTCGGCAAAAGTCCAAATAGTTCCACTGTTTCGAATAGTAGAGCCGTAAGTAGAAAAAATAAATAAAATCAAAAATTTATAAAAAATAAAAAATGGTTCATAATTCAAAAACTATTAGGAATACTGAGATTTTTTTGACTTCAATCGATTGCCTGGATCATTTTGCATCGGCAAGGGTCGAAACAGTTCCACTGTTTCGAATAGTATAGCCGTAAGTGGAGAAAATAAATAAAATCAAAAATTTATAAAAAGTAAAAAATAGTTCATAATTCAAAAACTATTAGGAATACAGCGATTTTTTTGACATCAATCGATTGCCTGGATCATTTTGCATCGGCAAAGGTCCAAATAGTTCCACTCTTTCGAATATAGTATAGCCGTAAGTGGAAAAAATAAATAAAATCAAAAATTTATAAAAAGTAAATAATAGTTCATAATTCAAAAACTATTCGGAATAATGAGAGTTTTTTGACTTCAATCGATTACCTGAATCATTTTACATCGGCAAGTGTCCAAACAGTTCCACTGTTTCGAATAGTATAGCCGTAAGTGGAAAAAATAAATAAAACCAATAATTTATAAAAAGTAAAAAATAGTTCATAATTCAAAAACTATTAGGAACTCTGAGATTTTTTTGTCTTCAATCGATTGCCTGGATCATTTTGCATCGGCAAGGGTCGAAACAGTTTCACTGTTTCGAATAGTATAGCCGTAAGTGCAGAAAATAAATAAAATCAAAAATTTATAAAAAGTAAAAAATAGTTCATAATTCAAAAACTATTAGGAATACTGCGATTTTTGTGACTTCAATCGATTACCTGGATCATTTGCATCGGCAAAGGTCGAAACAGTTCCACTGTTTCGAATAGTATAGCCGTAAGTGGAGAAAATATATAAAATCAAAAATTTATAAAAAGTAAAAAATAGTTCATAATTCAAAAACTATTAGGAATACTGCGATTTTTTTGACTTCAATCGATTGCCTGGATCATTTTGCATCGGCAAAAGTCCAAATAGTTTCACTGTTTCGAATATAGTATAGCCGTAAGTGGAAAAAATAAATAAAATCAAAAATTTATAAAAAGTAAATAATAGTTCGTAATTCAAAAACTATTAGGAATACTGAGACTTTTTTGACTTCAATCGATTACCTGGATCATTTTGCATCGGCAAGGGTCGAAACAGTTCCACTGTTTCGAATAGTATAGCCGTAAGTGGAGAAAATAAATAAAATCAAAAATTTATAAAAAGTAAAGAATATTTCATAATTCAAAAACTATTAGGAATACTGAGATTTTTTTGACTTCAATCGATTGCCTGGATCATTCTGCATCGGCAAGGGTCCAAATAGTTCCACTGTCTCCAATATAGTATAGCCGTAAGTGGAAAAAATAAATAAAATCAAAAATTTATAAAAAGTAAGAAATAGTTCATAATTCAAAAACTATTAGGAACACTGAGATTTTTTTGTCTTCAATCGATTGCCTAGATCATTTTGCATCGGCAAGGGTCGAAACAGTTCCACTGTTTCGAATAGTATAGCCGTAAGTGGAGAAAATAAATAAAATCAAAAATTTATAAAAAGTAAAAAATAGTTCATAATTCAAAAACTATTAGGAATACTGCGATTTTTTTGTCATCAATCGATTGCCCGGATCATTTTGCATCGGCAAAGGTCCAAATAGTTCCACTCTTTCGAATATAGTATAGTATAGCCGTAAGTGGAGAAAATAAATAAAATCAAAAATTTATAAAAAGTAAAGAATATTTCATAATTCAAAAACTATTAGGAATACTGAGATTTTTTTGACTTCAATCGATTGCCTGGATCATTCTGCATCGGCAAGGGTCCAAATAGTTCCACTGTCTCCAATATAGTATAGCCGTAAGTGGAAAAAATAAATAAAATCAAAAATTTATAAAAAGTAAGAAATAGTTCATAATTCAAAAACTATTAGGAACACTGAGATTTTTTTGTCTTCAATCGATTGCCTAGATCATTTTGCATCGGCAAGGGTCGAAACAGTTCCACTGTTTCGAATAGTATAGCCGTAAGTGGAGAAAATAAATAAAATCAAAAATTTATAAAAAGTAAAAAATAGTTCATAATTCAAAAACTATTAGGAATACTGCGATTTTTTTGTCATCAATCGATTGCCCGGATCATTTTGCATCGGCAAAGGTCCAAATAGTTCCACTCTTTCGAATATAGTATAGCCGTAAGTGGAAAAAATAAATAAAATCAAAAATTTATAAAAAGTAAAAAATAGTTCATAATTCAAAAACTATTAGGAATACTGAGATTTTTTTGACTTCAATCGATTGCCTGGATCATTTTACATCGGTAAAGATCCAAACAGTTCCACTGTTTCGAATAGTATTGCCGTAAGTGGAGAAAATAAATAAAATTAAAAATTTATAAAAAGTAAAAAATAGTTCATAATTCAAAAACTATTAGGAATACTGAGATTTTTTTGACTTCAATCGATTGCCTAGATTATTTTGCATCGGCAATGGTCAAAACAGTTCCACTGTTTCGAATAGTATAGCCGTAAGTGGAGAAAATAAATAAAATCAAAAATTTATAAAAAGTAAAAAATAGTTCATAATTCAAAAACTCTTAGAAATACTGCGATTTTTTTTAACTTCAATCGATTGCCTGGATCATTTTGCATCGGCAAAGGTCCAAAAAGTTCCACTGTGTCGAATAGTATAGCCGTAAGTGGAGAAAATAAATAAAATCAAAAATTTATAATAAGTAAAAAATAGTTCATAATTCAAAAACTATTAGGAATACTGCGATTTTTTTGTCATCAATCGATTGCCCGGATCATTTTGCATCGGAAAAGGTCCAAATAGTTCCACTCTTTCGAATATAGTATAGCCGTAAGTGGAAAAAATAAATAAAATCAAAAATTTATAAAAAGTAAAAAATAGTTCATAATTCAAAAACTATTAGGAATACTGAGATTTTTTTGACTTCAATCGATTGCCTGGATCATTCTGCATCGGCAAAGGTCCAAACAGTTCCACTGTTTCGAATAGTATAGCCGTAAGTGGAGAAAATATATCAAATTAAAAATTTATAAAAAGTAAAAAATAGTTTCAAAAACTATTAGGAATACCAAAATTTTTTTGATTGCAATCGATTGCCTGGATCATTTTGCATCGGCAAGGGTTGAAACAGTTCCACTGTTTCGAATAGTATGGCCATAAGTGGAGAAAATAAATAAAATCAAAAATTTATAAAAAGTAAAAAATAGTTCATAATTCTAAAACTATTAGGAATACTGCGATTTTTTTGACATCAATCGATTGCCCGGATCATTTTGCATCGGCAAACGTCCAAATAGTTCCACTCTTTCGAATATAGTATAGCCGTAAGTGGAAAAAATAAATAAAATCAAAAATTTATAAAAAGTAAAAAATAGTTCATAATTCAAAAACAATTAGGAATACTGAGACTTTTTTGACTTCAATCGATTGCCTGGATCATTTTGCATTGGCAAGGGTCGAAACAGTTCCACTGTCTCGAATAGTATAGCCGGAAGTGGAGAAAATAAATAAAATCAAAAATTTATAAAAAGTAAAAAATAGTTCATAATTCAAAAACTATTAGGAATACTGAGATTTTTTTGACTTCAATTGATTGCCTGGATCATGTTGCATCGGCAAGGGTCGAAACAGTTCCAGTGTCTCGAATAGTATAGCCGTAAGTGGAGAAAATAAATAAAATCAAAAATTTATAAAAAGTAAATAATAGTTCATAATTCAAAAACTATTAGGAATACTGAGACTTTTTTGACTTCAATCGATTACCTGGATCATTTTGCCTCGGCAAGGGTCGAAAGAGTTCAACTATTTCGAATAGTATAGCCGTAAGTGGAAAAAAGAAATAAAATCAAAAATTTATAAAAAGTAAAAAATAGTTCATAATTCAAAAACTATTAGGAATACTGAGATTTTTTTGACTTCAATCGATTGCCTGGATCATTCTGCATCGGCAAAGGTCCAAACAGTTCCACTGTTTCGAATAGTATAGCCGTAAGTGGAGAAAATAAATAAAATCAAAAATTTATAAAAAGTAAAAAATAGTTCATAATTCAAAAACTATTAGGAATACTGCGATTTTTTTGACATCAATCGATTGCCCGGATCATTTTGCATCGGCAAACGTCCAAATAGTTTAACTTTTTCGAATATAGTATAGCCGTAAGTGGAAAAAATAAATAAAATCAAAAATTTATAAAAAGTAAAAAATACTTCATAATTCAAAAACTATTAGGAATACTGCGATTTTTGTGACTTCAATCGATTACCTGGATCATTTTGCCTCGGCAAGGGTCGAAAGAGTTCAACTGTTTCGAATAGTATAGCCGTAAGTGGAGAAAATAAATAAAATCAAAAATTTATAAAAAGTAAAAAATAGTACATAATTCAAAAACTATTAAGAATACTGCGATTTTTTTGACTTCAATCGATTGCCTGGATCATTTTGCATCGGCAAAAGCCCAAATAGTTTCACTGTTTCGAATATAGTATAGCCGTAAGTGGAAAAAATAAATAAAATCAAAAATTTATAAAAAGTAAAAAATAGTCTATAATTCAAAAACTATTAGGAATACTGAGATTTTTTTGACTTCAATCGATTACCTGAATCATTTTACATCGGCAAGTGTCCAAACAGTTCCACTGTTTCGAATAGTATAGCCGTAAGTGGAGAAAATATATAAAATCAAAAATTTATAAAAAGTAAAAAATAGTTCATAATTCAAAAACTCTTAGAAATACTGCGATTTTTTTGAACTTCAATCGATTGCCTGGATCATTTTGCATCGGCAAAGCTCCAAATAGTTCCACTGTGTCGAATAGTATAGCCGTAAGTGGAGAAAATAAATAAAATCAAAAATTTATAATAAGTAAAAAATAGTTCATAATTCAAAAACTATTAGGAATACTGCAATTTTTTTGTCCTCAATCGATTGCCCGGATCATTTTTCATCGGCAAAGGTCCAAATAGTTCCACTCTTTCGAATATAGTATAGCCGTAAGTGGAAAAAATAAATAAAATCAAAAATTTTAAAAAGCAAAAAATAGTTCATAATTCAAAAACTATTAGGAATACTGCGATTTTTTTGACTTCAATCGATTGCCTGGATCATTTTGCATCGGCAAAGTTCCAAACAGTTCCACTGTTTCGAATAGTATAGCCGTAAGTGGAAAAAATAAATAAAATCAAAAATTTATAAAAAGTAAAAAATAGTTCATAATTCAAATACTATTAGGAAGACTGCGATTTTTTTGACTTCAATCGATTACCTGGATCATTTTGCAACGGCAAGAGTCCAAACAGTTCCACTGTTTCGAATAGTATAGCCGTAAGTGGAGAAAATATATAAAATCAAAAATTTATAAAAAGTAAAAAATAGTTCATAATTCAAAAACTATTAGGAATACTGCGCAGTATTACTAATAGTTTTTGAATTATGAACTATTTTTTACTTTTTATAAATTTTTGATTTTATTTATTTTTTCCACTTACGGCTATACTATATTCGAAACAGTGGAACTATTTGGACCTTTGCCGATGCAAAATGATCCAGGCAATCGATTGAAGTTTAAAAAAATCGCAGTATTCCTAATAGTTTTTGAATTATGAACTATTTTTTACTTTTTATAAATTTTTGATTTTATTTATTTTTTCCACTTACGGCTATACTATATTCGAAACAGTGGAACTATTTGGACCTTTGCCGATGCAAAATGATCCAGGCAATCGATTGAAGTTCAAAAAAATTGCAGTATTCCTAATAGTTTTTGAATTATGAACTATTTTTTACTTTTTATAAATTTTTGATTTTATTTATTTTCTCCACTTACGGCTATACTATTCGAAACAGTGGAACTGTTTGAACTCTTGCCGTTGCAAAATGATCCAGGGAATCGATTGAAGTTCAAAAAAATCGCAGTATTCCTAATAGTTTTTGAATTATGAACTATTTTTTACTTTTTATAAATTTTGGATTTTATTTATTTTTTCCACTTACGGCTATACTATTCGAAACAGTGGAACTATTTGGACCTTTGCCGATGCAAAATGATCCAGGTAATCGATTGAAGTCACAAAAATCGCAGTATTCCTAATAGTTTTTGAATTATGAAGTATTTTTTACTTTTTATAAATTTTTGATTTTATTTATTTTTTCCACTTACGGCTATACTATATTCGAAAGAGTGGAACTATTTGGACGTTTGCCGATGCAAAATGATCCGGGCAATCGATTGATGTCAAAGAAATCGCAGTATTCCTAATAGTTTTTGAATTATGAACTATTTTTTACTTTTTATAAATTTTTGATTTTATTTATTTTCTCCACTTACGGCTATACTATTCGAAACAGTGGAACTGTTTCGACACTTGCCGATGCAAAATGATCCAGGCAATCGATTGAAGTCAAAAAAATCTCAGTATTCCTAATAGTTTTTGAATTATGAACTATTTTTTACTTTTTATAAATTTTTGATTTTATTTATTTTCTCTACTTACGGCTATACTATTCGAAACAGTGGAACTGTTTCGACCCTTGCCGATGCAAAATAGTTTTTGAATTATGAACTATTTTTTACTTTTTATAAATTTTTGATTTTATTTATTTTTTCCACTTACGGCTATACTATTCGAAACAGTGGAACTATTTGGACCTTTGCCGATGCAAAATGATCCAAGTAATCGATTGAAGTCACAAAAATCGCAGTATACCTAATAGATTTTGAATTATGAAGTATTTTTTACTTTTTATACATTTTTTTTATTTTATTTATTTTTTCCACTTACGGCAATACTATATTCGAAACAGTGGAACTATTTGGAACTTTGCCGATGCAAAATGATCCAGGCAATCGATCGAAGTTCAAAAAAATCGCAGTATTACTAATAGTTTTTGAATTATGAACTATTTTTTACTTTTTATAAATTTTTGATTTTATTTATTTTTTCCACTTCCGTCTATACTATATTCGAAACAGTGGAACTATTTGGACCTTTGCCGATGCAAAATGATCCAGGCAATCGATTGAAGTTTAAAAAAATCGCAGTATTCCTAATAGTTTTTGAATTATGAACTATTTTTTACTTTTTATAAATTTTTAATTTTATTTATTTTCTCCACTTACGGCTATACTATTCGAAACAGTGGAACTGTTTGAACTCTTGCCGTTGCAAAATGATCCAGGCAATCGATTAAAGACAAAAAAATCGCAGTATTCCTAATAGTTTTTGAATTATGAACTATTTTATACTTTTTACAAATTTTTGATTTTATATATTTTCTCCACTTACGGCTATACTATTCGAGACAGTGGAACTGTTTCGACCCTTGCCGATGCAACATGATCCAGGCAATCGATTAAAGTCAAAAAAATCTCAGTATTCTTAATAGTTTTTAAATTATCAACTATTTTTTACTTTTTATAAATTTTTGATTTTATTTATTTTTTCCACTTACGGCTATACTATTCGAAACAGTGGAACTATTTGGACCTATGCCGATGCAAAATGATCCAGGTAATCGATTGAAGTCACAAAAATCGCAGTATTCCTAATAGTTTTTGAATTATGAACTATTTTTTACTTTTTATAAATTTTTGATTTTATTTATTTTTTCCACTTACGGCTATACTATATTCGAAAGAGTGGAACTATTTGGATGTTTGCCGATGCAAAATGATCCGGGCAATCGATTGATGCCAAAAAAATCGCAGTATTCCTAATAATTTTTGCATTATGAACTATTTTTTACTTTTTATAAATTTTTGATTTTATTTATTTTCTCCACTTACGGCTATACAATATTCGAAACAGTGGAACTATTTGGACCTTTGCCGATGCAAAATGATCCAGGCAATCGATTGAAGTTCAAAAAAAATGCAGTATTCCTAATAGTTTTTGAATTATGAACTATTTTTTACTTTTTATAAATTTTTGATTTTGTTTATTTTCTCCACTTATGGCTATACCATTCGAAACAGTGGAACTGTTTCAACCCTTGCCGATGCAAAATGATCCAGGCAATTGATTGAAGCCAAAAAAATCTCAGTATTCCTAATAGTTTTTGAATTATGAACTATTTTTTACTTTTTATAAATTTTTGATTTCATTTATTTTCTCCACTTACGGCTATACAATATTCGAAACAGTGGAACTATTTGGACCTTTGCCGATGCAAAATGATCCAGGCAATCGATTGAAGTTCAAAAAAAGTGCAGTATTCCTAATAGTTTTTGAATTATGAACTATTTTTTACTTTTTATAAATTTTTGATTTTGTTTATTTTCTCCACTTATGGCTATACCATTCGAAACAGTGGAACTGTTTCAACCCTTGCCGAAGCAAAATCATCCAGGCAATTGATTGCAGTCAAAAAAATCTCAGTATTCCTAATAGTTTTTGAATTATGAACTATTTTTTACTTTTTATAAATTTTTAATTTTATTTATTTTCTCCACTTACGGCAATACTATTCGAAACAGTTGAACTGTTTTGATCTTTACCGATGTAAAATGATCCAGGCAATCGATTGAAGTCAAAAAAATCTCAGTATTCCTAATAGTTTTTGAATTATGAACTATTTTTTACTTTTTATAAATTTTTGATTTCATTTATTTTCTCCACTTACGGCTATACAATATTCGAGACAGTGGAACTATTTGGACCCTTGCCGATGCAGAATGATCCAGGCAATCGATTGAAGTCAAAAAAATCTCAGTATTCCTAATAGTTTTTGAATTATGAAATATTCTTTACTTTTTATAAATTTTTGATTTTATTCATTTTCTCCACTTACGGCTATACTATTCGAAACAGTGGAACTGTTTCGACCCTCGCCGATGCAAAATGATCCAGACAATCGATTGAAGTCAAAAAAATCTCAGTATTCCTAATAGTTTTTGAATTATGAACTATTTTTTACTTTTTATAAATTTTTGATTTTATATATTTTCTCCACTTACGGCTATACTATTCGAAACAGTGGAACTGTTTTGACCCTCGCCGATGCAAAATGATCCAGACAATCGATTGAAGTCAAAAAAATCTCAGTATTCCTAATAGTTTTTGAATTATGAACTATTTTTACTTTTTATAAATTTTTGATTTTATTTATTTTTTCCACTTACGGCTATACTATATTCGAAACAGTGGAACTATTTGGACCTTTGCCGATGCAAAATGATCCAAGCAATCGATTGAAGTCAAAAAAATCGCAGTATTCCTAATAGTTTTTGAATTATGAACTATTTTTTACTTTTTATAAATTTTTGATTTTATTTATTTTCACCACTTACGGCTATACTATTCGAAACAGTGGAACTGTTTCGACCCTTGCCGATGCAAAATGATCTAGGCAATCGATTGAAGACAAAAAAATCTCAGTATTCCTAATAGTTTTTGAATTATGAACTATTTCTTACTTTTTATAAATTTTTGATTTTATTTATTTTTTCCACTTACGGCTATACTATATTCGAGACAGTGGAACTATTTGGACCCTTGCCGATGCAGAATGATCCAGGCAATCGATTGAAGTCAAAAAAATCTCAGTATTCCTAATAGTTTTTGAATTATGAAATATTCTTTACTTTTTATAAATTTTTGATTTTATTCATTTTCTCCACTTACGGCTATACTATTCGAAACAGTGGAACTGTTTAGACCTCTGCCGATGCAAAATGATCCAGGTAATCGATTGGAGTCAAAAAAATCGCAGCATTCCTAATAGTTTTTGAATTATGAACTATTTTTTACTTTTTATAAATTTTTGATTTTATTTATTTTCTCCACTTACTGCTATACTATTCGAAACAGTGGAACTGTATCGACCCTTGCCGATGCAAAATGATCTAGGCAATCGATTGAAGTCAAAAAAATCTCAGTATTCCTAATAGTTTTTGAATTATGAACTATTTTTTACTTTTTATAAATTTTTGATTTTATTAATTTTTTCCACTTACGGTTATCCTATATTCGAAACAGTGGAACTATTTGGACCTTTGCCGATGCAAAATGATCCAAGCAATCGATTGAAGTCAAAAAAATCGCTGTATTCCTAATAGTTTTTGAATTATGAACTATTTTTTACTTTTTATAAATTTTTGATTTTATTTATTTTCTCCACTTACGGCTATACTATTCGAAACAGTGGAACTGTTTTGACCCTTGCCGGTGCAAAATGATCTAGGCAATCGATTGAAGTCAAAAAAATCTCAGTATTCCCAATAGTTTTTGAATTATGAACTATTTTTTACTTTTTATAAATTTTTAATTTTATTTATTTTCTCCACTTACGGCAATACTATTCGAAACAGTGGAACTGTTTGGATCTTTACCGATGTAAAATGATCCAGGCAATCGATTGAAGTCAAAAAGATCTCAGTATTCCTAATAGTTTTTGAATTATGAACTATTTTTTACTTTTTATAAATTTTTGATTTTATTTATTTTTTCCACTTACGGCTATACTATATTCGAAGGAGTGGAACTATTTGGACCTTTGCCGATGCAAAATGATCCGGGCAATCGATTGATGACAAAAAAATCGCAGTATTCCTAATAGTTTTTGAATTATGAACTATTTTTTACTTTTTATAAATTTTTGATTTTATTTATTTTCTCTACTTACGGCTATACTATTCGAAACAGTGGAACTGTTTCGACCCTCGCCGATGCAAAATGATCCAGACAATCGATTGAAGTCAAAAAAATCTCAGTATTCCTAATAGTTTTTGAATTATGAACTATTTTTTACATTTTATAAATTTTTGATTTAATATATTTTCTCCACTTACGGCTATACTATTCGAAACAGTGGAACTGTTTCGACCCTTGCCGATGCAAAATGATCTAAGCAATCGATTGAAGACAAAAAAATCTCAGTATTCCTAATAGTTTTTGAATTATGAACTATTTCTTACTTTTTATAAATTTTTGATTTTATTTATTTTTTCCACTTACGGCTATACTATATTCGAGACAGTGGAACTATTTGGACCCTTGCCGATGCAGAATGATCCAGGCAATCGATTGAAGTCAAAAAAATCTCAGTATTCCTAATAGTTTTTGAATTATGAAATATTCTTTACTTTTTATAAATTTTTGATTTTATTTATTTTCTCCACTTACGGCTATACTATTCGAAACAGTGGAACTGTTTAGACCTTTGCCGATGCAAAATGATCCAGGTAATCGATTGGAGTCAAAAAAATCGCAGCATTCCTAATAGTTTTTGAATTATGAACTATTTTTTACTTTTTATAAATTTTTGATTTTATTTATTTTCTCCACTTACTGCTATACTATTCGAAACAGTGGAACTGTATCGACCCTTGCCGATGCAAAATGATCTAGGCAATCGATTGAAGTCAAAAAAATCTCGGTATTCCTAATAGTTTTTGAATTATGAACTATTTTTTACTTTTTATAAATTTTTGATTTTATTTATTTTCTCCACTTACGGCTATACTATTCGAAACAGTGGAACTGTTTTGACCCTTGCCGATGCAAAATAATCTAGGCAATCGATTGAAGTCGAAAAAATCTCAGTATTCCTAATAGTTTTTGAATTATGAACTATTTTTTACTTTTTATAAATTTTTAATTTTATTTATTTTCTCCACTTACGGCAATACTATTCGAAACAGTGGAACTGTTTGGATCTTTACCGATGTAAAATGATCCAGGCAATCGATTGAAGTCAAAAAAATCTCAGTATTCCTAATAGTTTTTGAATTATGAACTATTTTTTACTTTTTATAAATTTTTGATTTTATTTATTTTTTCCACTTACGGCTATACTATATTCGAAAGAGTGGAACTATTTGGACCTTTGCCGATGCAAAATGATCCGGGCAATCGATTGATGACAAAAAAATCGCAGTATTCCTAATAGTTTTTGAATTATGAACTATTTTTTACTTTTTATAAATTTTTGATTTTATTTATTTTCTCTACTTACGGCTATACTATTCGAAACAGTGGAACTGTTTCGACCCTCGCCGATGCAAAATGATCCAGACAATCGATTGAAGTCAAAAAAATCTCAGTATTCCTAATAGTTTTTGAATTATGAACTATTTTTTACATTTTATAAATTTTTGATTTAATATATTTTCTCCACTTACGGCTATACTATTCGAAACAGTGGAACTGTTTCGACCCTTGCCGATGCAAAATGATCTAAGCAATCGATTGAAGACAAAAAAATCTCAGTATTCCTAATAGTTTTTGAATTATGAACTATTTCTTACTTTTTATAAATTTTTGATTTTATTTATTTTTTCCACTTACGGCTATACTATATTCGAGACAGTGGAACTATTTGGACCCTTGCCGATGCAGAATGATCCAGGCAATCGATTGAAGTCAAAAAAATCTCAGTATTCCTAATAGTTTTTGAATTATGAAATATTCTTTACTTTTTATAAATTTTTGATTTTATTTATTTTCTCCACTTACGGCTATACTATTCGAAACAGTGGAACTGTTTAGACCTTTGCCGATGCAAAATGATCCAGGTAATCGATTGGAGTCAAAAAAATCGCAGCATTCCTAATAGTTTTTGAATTATGAACTATTTTTTACTTTTTATAAATTTTTGATTTTATTTATTTTCTCCACTTACTGCTATACTATTCGAAACAGTGGAACTGTATCGACCCTTGCCGATGCAAAATGATCTAGGCAATCGATTGAAGTCAAAAAAATCTCAGTATTCCTAATAGTTTTTGAATTATGAACTATTTTTTACTTTTTATAAATTTTTGATTTTATTTATTTTCTCCACTTACGGCTATACTATTCGAAACAGTGGAACTGTTTTGACCCTTGCCGATGCAAAATAATCTAGGCAATCGATTGAAGTCGAAAAAATCTCAGTATTCCTAATAGTTTTTGAATTATGAACTATTTTTTACTTTTTATAAATTTTTAATTTTATAACTGTTTGGATCTTTACCGATGTAAAATGATCCAGGCAATCGATTGAAGTCAAAAAAATCTCAGTATTCCTAATAGTTTTTGAATTATGAACTATTTTTTACTTTTTATAAATTTTTGATTTTATTTATTTTTTCCACTTACGGCTATACTATATTCGAAAGAGTGGAACTATTTGGACCTTTGCCGATGCAAAATGATCCAGGCAATCGATTGAAGTCAAAAAAATCTCAGTATTCCTAAGAGTTTTTGAATTATGAACTATTTTTTACTTTTTATAAATTTTTGATTTTATTTATTTTTTCCACTTACGGCTATACTATATTCGAAAGAGTGGAACTATTTGGACCTTTGCCGATGCAAAATGATCCGGGCAATCGATTGATGACAAAAAAATCGCAGTATTCCTAATAGTTTTTGAATTATGAACTATTTTTTACTTTTTATAAATTTTTGATTTTATTTATTTTCTCCACTTACGGCTATACTATTCGAAACAGTGGAACTGTTTCGACCCTTGCCGATGCAAAATGATCTAGGCAATCGATTGAAGACAAAAAAATCTCAGTGTTCCTAATAGATTTTGAATTATGAACTATTTCTTACTTTTTATAAATTTTTGATTTTATTTATTTTTTCCACTTACGGCTATACTATATTGGAGACAGTGGAACTATTTGGACCCTTGCCGATGCAGAATGATCCAGGCAATCGATTGAAGTCAAAAAAATCTCAGTATTCCTAATAGTTTTTGAATTATGAAATATTCTTTACTTTTTATAAATTTTTGATTTTATTTATTTTCTCCACTTACGGCTATACTATTCGAAACAGTGGAACTGTTTCGACCCTTGCCGATGCAAAATGATCCAGGCAATCGATTGATGTCAAAAAAATCGCAGTATTCCTAATAGTTTTTGAATTATGAACTATTTTTTACTTTTTATAAATTTTTGATTTTATTTATTTTTTCCACTTACGGCTATACAATATTCGAAACAGTGGAACTATTTGGACCTTTGCCGATGCAAAATGATCCAGGCAATCGATTGAAGTTCAAAAAAAGCGCAGTATTCCTAATAGTTTTTGAATTATGAACTATTTTTTACTTTTTATAAATTTTAGATTTTATTTATTTTCTCCACTTACGGCTATACTATTCGAAACAGTGGGACTGTTTCGACGCTCGAAGATGCAAAATGATCCAGGTAATCGATTGAAGTCAAAAAAGTCTCAGTATTCCTAAAAGTTTTTGAATTACGAACTATTATTTACTTTTTATAAATTTTTGATTTTATTTATTTTTTCCACTTACGGCTATACTATATTCGAAACAGTGAAACTATTTGGACTTTTGCCGATGCAAAATGATCCAGGCAATCGATTGAAGTCAAAAAAATCGCAGTATTCCTAATAGTTTTTGAATTATGAACTATTTTTTACTTTTTATAAATTTTTGATTTTATTTATTTTCTCCACTTACGGCTATACTATTCGAAACAGTGGAACTGTTTCGACCCTTGCCGATGCAAAATGATCCAGGCAATCGATTGAAGTCAAAAAAATCTCAGTATTCCTAATAGTTTTTGAATTATGAACCATTTTTTATTTTTTATAAATTTTTGATTTTATTTATTTTTTCTACTTACGGCTCTACTATTCGAAACAGTGGAACTATTTGGACTTTTGCCGAAGCAAAATGATCCAGGCAATCGATTGATGTCAAAAAAATCGCAGTATTCCTAATAGTTTTTGAATTATGAAATATTTTTTACTTTTTATAAATTTTTGATTTTATTTATTTTCTCCACTTACGGCTATACTATTCGAAACAGTGGAACTGTTTGGACCTTTGCCGATGCAAAATAATCCAGCTAATCGACTGGAGTCAACAAAATCGCAGTATTCCTAATAGTTTTTGAATTATGAACTATTTTTTACTTTTTATAAATTTTTGATTTTATTTATTTTCTGCACTTACGGCTATACTATTCGAAACAGTGGAACTGTTTGGACCTGTGCCGATGCAAAATGATTCAGGTAATCGATTGAAGTCAAAAAAATCGCAGTATTCCTAATAGTTTTTGAATTATAAACTATTTTTTACTTTTTACAAATTTTTGATTTTATTTATTTTCTCCACTTACGGCTATACTATTCGAAACAGTGGAACTGTTTCGACCCTTGCCGATGCAAAATGATCCAGGCAATCGATTGAAGTCAAAAAAATCTCAGTATTCCTAATAATTTTTGAATTATGAACTATATTTTACTTTTTATAAATTTTTGATTTTATTTATTTTCTCGACTTATTCTTCATCAAAAACACGACTAATCTCTCAGTTTGGATAAAAACGCTTTATTTGGAGCCATTTTTTGCTTAACGAACCGAATATAATTTAGTAAATCAGACTGAGATTGCTTTAGTCTGGATCAAAGAACGATTTTTATTAAAATTTAAAAGAAAACGACTAATTTCGAAATATTATTTACACAGAAACGAGTCAAACACGAGTTAAACTTAAACAAAACAGACTGTAAACGTTTTATGTCGCTTCAAAAGAACGATTCATATTATAATTTGGAAGAAACCTGCTTATTTCGGCAGCTTTTTTGCTTAGAAACGAGTAAAACCTTACCAAACCAAATTAAAACATCTTATTTCGCCTCAAAAACACCATTAATGTTACAGTTTAAAAAAAACGCCTTATTTGGATCTGCTTTTGCATAAAGAAACGAGTATAATTTAATAAAACAGACTGAGAACTTTCTAGATTAGTATGAAGGAACGATTAAATTTATAATTTTGAAGAAAAGAACTCAATTCGAATTATTCGTCTTTTTCTTCTTCTTCTTATTATTATTATTATCATTACTATTATTATTATTATTATTATTATTATTATTATTATTATTATTATTATTGTTATTATTATTATTATTATTATTATTATTATTATTATTATTATTATTATTATTATTATTATTATTATTATTATTATTATTATTATTACTATCATTATTATTATTATTATTATATATTTTTTTTTATTATTATTTTAATAATAATTTAAAACCAAATATAACTTTCGAATAGTGTACGGTTTATGCACCTGTTGGTAAGAACATTGTTAATTTTTGACAAATATTTGCTTAAAAACCTGATGACTTACACAAAGCAAATTGAAAACAACTTATTCATGTTCAAAATAACAAATAATGTTATAGTTTTTATAAAAACAGATTATTTTGGACGTTTATTAGCTTTGAAACGAGCAAAGGTTTACAAGACATACTGAAAACGCTTTAATCAGGCTCAAAAGAACGAATTATGCTATAGTTTGAACAAAAAGGGCTTATTCCGTACGATTGATTGCCTAAATAAACGAGTATATTTAATAAAACAGAGTGAAAACGCTTTATTCTGGCTCAAAAGAACGATTGATGCATGAATTTGGAAGCAAATGGCTTATTTCGAAACATTTTTTGCTTAGAATCCAGTAAAACTTACACAAATGGAGCCGAAAACGTCTTAGTTCGCTTCAGAAAAGCGATATATATTATAATTCGAAAGAAAACGGCATATTTCGAACGATTCTTATCTTTGAAACCAGCAAACGTTTAAAAAGCATACTAAAAACGCTCTATTCAGGTTCAGAAGAACGAATTATGTTATAGTTTAAACAAAAACGGCAAATTTCAGACTATTTTTTGCTTAACGAAACGAGAATATTTAATAAAACACACTGAAAACGCAATATCCTTGCTCAAAAGAACGATTTATGCAATAATTTAGAAGCAAAGGGAAAATTTCGAAGGTTTTTTTTGCTTAGAATCCAGTAAAACTTATGCAAATCCCACCGAAAACGTCTAAGTCCGCTTCAAAAAAGCGATATATATGATAATTCGAAAGAAAACGGCTTATTTCGAACGACTCTTAGCCTCGAAACCAGCAAACGTTTAAAAAACATACTGCAAACGCTTTATTCTGGCTCAAAAGAACGAATTATATTATAGTTTGAACAAAAACAGGGAATTTCAAACAATTTTTTGCTTAAAGAAACGAGTATATTTAATAAAACAGACCGAAATCGCTTTATTCTTGCTCAAAAGAACGATCGATGCAATAATTTGAAAGCAAATGGCTAATTGCGAAAGATTATTTACATAGAATCCAGTAAAACTTATGTAAATCGAGCCGAAAATGTCTTAGTTCGCTTCAAATAAGCGATATATATTATAGTTCGAAAGAAAGCGGCTTATTTCGAACGATTCTTAGCTTCGAAACCAGCAAACGTTTACAAAACATGCTAAAAACGCTCAATTCAGGCTCAAAAGAACGAATTATGTTATAGTTTAAACTAAAACGGGAAATTTCAGACTATTTTTTGCTTAAAGAAACGAGTATATTTAATGAAACAGACTCAAAACTCTTTATTCTTGCTCAAAAGAACGAATTATGTTATAGATTAAAAGAAAACGGTTTATTTCGAACTATTCTTGGCTTCAAATTAAGCAAACTTTAATAAAGCATAGTGAAAACGTTTTATTGTCACAAGAAAACAGTTCAAGCACTAATTAAAGCCAATCCTGGGAGATTTCTCAATTTTAAGAAAAGAAATTGTCTAAAATAAAGGTTTTTCTTTAAAATTAGTGCCTTTTCTCGTTTCTAAGCAAAGAATCTACCGAGAGAAGCCCTTTTTTCATTCAAACTATTGAATAATTTGTACTTTTGTGCTTAAATAAGTCGCTTTTCTACAAACTGTAACATAGAACGTCTTTTTGAGGCGTTTGCTGGTTTTGGAGCTAAGAATCTTTCGAAATAAGCCGTTTTCTTTCGAATTATAATATATATCGCTTTTTTGAAGCGAAATAAAACGTTTTCGGTCCGATTTGTATAAGTTTTGCTGGTTTCTAAGCAAAAAAACCTTCGAAATATCTCCTTTGCTTCCAAATTATTGCATCAATCGTTCTGATGAGCTAGAATAAAGCGTTTTCTGTCTGCTTTATTAAATATACTCGATTCTTTAAGCAAAAAATTGTTTGAAATTTACTGTTTTTGATCAAACTATAACATAATTCGTTCCTTTGAGCCAGAATAAAGCGTTTTCAGTATGTTTTGTGAACGTTTGCTGTTTTTAAAGCTCAGAATCGTTCGAAATAAGCCGCTTTCTTTCGAATTATAATTTATATCGCTTTTTTAAAGCGAAATAAAACGTATTCGGCTCGATTTGTATAAGTTTTGCTGGATTCTAAGCAAAAAAACCTTCGAAATATTCCCTTTGCTTCCAAATTATTGCATCAATCGTTCATTTGAGCAAGAATAAAGCGTTTTCAGTCTGTTTTATTAAATTTACTCGCTTCTATAAGCAAAAAATAGTCTGAAATTTGCCGTTTTTGTTTAAACTATAACATAATTCGTTCTTCTGATCCTGAATAGAGCGTTTTCAGTATGTTTTGTAAACGTTTGCTGTTTTCAAAGCTTAGAATCGTTCGAAATAAGCCGCTTTCTTTCGAATTATAATTTATGTCGCTTTTTTGAAGCGAAATAAAACGTTTTCGACCCGGTTTGTATAAGTTTTACTGGATTCTAAGCAAAAAAACCTTCAAAATATTCCCTTTGCTTCCAAATTATTGCATTAATCGTTCTTTTGAGCAAGAATAAAGCGTTTTCAGTGTGTTTTTTTAAATATACTCGTTTCTTTAAGCAAAAAATAGTCTCAAATTTGCCGTTTTTGTTTAAACTATAACATAATTCGTTCTTCTGAGACTGAATAGAGGGTTTTCAGTATGTTTTGTAAACGTTTCCTGGTTTCGAAGCTAAGAATCGTTCGAAATAAGCAGTTTTCTTTCGAATTATAATATATATCGATTTTTGAAGCGAATTACGACGTTTTCGGCTCCATTTGTGTTAGTTTTTCTGGATTCTAAGCAAATAATCTTTCGAAATAAGACATTTGTTTCCAAATTATTGCATCAATCGTTCTTTTGAGCCAGAATAAAGCGTTTTCAGTCTGTTTTATTAAATATACTCGTTTCTTTAAGCAAAAAATTGTCTGAGATTCACTGTTTTTGTACAAACTATAACATAATTCGATTTTTTGGGCCAGAATAAAGCCTTTTCAGTATGCTTTGTAAACGTTTGCTGGTTTCAAAGCTAAGAATCGTTCGAAATAAACCGTTTTCTTTCGAATTATAATATATATCGCTTTTTTTAAGCTAACTAAGACGTTTTCGGCTCGACTTGTGTAAGTTTTACTGGATTCTTAGCAAAAAATCTTTCGAAATAGGCCATTTGCTTCCAAATTATTGCATCAATCGTTATTTTGAGCCAGAATAAAACGTTTTCAGTCTGTTTTATAAAATATACTCGTTTATTTAGGTAATCAATCGTACGGAATAAGCCCTTTTTGTTCAAACTATATCATAATTCGTTCTTTTGAACCTGACTAAAGCGTTTTCAGTATGTCTTGTAAACGTTTGCTCGTTTCAAAGCTAATAAACGTCCAAAATAAGCTGTTTTTATCGAAACTATAACATAATTTGTTATTTTGAACTAAAATAAGATGTTTTCAATTTGCTTTGTGTAAGTCTTCAGGTTTTTAAGCAAATATTTGTCAAAAATTAACCATGTTCTTACAAACTGGTGCATAAACCGTTCACTATTCGAAGATATAGTTGGTTTTAAATTATTAAAATAATAATAAATAAAATATATATAATAATAATAATAATGAAATTGTAATAATAATAATAATAATAATAATAATAATAATAATAACAATAGTAATAATGATAATAATAATAATAATAAGAAGAAGAAGAAGACGAATCCTTCGAATTGAGTTCTTTTCTTCAAAATTATAAATTTAATCGTTCCTTCAAACTAATCTAGAAAGTTCTCAGTCTGTTTTATTAAATTATACTCGTTTCTTTATGCAAAAGCAGACCCAATTAAGGTGTTTTTTTTTAACTGTAACATTAATGGTGTTTTTGAGGCGAAATAAGATGTTTTATTTTGGTTTGGTAAGGTTTTACTCGTTTCTAAGTAAAAAAGCTGCCGAAATAAGCAAGTTTCTTCCAAATTATAATATGAATCGTTCTTTTGAAGCGACATAAAACGTTTACAGTCTGTTTTGTTTAAGTTTAACTCGTGTTTGACTCGTTTCTGTATAAATAATATTTCGAAATAAGCCGTTTTCTTTCGAATTACAATATATATCGCATTTTTGAAGCTAACTAAGATGTTTTCGGCTCCATTTGTGTAAGTTTTACTGGATTCTAAGCAAAAAATCTTTCGAAATAAGCCATTTGCTTCCAAATTATTGCGTCAATCGTTCTTTTGAGCCTGAATAAAACGTTTTCTGTCTGTTTTATTAAATATACTCGTTTATTTAGGTAATCAATCGTACAGAATAAGCCCTTTTTGTTCAAACTATATGATAATTCGTTCTTTTGAGCCTGATTAAAGAGTTTTCAGTATGTCTTGTAAACGTTTGCTCGTTTCAAAGCTAATAAACGTCCAAAATAAGCTGTTTTTATCGAAACCATAACATAATTTGTTATTTTGAACTAGAATAAGATGTTTTCAATTTGCTTTGAGTAAGTCTTTAGGTTTTTAAGCAAATATTTGGCAAAAATTAACCATGTTCTTACAAACTGGTGCATAAACCGTTCACTATTCGAAGTTATAGTTGGTTTTAAATTATTAAAATAATAATAAAAAAAAAATATATAATAATAATAATAATAATGATAGTAATAATAATAATAATAATAATAATAATAATAATAATAATAATAATAATAATAATAATAATAATAATAATAATAATAATAATAATAATAATAATAATAATAATAATAATAATAACAATAATAATAATAATAATAATATTAATAATAATAATAACAATAGTAATAATGATAATAATAATAATAAGAAGAAGAAGAAGAAGAAGACGAATCTTTCGAATTGAGTTTTTTTCTTCAATATTATAAATTTAATCGTTCCTTCAAACTAATCTAGAAAGTTCTCAGTCTGTTTTATTAAATTATACTCGTTTCTTTATGCAAAAGCAGACCCAAATAAGGTGTTTTTTTTAAACTGTAACATTAATGGTGTTTTTGAGGATGTTGAAGATGTTTTTAGTTTGGTTTGGTAAGGATTTACTCGTTTCTAAGTAAAAAAGCTGCCGAAATAAGCAGGTTTCTTCCAAATTATAATATGAATCGTTCTTTTGAAGCGACATAGAACGTTTACAGTCTGTTTTGTTTAAGTTTAACTCGTGTTTGACTCGATTCTGTGTAAATAATATTTCGAAATTAATCGTTTTCTTTTAAATTTTAATAAAAATCGTTCTTTTGATCCAGACTAAAGCATTCTCAGTCTGATTTACTAAATTATATTCGGTTCGTTAAGCAAAAAATGGCTTCAAATAAAGCGTTTTTATCCAAACTGAGACATTAGTCGTGTTTTTGATGAAGAATAAGTCGAGAAAATAAATAAAATCAAAAATTTGTAAAAAGTAAAAAATAGTTCATAATTCAAAAACTATTAGGAATACTGACATTTTTTTGACTTCAATCGATTGCCTGGATCATTTTGCATCGGCAAGGGTCGAAACAGTTCCATTGTTTCGAATAGTATAGCCGTAAGTAGAGAAAACAAATAAAATAAAAAATTTATAAAAAGTAAAAAATACTTCATAATTCAAAAACTATTAGGAATACTGCTATGTTTTTGACTTCAATCGATTGCCTGGATCATTTTGCATCGGCAAAGGTGGAAACAGTTCCACTGTTTCGAATGCGATTTTTTTGACTTCAATCGATTGCCTGGGTCATTTTGCATCCGCAAAGTTCCAAACAGTTCCACTGTTTCGAATAGTATAACCGTAAGTGGAGAAAATAAATAAAATCAAAAATTTATAAAAAGTAAAAAATAGTTCATATTTCAAAAACTATTAGAAATACTGCGATTTTTTTGAACTTCAATCGATTGCTTGGATCATTTTGCATCGGCAAAGGTCCAAATAGTTCCACTGTGTCGAATAGTATAGCCGTAAGTGGAGAAAATAAATAAAATCAAAAATTTATAAAAAGTAAATAATAGTTCATAATTCAAAAACTATTAAGAATACCGCGATTTTTTTGACATCAATCGATTGCCCGGATCATTTTGCATCGGCAAAGGTCCAAATGGTTCCACTCTTTCGAATATAGTATAGCCGTAAGTGGAGAAAATAAATAAAATTAAAAATTTATAAAAAGTAAAAAATAGTTCATAATTCAAAAACTATTAGGAATACAGCGATTTTTTTGAACTTCAATCGATTGCCTGGATCATTTTTTATCGGCAAAGGTCCAAAGAGTTCCACTGTTTCGAATATAGTATAGCCGTAAGTGGAGAAAATAAATAAAATCAAAAATTTATAAAAAGTAAAAAATAGTTCATAATTCAAAAATCAAAAATTTATAAAAAGTAAAATATAGTTCATAATTCAAAAACTATTAGGAATACTACGATTTTTTTGACATCAATCGATTGCCTGGATCATTTTGCATCGGCAAACGTCCAAATAGTTCCACTCTTTCGAATATAGTATAGCCGTAAGTGGAAAAAATAAATAAAATAAAAAATTTATAAAAAGTAAAAAATAGTTCATAATTCAAAAACTATTAGGAAGACTGCGATTTTTTTGACTTCAATCGATTACCTGGATCATTTTGCAACGGCAAGAGTCCAAACAGTTCCACTGTTTCGAATAGTATAGCCGTAAGTGGAGAAAATATATAAAATCAAAAATTTATAAAAAGTAAAAAATAGTTCATAATTCAAAAACTATTAGGAATACTGCGATTTTTTTGACTTTATTCGATTGCCTGGATCATTTTGCCTCGGCAAGGGTCGAAGGACTTCAACTGTTTCGAATAGTGTAGCCGTAATTGGAGAAAATAAATAAAATCAAAAATTTATAAAAAGTAAGAAATAGTACATAATTCAAAAACTATTAGGAATACTGCGATTTTTTTGACTTCAATCGATTGCCTGGATCATTTTGCATCGGCAAAGGTCCAAACAGTTCCACTGTTTCGAATAGTATAGCCGTAAGTGGAGAAAATAAATAAAATCAAAAATTTATAAAAAGTAAAAAATAGTACATAATTCAAAAACTATTAGGAATACTGGGATTTTTTTGACTTCAATCGATTGCCTGGATCTTTTTGCATCGGCAAAGGTCCAAATAGTTCCACTGTTTCGAATATAGTATAGCCGTAAGTGGAAAAAATGAGTAAAATCATAAATTTATAAAAAGTAAATAATAGTTCATAATTCAAAAACTATTAGGAATACTGCGATTTTTTTGGCTTCAATCGATTGCCTGGATCATTTTGCATCGGCAAGCGTCGAAACAGTTCCACTGTTTCGAATAGTACAGCCGTAAGTGGAGAAAATAAATAAAATCAAAAATTTATAAAAAGTAAAAAATAGTTCATAATTCAAAAACTATTAGGAATACTGCGATTTTTTTGAACTTCAATCGATTGCCTGGATCATTTTGCATCGGCAAAGGTCCAAATAGTTCCACTGTTTCGAATATAGTATAGCCGTAAGTGGAAAAAATGAGTAAAATCATAAATTTATAAAAAGTAAATAATAGTTCATAATTCAAAAACTATTAGGAATACTGAGACTTTTTTGACTTCAATCGATTGCCTGGATCATTTTGCATCGGCGAGGGTCGAAACAGTTCCACTGTTTCGAATAGTATAGCCGTAAGTGGAGAAAATAAATAAAATCAAAAATTTATAAAAAGTAAGGAATTGTTCATAATTCAAAAACTATTAGAAATACTGCAATTTTTTTGAACTTCAATCGATTGCCTGGATCATTTTGCATCGGCAAAGGTCTAAATAGTTCCACTGTTTCGAATAGTATAGCCGTAAGTGGAGAAAATATATAAAATCAAAAATTTATAAAAAGTAAAGAATTGTTCATAATTCAAAAACTATTAGGAATACTGAGATTTTTTTGACTTCAATCGATTGCCTGGATCATTTTGCATCGGCAAGGGTGGAAACAGTTCTACTGTTTCGAATAGTATTGCCGTAAGTGGAGAAAATAAATAAAATCAAAAATTTATAATAAGTAAAAAAGAGTTCATAATTCAAAAACTATTAGGAATACTGAGATTTTTTTGACTTCAATCGATTGCCTGGATCATTTTCCATCATCAAAGGTCGAAACAGTTCCACTGTTTCGAATAGTATAGCCGTAAGTGGAGAAAATAAATAAAATCAAAAATTTATAAAAAGTAAAAAATAGTTCATAATTCAAAAACTATTAGGAATACTGCGATTTTTTTGACTTCAATCGATTGCTTGGATCATTTCGCATCGGCAAAGGTCCAAATAGTTTCACTGTTTCGAATATAGTATAGCCGTAAGTGGAAAAAATAAATAAAATCAAAAATTTATAAAAAGTAAAAAATAGTTCATAATTCAAAAACTATTAGGAATACTGAGATTTTTTTGACATCAATCGATTGCCTGGATAATTTTGCATCGGCAAAGGTCCAAATAGTTCCACCTTTTCGAATATAGTATAGCCGTAAGTGGAAGAAATAAATAAAATCAAAAATTTATAAAAAGTAAAAAATAGTTTATAATTCAAAAACTTTTAGGAATTCTGAGATTTTTTTGACTTCAATCGATTGCCTGGATAATTTTGCATCGGCAAGGGTCGAAACAGTTCCACTGTTTCGAATAGTATAGCCGTTAGTGGAGAAAATAAATAAAATCACAAATTTATAAAAAGTAAAAAATAGTTCATAATTCAAAAACTCTTAGAAATACTGCGATTTTTTTTAACTTCAATCGATTGCGTGGATCATTTTGCATCGGCAAAGGTCCAAAAAGTTCCACTGTGTCGAATAGTATAGCCGTAAGTGGAGAAAATAAATAAAATCAAAAATTTATAATAAGTAAAAAATAGTTCATAATTCAAAAACTATTAGGAATACTGCGATTTTTTTGTCATCAATCGATTGCCCGGATCATTTTGCATCGGAAAAGGTCCAAATAGTTCCACTCTTTCGAATATAGTATAGCCGTAAGTGGAAAAAATAAATAAAATCAAAAATTTATAAAAAGTAAAAAATAGTTCATAATTCAAAAACTATTAGGAATACTGAGATTTTTTTGACTTCAATCGATTGCCTGGATCATTCTGCATCGGCAAAGGTCCAAACAGTTCCACTGTTTCGAATAGTATAGCCGTAAGTGGAGAAAATAAATCAAATTAAAAATTTATAAAAAGTAAAAAATAGTTCATAATTCAAAAACTATTAGGAATACTAAATTTTTTTTGATTGCAATCGATTGCCTGGATCATTTTGCATCGGGAAGGGTTGAAACAGTTCCACTGTTTCGAATAGTATGGCCATAAGTGGAGAAAATAAATAAAATCAAAAATTTATAAAAAGTAAAAAATAGTTCATAATTCTAAAACTATTAGGAATACTGCGATTTTTTTGACATCAATCGATTGCCCGGATCATTTTGCATCGGCAAACGTCCAAATAGTTCCACTCTTTCGAATATAGTATAGCCGTAAGTGGAAAAAATAAATAAAATCAAATATTTATAAAAAGTAAAAAATAGTTCATAATTCAAAAACAATTAGGAATACTGAGACTTTTTTGACTTCAATCGATTGCCTGGATCATTTTGCATCGGCAAGGGTCGAAACAGTTCCACTGTCTCGAATAGTATAGCCGTAAGTGGAGAAAATAAATAAAATCAAAAATTTATAAAAAGTAAAAAATAGTTCATAATTCAAAAACTATTAGGAATACTAAGATTTTTTTGACTTCAATTGATTGCCTGGATCATGTTGCATCGGCAAGGGTCGAAACAGTTCCAGTGTCTCGAATAGTATAGCCGTAAGTGGAGAAAATAAATAAAATCAAAAATTTATAAAAAGTAAATAATAGTTCATAATTCAAAAACTATTAGGAATACTGCGATTTTTTTGACTTCAATCGATTGCCTGGATCATTTTGCATCGGCGAAAGTCCAAATAGTTTCACTGTTTCGAATATAGTATAGCCGTAAGTGGAAAAAATAAATAAAATCAAAAATTTATAAAAAGTAAAAAATAGTCTATAATTCAAAAACTATTAGGAATACTGAAATTTTTTTGACTTCAATCGATTACCTGAATCATTTTACATCGGCAAGAGTCCAAACAGTTCTACTGTTGCGAATAGTATAGCCGTAAGTGGAGAAAATATATAAAATCAAAAATTTATAAAAAGTAAAAAATAGTTCATAATTCAAAAACTCTTAGAAATACTGCGATTTTTTTGAACTTCAATCGATTGCCTGGATCATTTTGCATCGGCAAAGCTCCAAATAGTTCCACTGTGTCGAATAGTATAGCCGTAAGTGGAGAAAATAAATAAAATCAAAAATTTATAATAAGTAAAAAATAGTTCATAATTCAAAAACTATTAGGAATACTGCAATTTTTTTGTCCTCAATCGATTGCCCGGATCATTTTTCATCGGCAAAGATTCAAATAGTTCCACTCTTTCGAATATAGTATAGCCGTAAGTGGAAAAAATAAATAAAATCAAAAATTTTAAAAAGCAAAAAATAGTTCATAATTCAAAAACTTTTAGGAATACTGAGATTTCTTTGGCATCATTCGATTACCTAGATCATTTTGCATCGGCAAATGTCCAAACAGTTCCACTGTTTCGAATAGTATAGCCGTAAATGGAGAAAATAAATAAAATCAAAAATTTATAAAAAGTAAAAAATAGTACATAATTCAAAAACTATTAGGAATACTGCGATTTTTTTGACTTCAATCGATTGCCTGGATCATTTTGCATCGGCAAAGTTCCAAACAGTTCCACTGTTTCGAATAGTATAGCCGTAAGTGGAAAAAATAAATAAAATCAAAAATTTATAAAAAGTAAAAAATAGTTCATAATTCAAAAACTATTAGGAAGACTGCGATTTTTTTGACTTCAATCGATTACCTGGATCATTTGGCAACGGCAAGAGTCCAAACAGTTCCACTGTTTCGAATAGTATAGCCGTAAGTGGAGAAAATATATAAAATCAAAAATTTATAAAAAGTAAAAAATAGTTCATAATTCAAAAACTATTAGGAATACTGCGATTTTTTTGACTTTAATCGATTGCCTGGATCATTTTGCCTCGGCAAGGGTCGAAGGAGTTCAACTGTTTCGAATAGTATAGCCGTAATTGGAGAAAATAAATAAAATCAAAAATTTATAAAAAGTAAAAAATAGTACATAATTCAAAAACTATTAGGAATACTGCGATTTTTTTGACTTCAATCGATTGCCTGGATCATTTTGCATCGGCAAATGTCCAAACGGTTCCACTGTTTCGAATAGTATAGCCGTAAGTGGCGAAAATAAATAAAATCAAAAATTTATAAAAAGTAAAAAATAGTTCATAATTCAAAAACTATTAGGAATACTGCGATTTTTTTGACTTCAATCGATTGCCTGGATCATTTTGCATCGGCAAAGGTCCAAATAGTTCCACTGTTTCGATGCAAAATAACCCAGGTAATCGATTGAAGTCACAAAAATCGCAGTATTCCTAATAGTTTTTGAATTATGAACTATTTTTTACATTTTAGAAATTTTTGATTTTATATATTTTCTCCACTTACGGCTATACTATTCGAAACAGTGGAACTGTTTGGACCTTTGCCGATGCAAATTGATCCAGGTAATCGATTGAAGTCAAAAAAATCGCAGTATTCCTAATAGTTTTGAATTATGAACTATTTTTTACTTTTTATAAATTTTTGATTTTATTTATTTTTTCCACTTACGGCTATACTATATTCGAAACAGTGGAACTATTTGGACCTTTGCCGATGCAAAATGATCCAGGTAATCGATTGAAGTCAAAAAAATCGCAGTATTCCTAATAGTTTTTGAATTATGAACTATTTTTTACTTTTTAAAAATTTTTGATTTTATTTATTTTTTCCACTTACGGTTATACTATTCGAAACAGTGGAACTATTTGGACCTTTGCCGATGCAAAATGATCCAAGTAATCGATTGAAGTCACAAAAATCGCAGTATTCCTAATAGATTTTGAATTATGAAGTATTTTTTACTTTTTATAAATTTTTTATTTTATTTATTTTTTCCACTTACGGCAATACTATATTCGAAACAGTGGAACTATTTGGAACTTTGCCGATGCAAAATGATCCAGGCAATCGATCGAAGTTCAAAAAAATCGCTGTATTACTAATAGTTTTTGAATTATGAACTATTTTTTACTTTTTATAAATTTTTGATTTTATTTATTTTTTCCACTTACGGCTATACTATATTCGAAACAGTGGAACTATTTGGACCTTTGCCGATGCAAAATGATCCAGGCAATCGATTGAAGTTTTTAAAAAATCGCAGTATTCCTAATAGTTTTTGAATTATGAACTATTTTTTACTTTTTATAAATTTTTGATTTTATTTATTTTTTCCACTTACGGCTATACTATATTCGAAACAGTGGAACTATTTGGACCTTTGCCGATGCAAAATGATCCAGGCAATCGATTGAAGTTCAAAAAAATTGCAGTATTCCTAATAGTTTTTGAATTATGAACTATTTTTTACTTTTTATAAATTTTTAATTTTATTTATTTTCTCCACTTACGGCTATACTATTCGAAACAGTGGAACAGTTTGAACTCTTGCCGTTGCAAAATGATCCAGGTAATCGATTGAAGACAAAAAAATCGCAGTATTCCTAATAGTTTTTGAATTATGAACTATTTTTTACTTTTTACAAATTTTTGATTTTATATATTTTTTCCACTTACGGCTATACTATTCGAGACAGTGGAACTGTTTTGACCCTTGCCGATGCAACATGATCCAGGCAATCGATTGAAGTCAAAAAAATCTCAGTATTCTTAATAGTTTTTAAATTATCAACTATTTTTTACTTTTTATAAATTTTTGATTTTATTTATTTTTTCCACTTACGGCTATACTATTCGAAACAGTGGAACTATTTGGACCTATGCCAATGCAAAATGATCCAGGTAATCGATTGAAGTCACAAAAATCGCAGTATTCCTAATAGTTTTTGAATTATGAACTATTTTTTACTTTTTATAAATTTTTGATTTTATTTATTTTTTCCACTTACGGCTATACTATATTCGAAAGAGTGGAACTATTTGAATGTTTGCCGATGCAAAATGATCCGGGCAATCGATTGATGTCAAAAAAATCGCAGTATTCCTAATAGTTTTTGAATTATGAACTATTTTTTACTTTTTATAAATTTTTGATTTTATTTATTTTCTCCACTTACGGCTATACTATTCGAAACAGTGGAACTGTTTCGACCCTTGCCGATGCAAAATAGTTTTTGAATTATGAACTATTTTTTACTTTTTATAAATTTTTGATTTTATTTATTTTTTCCACTTACGGTTATACTATTCGAAACAGTGGAACTATTTGGACCTTTGCCGATGCAAAATGATCCAAGTAATCGATTGAAGTCACAAAAATCGCAGTATTCCTAATAGATTTTGAATTATGAAGTATTTTTTACTTTTTATAAATTTTTTATTTTATTTATTTTTTCCACTTACGGCAATACTATATTCGAAACAGTGGAACTATTTGGAACTTTGCCGATGCAAAATGATCCAGGCAATCGATCGAAGTTCAAAAAAATCGCTGTATTACTAATAGTTTTTGAATTATGAACTATTTTTTACTTTTTATAAATTTTTGATTTTATTTATTTTTTCCACTTACGGCTATACTATATTCGAAACAGTGGAACTATTTGGACCTTTGCCGATGCAAAATGATCCAGGCAATCGATTGAAGTTTTTAAAAAATCGCAGTATTCCTAATAGTTTTTGAATTATGAACTATTTTTTACTTTTTATAAATTTTTGATTTTATTTATTTTTTCCACTTACGGCTATACTATATTCGAAACAGTGGAACTATTTGGACCTTTGCCGATGCAAAATGATCCAGGCAATCGATTGAAGTTCAAAAAAATTGCAGTATTCCTAATAGTTTTTGAATTATGAACTATTTTTTACTTTTTATAAATTTTTAATTTTATTTATTTTCTCCACTTACGGCTATACTATTCGAAACAGTGGAACAGTTTGAACTCTTGCCGTTGCAAAATGATCCAGGTAATCGATTGAAGACAAAAAAATCGCAGTATTCCTAATAGTTTTTGAATTATGAACTATTTTTTACTTTTTACAAATTTTTGATTTTATATATTTTCTCCACTTACGGCTATACTATTCGAGACAGTGGAACTGTTTTGACCATTGCCGATGCAACATGATCCAGGCAATCGATTGAAGTCAAAAAAATCTCAGTATTCTTAATAGTTTTTAAATTATCAACTATTTTTTACTTTTTATAAATTTTTGATTTTATTTATTTTTTCCACTTACGGCTATACTATTCGAAACAGTGGAACTATTTGGACCTATGCCAATGCAAAATGATCCAGGTAATCGATTGAAGTCACAAAAATCGCAGTATTCCTAATAGTTTTTGAATTATGAACTATTTTTTACTTTTTATAAATTTTTGATTTTATTTATTTTCTCCACTTACGGCTATACTATTCGAAACAGTGGAACTGTTTCGACCCTTGCCGATGCAAAATGATCCAGGCAATCGATTGAAGTCAAAAAAATCTCAGTATTCCTAATAGTTTTTGAATTATGAACTATTTTTTACTTTTTATAAATTTTTGATTTTATTTATTTTTTCCACTTACGGCTGTACAATATTCGAAACAGTGAAACTATTTGGACCTTTGCCGATGCAAGATGATCCAGGCAATCGATTGAAGTTCAAAAAAATCGCAGTATTCCTAATAGTTTTTGAATTATGAACTATTTTTTACTTTTTATAAATTTTGGATTTTATTTATTTTTTCCACTTACGGCTATACTATTCGAAACAGTGGAACTATTTGGACCTTTGCCGATGCAAAATGATCCAAGTAATCGATTGAAGTCACAAAAATCGCAGTATTCCTAATAGATTTTGAATTATGAAATATTTTTTACTTTTTATAAATTTTTTATTTTATTTATTTTTTCCACTTACGGCTATACTATATTCGAAAGAGTGGAACTATTTGGACATTTGCCGATGCAAAATGATCCGGGCAATTGATTGATGTCAAAAAAATCGCAGTATTCCTAATTGTTTTTGAATTATGAACTATTTTTTACTTTTTATAAATTTTTGATTTTATTTATTTTCTCCACTTACGGCTATACTATTCGAAACAGTGGAACTGTTTCGACATTTGCCGATGCAAAATGATCCAGGCAATCGATTGAAGTCAAAAAAATCTCAGTATTTCTAAAAGTTTTTGAATTATGAACTATTTTTTACTTTTTATAAATTTTTTATTTTATTTATTTTCTCTACTTACTGCTATACTATTCGAAACAGTGGAACTGTTTCGACCCTTGCCGATGCAAAATAGTTTTTGAATTATGAACTATTATTTACTTATTATAAATTTTTGATTTTATTTATTTTCTCCACTTACGGCTATACTATTCGAAACAGTGGAACTGTTTTGACCCTCGCCGATGCAAAATGATCCAGGCAATCGATTGAAGTCAAAAAAGTCTCAGTATTCCTAATAGTTTTTGAATTATGAACTATTATTTACTTTTTATAAATTTTTGATTTTATTTATTTTTTCCACTTACGGCTATACTATTCGAAACAGTGGAACTGTTTGGACCTTTGTCGATGCAAAATGATCCAGGCAATCGATTGAAGTCAAAAAAATCGCAGTATTCCTAATAGTTTTTAAATTATGTACTATTTTTTACTTTTTATAAATTTTTGATTTTATTTATTTTCTCCACTTACGGCTATACTATTCGAAACAGTGGAACTGTTTCGACCCTTGCCGATGTAAAATGATCCATGCAATCGATTGAATTCAAAAAAATCACAGTATTCCTAATAGTTTTTGAATTATGAACTATTTTTTACTTTTTATAAATTTTTGATTTTATTTATTTTTTCCACTTACGGCTATACAATATTCGAAACAGTGGAACTATTTAGACCTTTGCCGATGCAAAATGATCCAGGCAATCGATTAAAGTTCAAAAAAATCGCAGTATTCCTAATAGTTTTTGAATTATGAACTATTTTTTACTTTTTATAAATTTTTGATTTTATATATTTTTTCCACTTACGGCTGTACTATTCGAAACAGTGGAACTGTTTCGACCCTCGCCGATGCAAAATGATCCAGGCAATCGATTGAAGTCAAAAAAGTCTCAGTATTCCTAATAGTTTTTGAATTATGAACTATTATTTACTTTTTATAAATTTTTGATTTTATTGATTTTTTCCACTTACGGCTATACTATATTCGAAACAGTGGAACTATTTGGACCTTTGCCGATGCAAAATGATCCAGGCAATCGATTGAAGTTCAAAAAAGTCGCAGTATTCCTAATAGTTTTTGAATTATGAACTATTTTTTACTTTTTATAAATTTTTGATTTTATTTATTTTCTCCACTTACGGCTATACTATTCGAAACAGTGGAACTGTTTCGACCCTAGCCGATGCAAAATGATCCAGGCAATCGATTGAAGTCAAAAAAGTCTCAGTATTACTAATAGTTTTTGAATTATGAACTATTAATTACTTTTTAAAAATTTTTGATTTTATTTATTTTTTCCACTTACGGCTATACTATATTCGAAAGAGTGGAACCATTTGGACCTTTGCCAATGCAAAATGATCCGGGCAATCGATTGATGTCAAAAAAATCGCAGTATTCTTAATAGTTTTTGGATTATGAACTATTATTTACTTTTTATAAATTTTTGATTTTATTTATTTTCTCCACTTACGGCTATACTATTCGAAACAGTGGAACTGTTTCGATCCTTGCCGATGCAAAATGATCCATGCAATCGATTGAAGTCAAAAAAATCACAGTATTCCTAATAGTTTTTGAATTATGAACTATTTTTTACTTTTTATAAATTTTTGATTTTATTTATTTTTTCCACTTACGGCTATACAATATTCGAAACAGTGGAACTATTTGGACCTTTGCCGATGCAAAATGATCCAGGCAATCGATTATAGTTCAAAAAAATCGCAGTATTCCTAATAGTTTTTGAATTATGAACTATTTTTTACTTTTTATAAATTTTTGATTTTATATATTTTTTCCACTTACGGCTGTACTATTCGAAACAGTGGAACTGTTTCGACCCTCGCCGATGCAAAATGATCCAGGCAATCGATTGAAGTCAAAAAAGTCTCAGTATTCCTAATAGTGTTTGAATTATGAACTATTATTTACTTTTTATAAATTTTTGATTTTATTGATTTTTTCCACTTACGGCTATACTATATTCGAAACAGTGGAACTATTTGGACCTTTGCCGATGCAAAATGATCTAGGCAATCGATTGAAGTTCAAAAAAATCGCAGTATTCCTAATAGTTTTGAATTATGAACTATTTTTTACTTTTTATAAATTTTTGATTTTATTTATTTTCTCCACTTACGGCTATACTATTCGAAACAGTGGAACTGTTTCGACCATAGCCGATGCAAAATGATCCAGGCAATCGATTGAAGTCAAAAAAGTCTCAGTATTCCTAATAGTTTTTGAATTATGAACTATTATTTACTTTTTAAAAATTTTTGATTTTATTTATTTTTTCCACTTACGGCTATACTATATTCGAAAGAGTGGAACCATTTGGACCTCTGCCAATGCAAAATGATACGGGCAATCGATTGATGTCAAAAAAATCGCAGTATTCTTAATAGTTTTTGGATTATGAACTATTATTTACTTTTTATAAATTTTGGATTTTATTTATTTTCTCCACTTACGGCTATACTATTCGACACAGTGGAACTATTTGGACCTTTGCCGATGCAAAATGATCCAGGCAATCGATTGAAGTTCAAAAAAATCGCAGTATTTCTAATAGTTTTTGAATTATGAACTATTTTTTACTTTTTATAAATTTTTGATTTTATTTATTTTCTCCACTTACGGCTATACTATTCGAATAAGTGGAACTGTTTCGACCCTTGCCGATGCAAAATGATCCAGGCAATCGATTGAAGTCAAAAACATCTCAGTATTCCTAATAGTTTTTGAATTATGAACTATTTTTTACTTTTTATAAATTTTTTATTTTATTTATTTTTTCCACTTACGGCTATACTATATTCGAAACAGTGGAACAATTTAGACACTTGCCGATGTAAAATGATTCAGGTAATCGATTGAAGTCAAAAAAATCTCAGTATTCCTAATAGTTTTTGAATTATGAACTATTTTTTACTTTTTATAAATTTTTGATTTTATTTATTTTTTCCACTTACGGCTATACTATATTCGAAAGAGTGGAACTATTTGGACCTTTGCCGATGCAAAATGATCCAGGCAATCGATTGAAGTTCAAAAAAATTGCAGTATTTCTAATAGTTTTTGAATTATGAACTATTTTTTACTTTTTATAAATTTTTGATTTTATTTATTTTCTCCACTTACGGCTATACTGTTCGAATAAGTGGAACTGTTTCGACCCTTGCCGATGCAAAATGATCCAGGCAATCGATTGAAGTCAAAAAAATCTCAGAATTCTTAATAGTTTTTGAATTATGAACTATTTTTTACTTTTTATAAATTTTTGATTTTATTTATTTTTTCCACTTACGGCTATACTATTCGAAACAGTGGAACTGTTTGGACACTTGACGATGTAAAATGATTCAGGTAATCGATTGAAGTCAAAAAAATCTCAGTATTCATAACAGTTTTTGAATTATGAACTATTTTTTACTTTTTATAAATTTTTGATTTTATTTATTTTTTCCACTTACGGCTATACTATTCGAAACAGTGGAACTGTTTGGACACTTGACGATGTAAAATGATTCAGGTAATCGATTGAAGTCAAAAAAATCGCAGTATTCCTAATAGTTTTTGAATTATGAACTATTATTTACTTTTTATAAATTTTTGATTTTATTTATTTTCTCCACTTACGGCTATACTATTCGAAACAGTGGAACTGTTTCGACCCTTGCCGATGAAAAATGATCCAGGCAATCGATTGAAGTCAAAAAAATCTCAGTATTCCTAATAGTTTTTGAATTATGAACTACTTTTTACTTTTTGCAAATTTTTGATTTTATTTATTTTCTCCACTTACGGCTATACTATTCGAAACAGTGGAACTGTTTCGACTCTTGCCGATGCAAAATGATCCAGGCAATCGATTGAAGTCAAAAAAATCTCAGTATTCCTAATAGTTTTTGAATTATGAACTACTTTTTACTTTTTGCAAATTTTTGATTTTATTTATTTTTTCCACTTACGGCTATACTATATTCGAAAGAGTGTAAATATTTGGACCATTGCCGATGCAAAATGATCCGGGCAATCGATTGATGTCAAAAAAATCGCAGTATTCCTAATAGTTTTTGAATTATGTACTATTTTTTAATTTTTATAAATTTTTGATTTTATTTATTTTCTCCACTTACGGCTATACTATTCGAAACAGTGGAACTGTTTGGACCTTCGCCGATGCAAAATGATCCATTCAATCGATTGAAGTCAAAAAAATCGCAGTATTCCTAATAGTTTTTGAAGTATGTACTATTTTTTACTTTTTATAAATTTTTGATTTTATTTATTTTCTCCACTTACGGCTATACTATTCGAAACAGTGGAACTGTTGCGACCCTTGCCGATGCAAAATGATCCAGGCAATCGATTGAAGTCAAAAAAATCACAGTATTCCTAATAGTTTTTGAATTATGAACTATTTTTTACTTTTTATAAATTTTTGATTTTATTAATTTTTTCCACTTACGGCTATACTATATTCGAAACAGTGGAACTATTTGGACCTTTGCCGATGCAAAATGATCCAGGCAAACGATTGAAGTTGAAAAAAATAGCAGTATTCCTAATAGTTTTTGAATTATGAACTATCATTTACTTTTTATAAATTTTGGATTTTATTCATTTTTTCCACTTACGGCTATACTATATTCGAAACAGTGGAACTATTTGGACCTTTGCCGATGCAAAATGATCCGGGCAATCGATTGAAGTCAAAAAAATCTCAGTATTCCGAATAATTATTGAATTATGAACTATTCTTTACTTTTAATAAATTTTTGATTTTATTTATTTCTTCCACTTACGGCTATACTATATTCGAAAGAGTGGAACTATTTGGACCTTTGCCGATGCAAAATGATCCAGGCAATCGATTGAAGTTCAAAAAAATCGCAGTATTCCTAATAGTTTTTGAATTATGAACTATTTTTTACTTTTTATAAATTTTTGATTTTATTTATTTTCTCCACTTACGGCTATACTATTCGAAACAGTGGAACTGTTTCGACCATAGCCGATGCAAAATGATCCAGGCAATCGATTGAAGTCAAAAAAGTCTCAGTATTCCTCATAGTTTTTGAATTATGAACTATTATTTACTTTTTAAAAATTTTTGATTTTATTTATTTTTTCCACTTACGGCTATACTATATTCGAAAGAGTGGAACCATTTGGACCTTTGCCAATGCAAAATGATCCGGGCAATCGATTGATGTCAAAAAAATCGCAGTATTCTTAATAGTTTTTGAATTATGAACTATTTTTTACTTTTTATAAATTTTTGATTTTATTTATTTTTTCCACTTACGGCTATACTATATTCGAAAGAGTGGAACTATTTGGACCTTTGCCGATGCAAAATGATCCAGGCAATCGATTGAAGTTCAAAAAAATTGCAGTATTTCTAATAGTTTTTGAATTATGAACTATTTTTTACTTTTTATAAATTTTTGATTTTATTTATTTTCTCCACTTACGGCTATACTGTTCGAATAAGTGGAACTGTTTCGACCCTTGCCGATGCAAAATGATCCAGGCAATCGATTGAAGTCAAAAAAATCTCAGAATTCCTAATAGTTTTTGATTTATGAACTATTTTTTACTTTTTATAAATTTTTGATTTTATTTATTTTTTCCACTTACGGCTATACTATTCGAAACAGTGGAACTGTTTGGACACTTGACGATGTAAAATGATTCAGGTAATCGATTGAAGTCAAAAAAATCTCAGTATTCATAACAGTTTTTGAATTATGAACTATTTTTTACTTTTTATAAATTTTTGATTTTATTTATTTTTTCCACTTACGGCTATACTATTCGAAACAGTGGAACTGTTTGGACACTTGACGATGTAAAATGATTCAGGTAATCGATTGAAGTCAAAAAAATCGCAGTATTCCTAATAGTTTTTGAATTATGAACTATTATTTACTTTTTATAAATTTTTGATTTTATTTATTTTCTCCACTTACGGCTATACTATTCGAAACAGTGGAACTGTTTCGACCCTTGCCGATGAAAAATGATCCAGGCAATCGATTGAAGTCAAAAAAATCTCAGTATTCCTAATAGTTTTTGAATTATGAACTACTTTTTACTTTTTGCAAATTTTTGATTTTATTTATTTTCTCCACTTACGGCTATACTATTCGAAACAGTGGAACTGTTTCGACTCTTGCCGATGCAAAATGATCCAGGCAATCGATTGAAGTCAAAAAAATCTCAGTATTCCTAATAGTTTTTGAATTATGAACTACTTTTTACTTTTTGTAAATTTTTGATTTTATTTATTTTTTCCACTTACGGCTATACTATATTCGAAAGAGTGTAAATATTTGGACCATTGCCGATGCAAAATGATCCGGGCAATCGATTGATGTCAAAAAAATCGCAGTATTCCTAATAGTTTTTGAATTATGTACTATTTTTTATTTTTATAAATTTTTGATTTTATTTATTTTCTCCACTTACGGCTATACTATTCGAAACAGTGGAACTGTTTGGACCTTCGCCGATGCAAAATGATCCATTCAATCGATTGAAGTCAAAAAAATCGCAGTATTCCTAATAGTTTTTGAAGTATGTACTATTTTTTACTTTTTATAAATTTTTGATTTTATTTATTTTCTCCACTTACGGCTATACTATTCGAAACAGTGGAACTGTTGCGACCCTTGCCGATGCAAAATGATCCAGGCAATCGATTGAAGTCAAAAAAATCACAGTATTCCTAATAGTTTTTGAATTATGAACTATTTTTTACTTTTTATAAATTTTTGATTTTATTAATTTTTTCCACTTACGGCTATACAATATTCGAAACAGTGGAACTATTTGGACCTTTGCCGATGCAAAATGATCCAGGCAATCGATTGAAGTTCAAAAAAATCGCAGTATTCCTAATAGTTTTTGAATTATGAACTATTTTTTACTTTTTATAAATTTTTGATTTTATTTATTTTCTCCACTTACGGCTGTACTATTCGAAACAGTGGAACTGTTTCGACCCTCGCCGATGCAAAATGATCCAGGCAATCGATTGATGTCAAAAAAGTCTCAGTATTCCTAATAGTTTTTGAATTATGAACTATTATTTACTTTTTATAAATTTTTGATTTTATTCATTTTTTCCACTTACGGCTATATTATATTCGAAACAGTGGAACTATTTGGACCTTTGCCGATGCAAAATGATCCAGGCAAACGATTGAAGTTGAAAAAAATAGCAGTATTCCTAATAGTTTTTGAATTATGAACTATCATTTACTTTTTATAAATTTTGGATTTTATTCATTTTTTCCACTTACGGCTATACTATATTCGAAACAGTGGAACTATTTGGACCTTTGCCGATGCAAAATGATCCGGGCAATCGATTGAAGTCAAAAAAATCTCAGTATTCCGAATAATTTTTGAATTATGAACTATTCTTTACTTTTAATAAATTTTTGATTTTATTTATTTCTTCCACTTACGGCTATACTATATTCGAAAGAGTGGAACTATTTGGACCTTTGCCGATGCAAAATGATCCAGGCAATCGATTGAAGTTCAAAAAAATCGCAGTATTCCTAATAGTTTTTGAATTATGAACTATTTTTTACTTTTTATAAATTTTTGATTTTATTTATTTTCTCCACTTACGGCTATACTATTCGAAACAGTGGAACTGTTTCGACCATAGCCGATGCAAAATGATCCAGGCAATCGATTGAAGTCAAAAAAGTCTCAGTATTCCTAATAGTTTTTGAATTATGAACTATTATTTACTTTTTAAAAATTTTTGATTTTATTTATTTTTTCCACTTACGGCTATACTATATTCGAAAGAGTGGAACCATTTGGACCTTTGCCAATGCAAAATGATCCGGGCAATCGATTGATGTCAAAAAAATCGCAGTATTCTTAATAGTTTTATGATTATGAACTATTATTTACTTTTTATAAATTTTTGATTTTATTTATTTTCTCCACTTACGGCTATACTATTCGACACAGTGGAACTATTTGGACCTTTGCCGATGCAAAATGATCCAGGCAATTGATTGAAGTTCAAAAAAATCGCAGTATTTCTAATAGTTTTTGAATTATGAACTATTTTTTACTTATTATAAATTTTTGATTTTATTTATTTTCTCCACTTACGGCTATACTATTCGAATAAGTGGAACTGTTTCGACCCTTGCCGATGCAAAATGATCCAGGCAATCGATTGAAGTCAAAAAAATCTCAGTATTCCTAATAGTTTTTGAATTATGAACTATTTTTTCCTTTTTATAAATTTTTTATTTTATTTATTTTTTCCACTTACGGCTATACTATATTCGAAACAGTGGAACAATTTAGACACTTGCCGAAGTAAAATGATTCAGGTAATCGATTGAAGTCAAAAAAATCTCAGTATTCCTAATAGTTTTTGAATTATGAACTATTTTTTACTTTTTATAAATTTTTGATTTTATTTATTTTTTCCACTTACGGCTATACTATATTCGAAAGAGTGGAACTATTTGGACCTCTGCCGATGCAAAATGATCCAGGCAATCGATTGAAGTTCAAAAAAATCGCAGTATTTCTAATAGTTTTTGAATTATGAACTATTATTTACTTTTTATAAATTTTTGATTTTATGTATTTTCTCCACTTACGGCTATACTATTCGAATAAGTGGAACTGTTTTGACCCTTGCCGATGCAAAATGATCCAGGCAATCGATTGAAGTCAAAAAAATCTCAGTATTCCTAATAGTTTTTGAATTATGAACTATTTTTTACTTTTTATAAATTTTTGATTTTATTTATTTTTTCCACTTACGGCTATACTATATTCGAAACAGTGGAACAATTTGGACACTTGCCGATGTAAAATAATTCAGGTAATCGATTGAAGTCAAAAAAATCTCAGTATTCCTAATAGTTTTTGAATTATGAACTATTTTTTACTTTTTATAAATTTTTGATTTTATTTATTTTCTCCACTTACGGCTATACTATTCGACACAGTGGAACTATTTGGACCTTTGCCGATGCAAAATGATCCAGGCAATCGATTGAAGTTCAAAAAAAGCGCAGTATTTCTAATAGTTTTTGAATTATGAACTATTTTTTACTTTTTATAAATTTTTGATTTTATATATTTTCTCCACTTACGGCTATACTATTCGAAACAGTGGAACTGTTTCGACCCTAGCCGAAGCAAAATGATCCAGGCAATCGATTGAAGTCAAAAAATTCTCAGTATTCCTAATAGTTTTTGAATTATGAACTATTTTTTACTTTTTATAAATTTTTGATTTTATTTATTTTCTCCACTTACGGCTATACTATTCGAATAAGTGGAACTGTTTTGACCCTTGCCGATGCAAAATGATCCAGGCAATCGATTGAAGTCAAAAAAATCGCAGTATTCCTAATAGTTTTTGAATTATGAACTATTATTTACTTTTTATAAATTTTTGATTTTATTTATTTTCTCCACTTACGGCTATACTATTCGACACAGTGGTGGAACTATTTGGACCTTTGCCGATGCAAAATGATCCAGGCAATCGATTGAAGTTCAAAAAAATCGCAGTATTTCTAATAGTTTTTGAATTATGAACTATTTTTTACTTTTTATAAATTTTTGATTTTATTTATTTTCTCCACTTACGGCTATACTGTTCGAATAAGTGGAACTGTTTCGACCCTTGCCGATGCAAAATGATCCAGGCAATCGATTGAAGTCAAAAAAATCTCAGAATTCCTAATAGTTTTTGAATTATGAACTATTTTTTACTTTTTATAAATTTTTGATTTTATTTATTTTTTCCACTTACGGCTATACTATTCGAAACAGTGGAACTGTTTGGACACTTGACGATGTAAAATGATTCAGGTAATCGATTGAAGTCAAAAAAATCTCAGTATTCATAATAGTTTTTGAATTATGAACTATTTTTTACTTTTTATAAATTTTTGATTTTATTTATTTTTTCCACTTACGGCTATACTATATTAGAAAGAGTGGAACTATTTGGTCCTTTACCGATGCAAAATGATCTAGGCAATCGATTGATGTCAAAAAAATCGCAGTATTCCTAATAGTTTTTGAATTATGAACTATTATTTACTTTTTATAAATTTTTGATTTTATTTATTTTCTCCACTTACGGCTATACTATTCGAAACAGTGGAACTGTTTCGACCCTTGCCGATGCAAAATGATCCAGGCAATCGATTGAAGTCAAAAAAATCTCAGTATTCCTAATAGTTTTTGAATTATGAACTACTTTTTACTTTTTGCAAATTTTTGATTTTATTTATTTTCTCCACTTACGGCTATACTATTCGAAACAGTGGAACTGTTTCGACTCTTGCCGATGCAAAATGATCCAGGCAATCGATTGAAGTCAAAAAAATCTCAGTATTCCTAATAGTTTTTGAATTATGAACTATTTTTTACTTTTTATAAATTTTTGATTTTATTTATTTTTTCCACTTACGGCTATACTATATTCGAAAGAGTGGAACTATTTGGACCTCTGCCGATGCAAAATGATCCAGGCAATCGATTGAAGTTCAAAAAAATCGCAGTATTTCTAATAGTTTTTGAATTATGAACTATTATTTACTTTTTATAAATTTTTGATTTTATGTATTTTCTCCACTTACGGCTATACTATTCGAATAAGTGGAACTGTTTTGACCCTTGCCGATGCAAAATGATCCAGGCAATCGATTGAAGTCAAAAAAATCTCAGTATTCCTAATAGTTTTTGAATTATGAACTATTTTTTACTTTTTATAAATTTTTGATTTTATTTATTTTTTCCACTTACGGCTATACTATATTCGAAACAGTGGAACAATTCGGACACTTGCCGATGTAAAATAATTCAGGTAATCGATTGAAGTCAAAAAAATCTCAGTATTCCTAATAGTTTTTGAATTATGAACAATTTTTTACTTTTTATAAATTTTTGATTTTATTTATTTTCTCCACTTACGGCTATACTATTCGACACAGTGGAACTATTTGGACCTTTGCCGATGCAAAATGATCCAGGCAATCGATTGAAGTTCAAAAAAAGCGCAGTATTTCTAATAGTTTTTGAATTATGAACTATTTTTTACTTTTTATAAATTTTTGATTTTATATATTTTCTCCACTTACGGCTATACTATTCGAAACAGTGGAACTGTTTCGACCCTAGCCGAAGCAAAATGATCCAGGCAATCGATTGAAGTCAAAAAATTCTCAGTATTCCTAATAGTTTTTGAATTATGAACTATTTTTTACTTTTTATAAATTTTTGATTTTATTTATTTTCTCCACTTACGGCTATACTATTCGAATAAGTGGAACTGTTTTGACCCTTGCCGATGCAAAATGATCCAGGCAATCGATTGAAGTCAAAAAAATCGCAGTATTCCTAATAGTTTTTGAATTATGAACTATTATTTACTTTTTATAAATTTTTGATTTTATTTATTTTCTCCACTTACGGCTATACTATTCGACACAGTGGTGGAACTATTTGGACCTTTGCCGATGCAAAATGATCCAGGCAATCGATTGAAGTTCAAAAAAATCGCAGTATTTCTAATAGTTTTTGAATTATGAACTATTTTTTACTTTTTATAAATTTTTGATTTTATTTATTTTCTCCACTTACGGCTATACTGTTCGAATAAGTGGAACTGTTTCGACCCTTGCCGATGCAAAATGATCCAGGCAATCGATTGAAGTCAAAAAAATCTCAGAATTCCTAATAGTTTTTGAATTATGAACTATTTTTTACTTTTTATAAATTTTTGATTTTATTTATTTTTTCCACTTACGGCTATACTATTCGAAACAGTGGAACTGTTTGGACACTTGATGATGTAAAATGATTCAGGTAATCGATTGAAGTCAAAAAAATCTCAGTATTCATAATAGTTTTTGAATTATGAACTATTTTTTACTTTTTATAAATTTTTGATTTTATTTATTTTTTCCACTTACGGCTATACTATATTAGAAAGAGTGGAACTATTTGGTCCTTTACCGATGCAAAATGATCTAGGCAATCGATTGATGTCAAAAAAATCGCAGTATTCCTAATAGTTTTTGAATTATGAACTATTATTTACTTTTTATAAATTTTTGATTTTATTTATTTTCTCCACTTACGGCTATACTATTCGAAACAGTGGAACTGTTTCGACCCTTGCCGATGCAAAATGATCCAGGCAATCGATTGAAGTCAAAAAAATCTCAGTATTCCTAATAGTTTTTGAATTATGAACTACTTTTTACTTTTTGCAAATTTTTGATTTTATTTATTTTCTCCACTTACGGCTATACTATTCGAAACAGTGGAACTGTTTCGACTCTTGCCGATGCAAAATGATCCAGGCAATCGATTGAAGTCAAAAAAATCTCAGTATTCCTAATAGTTTTTGAATTATGAACTACTTTTTACTTTTTGCAAATTTTTGATTTTATTTATTTTTTCCACTTACGGCTATACTATATTCGAAAGAGTGTAAATATTTGGACCATTGCCGATGCAAAATGATCCGGGCAATCGATTGATGTCAAAAAAATCGCAGTATTCCTAATAGTTTTTGAATTATAAACTATTTTTTACTTTTTATAAATTTTTGATTTTATTTATTTTCTCCACTTACGGCTATACTATTCGAAACAATGGAACTGTTTCGACCCTTGCCGATGCAAAATGATCCAGGCAATCGATTGAAGTCAAAAAAATCACAGTATTCCTAATAGTTTTTGAATTATGAACTATTTTTTAATTTTTATAAATTTTTGATTTTATTTATTTTCTCCACTTACGGCTATACTATTCGAAACAGTGGAACTGTTTGGACCTCTGCCGATGCAAAATGATCCAGGCAATCGATTGAAGTCAAAAAAATCGCAGTATTCCTAATAGTTTTTGAATTATGTACTATTTTTTACTTTTTATAAATTTTTGATTTTATTTATTTTCTCCACTTACGGCTATACTATTCGAAACAGTGGAACTGTTTCGACCCTTGCCGATGCAAAATGATCCAGGCAATCGATTGAAGTCAAAAAAATCACAGTATTCCTAATAGTTTTTGAATTATGAACTATTTTTTACTTTTTATAAATTTTTGATTTTATTAATTTTTTCCACTTACGGCTATACAATATTCGAAACAGTGGAACTATTTGGATCTTTGCCGATGCAAAATGATCCAGGCAATCGATTGAAGTTCAAAAAAATCGCAGTATTCCCTATAGTTTTTGAATTATGAACTATTTTTTACTTTTTATAAATTTTTGATTTTATTTATTTTCTCCACTTACGGCTGTACTATTCGAAACAGTGGAACTGTATTCCTAATAGTTTTTGAATTATGAACTATTATTTACTTTTTATAAATTTTTGATTTTATTCATTTTTTCCACTTACGGCTATACTATATTCGAAACAGTGGAACTATTTGGACCTTTGCCGATGCAAAATGATCCAGGCAATCGATTGAAGTTCAAAAAAATCGCAGTATTCCTAATAGTTTTTGAATTATGAACTATTTTTTACTTTTTATAAATTTTTGATTTTATTTATTTTCTCCACTTACGGCTATACTATATTCGAAACAGTGGAACTCTTTGGACCTTTGCCGATAAAAAATGATCCAGGCAATCGATTGAAGTTCAAAAAAATCGCAGTATTCCTAATAGTTTTTGAATTATGAACTATTTTTTACTTTTTATAAATTTTTGATTTTTTTTATTTTCTCCACTTACGGCTATACTATTCGAATATTCGAAACAGTGGAACTATTTGGAACTTAGCCGATGCAAAATGATTCAGGCAATCGATTTTAGTCAAAGAAATCGCAGTATTCCTAATAGTTTTTAAATTATGAACTATTTTTTACTTTTTATAAATTTTTGATTTTATTTATTTTTTCCACTTACGGCTATACTATATTCGAAACAGTGGAACTGTTTCGACCCTTGCCGATGCAAAATGATCCGGGCAATCGATTGAAGTCAAAAAAATCTCAGTATTCCAAATAGTTTTTGAATTATGAACTAGTATTTACTTTTTATAAATTTTTGATTTTATTTATTTTCTCCACTTTCAGCTATACTATATTCGAAACAGTGGAACTATTTGGTCCTTTACCGATGCAAAATGATCTAGGCAATCGATTGAAGTTCAAAAAAATCGCAGTATACCTAATAGTTTTTGAAGTATGTACTATTTTTTACTTTTTATAAATTTTTGATTTTATTTATTTTTTCCACTTACGGCTATACTATTCGAAACAGTGGAACTGTTTGGACACTTGACGATGTAAAATGATTCAGGTAATCGATTGAAGTCAAAAAAATCTCAGTATTCATAATAGTTTTTGAATTATGAACTATTTTTTACTTTTTATAAATTTTTGATTTTATTTATTTTTTCCACTTACGGCTATACTATATTCGAAAGAGTAGAACTATTTGGTCCTTTACCGATGCAAAATGATCTAGGCAATCGATTGATGTCAAAAAAATCGCAGAATTCCTAATAGTTTTTGAATTATGAACTATTTTTTACTTTTTATAAATTTTTGATTTTATTTATTTTTTCCACTTACGGCTATACTATTCGAAACAGTGGAACTGTTTGGACACTTGACGATGTAAAATGATTTAGGTAATCGATTGAAGTCAAAAAAATCTCAGTATTCATAATAGTTTTTGAATTATGAACTATTTTTTACTTTTTATAAATTTTTGATTTTATTTATTGTTTCCACTTACGGCTATACTATATTCGAAAGAGTGGAACTATTTGGTCCTTTACCGATGCAAAATGATCTAGGCAATCGATTGATGTCAAAAAAATCGCAGTATTCCTAATAGTTTTTGAATTATGAACTATTATTTACTTTTTATAAATTTTTGATTTTATTTATTTTCTCCACTTACGGCTATACTATTCGAAACAGTGGAACTGTTTCGACCCTTGCCGATGCAAAATGATCCAGGCAATCGATTGAAGTCAAAAAAATCTCAGTATTCCAAATAGTTTTTGAATTATGAACTTCTTTTTACTTTTTGCAAATTTTTGATTTTATTTATTTTCTCCACTTACGGCTATACTATTCGAAACAGTGGAACTGTTTCGACTCTTGCCGATGCAAAATGATCCAGGCAATCAATTGAAGTCAAGAAAATCTCAGTATTCCTAATAGTTTTTGAATTATGAACTACTTTTTACTTTTTGCAAATTTTTGATTTTATTAATTTTTTCCACTTACGGCTATACTATATTCGAAAGAGTGGAACTATTTGGTCCTTTACCGATGCAAAATGATCTAGGCAATCGATTGATGTCAAAAAAATCGCAGTATTCCTAATAGTTTTTGAATTATGAACTATTATTTACTTTTTATAAATTTTTGATTTTATTTATTTTCTCCACTTACGGCTATACTATTCGAAACAGTGGAACTATTTGGACCTTTGCCGATGCAAAATGATCCAGGCAATCGATTGAAGTCAAAAAAATCGCAGTATTCCTAATAGTTTTTGAATTAAGTACTATTTTTTAATTTTTATAAATTTTTGATTTTATTTATTTTCTCCACTTACGGCTATACTATTCGAAACAGTGGAACTGTTTGAACCATTGCCGATGCAAAATGATCCATTCAATCGATTGAAGTCAAAAAAATCGCAGTATTCCTAATAGTTTTTGAATTATGTACTATTTTTTACTTTTTATAAATTTTTGATTTTATTTATTTTCTCCACTTACGGCTATACTATTCGAAACAGTGGAACTGTTTCGACCCTTGCCGATGCAAAATGATCCAGGCAATCGATTGAAGTCAAAAAAATCACAGTATTCCTAATAGTTTTTGAATTATGAACTATTTTTTACTTTTTATAAATTTTTGATTTTATTAATTTTTTCCACTTACGGCTATACAATATTCGAAACAGTGAAACTATTTGGACCTTTGCCGATGCAAAATGATCCAGGCAATCGATTGAAGTTCAAAAAAATCGCAGTATTTCTAATAGTTTTTGAATTATGAACTATTTTTTACTTTTTATAAATTTTTGATTTTATTTATTTTCTCTACTTACGGCTATACTATTCGAATAAGTGGAACTGTTTCGACCATTGCCGATGCAAAATGATCCAGGCAATCGATTAAAGTCAAAAAAGTCTCAGTATTCCTAATAGTTTTTGAATTATGAACTATTATTTACTTATTATAAATTTTTAATTTTATTTATTTTTTCTACATACGGCCATACTATTCGAAACAGTGGAACTGTTTGGACCTTTGCCGATGCAAAATGACCCAGGCAATCGATTGAAGTCAAAAAAATCGCAGTATTCCTAATAGTTTTTGAATTATGAACTATTATTTACTTTTTATAAATTTTTGATTTTATTTATTTTCTCCACTTACGGCTATACTATTCGACACAGTGGAACTATTTGGACCTTTGCCGATGCAAAATGATCCAGGCAATCGATTGAAGTTCAAAAAAATCGCAGTATTTCTAATAGTTTTTGAATTATAAACTATTTTTTACTTTTTATAAATTTTTGATTTTATTTATTTTCTCCACTTACGGCTATACTATTCGAATAAGTGGAACTGTTTCGACCCTTGCCGATGCAAAATGATCCAGGCAATCGATTGAAGTCAAAAAAGTCTCAGTATTCCTAATAGTTTTTGAATTATGAACTATTATTTACTTTTTATAAATTTTTGATTTTATTTATTTTTTCCACTTACGGCTATACTATATTCGAAACAGTGGAACTGTTTCGACCCTTGCCGATGCAAAATGATCCGGGCAATCGATTGAAGTCAAAAAAATCTCAGTATTCCAAATAGTTTTTGAATTATGAACTATTATTTACTTTTTATAAATTTTTGATTTTATTTATTTTCTCCACTTACAGCTATACTATATTCGGAACAGTGGAACTCTTTGGACCTTTGCCGATAAAAAATGATCCAGGCAATCGATTGAAGTTCAAAAAAATTGCTGTATTCCTAATAGTTTTTGAATTATGAACTATTTTTTACTTTTCATAAATTTTTGATTTTATTTATTTTCTCCACTTACGGCTATACTATTCGAATATTCGAAACAGTGGAACTATTTGGACCTTTGCCGATGCAAAATGATTCAGGCAATCGATTTTAGTCAAAGAAATCGCAGTATTCCTAATAGTTTTTAAATTATGAACAATTTTTTCTTTTTATAAATTTTTGATTTTATTTATTTTTTCCACTTACGGCTATACTATATTCGAAACAGTGGAACTGTTTTGACCCTTGCCGATGCAAAATGATCCGGGCAATCGATTGAAGTCAAAAAAATCTCAGTATTCCTAATAGTTTTTGAATTATGAACTATTTTTTACTTTTTATAAATTTTTGTTTATTTATTTTTTCCACTTGCGGCTATACTATATTCGAAACAGTGGAACTATTTGGACCTTTGCCGATGCAAAATGATCCAGGCAATCGATTGAAGTCAAAAAAATCGCAGTATTCCTAATAGTTTTTGAATTATGTACTATTTTTTAATTTTTATAAATTTTTGATTTTATTTATTTTTTCCACTTACGGCTATACTATTCGAAACAGTGGAACTGTTTGGACCTTTGCCGATGCAAAATGATCCATTCAATCGATTGAAGTCAAAAAAATCGCAGTATTCCTAATAGTTTTTGAAGTATGTACTATTTTTTACTTTTTATAAATTTTTGATTTTATTTTTTTTCTCCACTTACGGCTATACTATTCGAAACAGTGGAACTGTTTCGACCCTTGCCGATGCAAAATGATCCAGGCAATCGATTGAAGTCAAAAAAATCACAGTATTCCTAATAGTTTTTGAATTATGAACTATTTTTTACTTTTTATAAATTTTTGATTTTATTAATTTTTTCCACTTACGGCTATACAATATTCGAAACAGTGGAACTATTTGGACCTTTGCCGATGCAAAATGATCCAGGAAATCGATTGAAGTTCAAAAAAATCGCAGTATTCCTAATAGTTTTTGAATTATGAACTATTTTTTACTTTTTATAAATTTTTGTTTATTTATTTTTTCCACTTGCGGCTATACTATATTCGAAACAGTGGAACTATTTGGACCTTTGCCGATGCAAAATGATCCAGGCAATCGATTGAAGTCAAAAAAATCGCAGTATTCCTAATAGTTTTTGAATTATGTACTATTTTTTAATTTTTATAAATTTTTGATTTTATTTATTTTTTCCACTTACGGCTATACTATTCGAAACAGTGGAACTGTTTGGACCTTTGCCGATGCAAAATGATCCATTCAATCGATTGAAGTCAAAAAAATCGCAGTATTCCTAATAGTTTTTGAAGTATGTACTATTTTTTACTTTTTATAAATTTTTGATTTTATTTTTTTTCTCCACTTACGGCTATACTATTCGAAACAGTGGAACTGTTTCGACCCTTGCCGATGCAAAATGATCCAGGCAATCGATTGAAGTCAAAAAAATCACAGTATTCCTAATAGTTTTTGAATTATGAACTATTTTTTACTTTTTATAAATTTTTGATTTTATTTATTTTCTCCACTTACGGCTGTACTATTCGAAACAGTGGAACTGTTTCAACCCTCGCCGATGCAAAATGGTCCAGGCAATCGATTGATGTCAAAAAAGTCTCAGTATACCTAATAGTTTTTGAATTATGAACTATTATTTACTTTTTATAAATTTTTGATTTTATTCATTTTTTCCACTTACGGCTATACTATATTCGAAACAGTGGAACTATTTGGACCTTTGCCGATGCAAAATGATCCAGGCAAACGATTGAAGTTGAAAAAAATAGCAGTATTCCTAATAGTTTTTGAATTATGAACTATCATTTACTTTTTATAAATTTTGGATTTTATTCATTTTTTCCACTTACGGCTATACTATATTCGAAACAGTGGAACTATTTGGACCTTTGCCGATGCAAAATGATCCGGGCAATCGATTGAAGTCAAAAAAATCTCAGTATTCCTAATAGTTTTTGAATTATGAACTATTTTTTACTTTTTATAAATTTTTGTTTATTTATTTTTTCCACTTGCGGCTATACTATATTCGAAACAGTGGAACTATTTGGACCTTTGCCGATGCAAAATGATCCATTCAATCGATTGAAGTCAAAAAAATCGCAGTATTCCTAATAGTTTTTGAATTAAGTACTATTTTTTAATTTTTATAAATTTTTGATTTTATTTATTTTCTCCACTTACGGCTATACTATTCGAAACAGTGGAACTGTTTGGACCTTTGCCGATGCAAAATGATCCATTCAATCGATTGAAGTCAAAAAAATCGCAGTATTCCTAATAGTTTTTGAATTATGTACTATTTTTTACTTTTTATAAATTTTTGATTTTATTTATTTTTTCCACTTACGGCTATACTATTCGAAACAGTGGAACTGTTTCGACCCTTGCCGATGCAAAATGATCCAGGCAATCGATTGAAGTCAAAAAAATCACAGTATTCCTAATAGTTTTTGAATTATGAACCCGTAAGTGGAGAAAATAAATAAAATCAAAAATTTATAAAAAGTAAAAAATAGTTCATAATTCAAAAACTATTAGGAATACTGCGATTTTTTTAACTTCAATCGACTGCTTGGATCATTTTGCATCGGCAAAGGTCCAAATAGTTCCACTGTTTCGAATATCGTATAGCCGTAAGTGGAAAAAATAAATAAAATCAAAAATTTATCGCTTTTTTGATGCGAACTTAGAAGTTTTAGGTGGGATTTGCATAAATTTTACTGGATTCTAAGCAAAAAAACCTTCGAAATTTTCCCTTTGCTTCTAAATTGTTGCATTAATCGTTCTTTTGAGCAAGGATATAGCGTTTTCAGTGTGTTTTATTAAATATTCTCGTTTCGTTAAGCAAAAAATAGTCTGAAATTTGCCGTTTTTGTTTAAACTATAACATAATTCGTTCTTCTGAGCCTGAATAGAGCGTTTTTAGTATGCTTTTTAAACGTTTGCTGATTTCAAAGATAAGAATCGTTCGAAATAAGCCGTTTTCTTTCGAATTATAATATATATCGCTTTTCTGAAGCGAACTAAGACGTTTTCGGCTCAATTTGTGTATGTTTTACTGGATTCTAAGCAAAAAATGTTTCGAAATAAGCCATTTGCTTCCAAATTCATGCATCAATCGTTCTTTTGAGCCAGAATAAAGCGTTTTCACTCTGTTTTATTAAATATACTCGTTTATTTAGGCAATCAATCGTACGGAATAAGCCCTTTTTGTTCAAACTATAGTATAATTTTTTTGACTTCAATCGATTGCCTGGATCATGTTGCATCGGCAAGGGTCGAAACAGTTCCACTGTCTCGAATAGTATAGCCGTAAGTGGAGAAAATAAATAAAATCAAAAATTTATAAATAGTAAAAAATAGTTCATAATTCAAAAACTATTAGGAATACTGCGATTTTTTTGTCTTCAATCGATTACCTGGATCATTTTGCAACGGCAAGAGTTCAAACAGTTCCACTGTTTCAAATAGTATTGCCGTAAGTGGAGAAAATAAATAAAATCAAAAATTTATAAAATGTAAAAAATAGTTCATAATTCAAAAACTATTAGGAATACTGCTATTTTTTTGAATTCAATCGATTGCCTGGATCATTTTGCATCGGCAAAGGTCCAAATAGTTCCACTGTTTCGAATATAGTATAGCCGTAAGTTGAAAAAATAAATAAAATCAAAAATTTATAAAAAGAAAAAAATAGTTCATAATTCAAAAACTATTAGGAATACTGAGATTTTTTTGAATTCAATCGATTGCCTGGATCATGTTGCATCGGCAGGGGTCGAAACAGTTCCACTGTCTCGAATAGTATAGCCGTAAGTAGAGAAAATAAATAAAATCAAAAGTTTATAAAAAGTAAAAAATAGTTCATAATTCAAAAACTACTAGGAATACTGAAATTTTTTTGATTTCAATCGATTGCCTGGATCATGTTGCATCGGCAGGTGTCGAAACGGTTCCACTGTCTCGAATAGTATAGCCGTAAGTGGAGAAAATAAATAAAATCAAAAATTTATAAAAAGTAAAAAATAGTTCATAATTCAAAAACTATTAGGAATACTGCGATTTTTTTGTCTTCAATCGATTACCTGGATCATTTTGCAACGGCAAGAGTTCAAACAGTTCCACTGTTTCGAATAGTATAGCCGTAAGTGGAGAAAATAAATAAAATCAAAAATTTATAAAAAGTAAAAAATAGTTCATAATTCAAAAACTATTAGAAATACTGCGATTTTTTTGACATCAATCGATTGCCCGGATCATTTTGCATCGGCAAACGTCCAAATAGTTCCACTCTTTCGACTATAGTATAGCCGTAAGTGGAAAAAATAAATAAAATCAAAAATTTATGAAAAGTAAAAAATAGTACATAATTCAAAAACTATTAGGAATACTGCGATTTTTTTGACTTCAATCGATTGCCTGGATCATTTTGCATCGGCAAGGGTCGAAACAGTTCCACTGTTTCGAATAGTATAGCCGTAAGTGGAGAAAATAAATATAATCAAAAATTTATAAAAAGTAAAAAATAGTTCATAATTCAAAAACTATTAGGAATACTGAGATTTTTTTGGCTTCAATCGATTACCTGGATCATTTTGCATCGGCAAGTGTCCAAACAGTCCCACTGTTTCGAATAGTATAGCCGTAAGTGGAAAAAATAAATAAAATCAAAAATATATAAAAAGTAAAAAATAGTTCATAATTCAAAAACTATTAGAAATACTGCGATTTTTTTGACATCAATCGATTGCCCGGATCATTTTGCATCGGCAAAGGTCCAAATAGTTTTACTGTTTCGAATATTGTATAGCCGTAAGTGGAGAAAATAAATAAAACCAAAAATTTATAAAAAGTAAAAAATAGTTCATAATTCAAAAACTATTAGGAATACTGAGATTTTTTTGGCTTCAATCGATTACCTGGATCATTTTGCATCGGCAAGTGTCCAAACAGTTCCACTGTTTCGAATAGTATAGCCGTAAGTGGAAAAAATATATAAAATCAAAAATTTATAAAAAGTAAAGAAGAGTTCATAATTCAAAAACTGTTAGGAATACTGCGATTTTTTTGACTTCAATCGATTGCCTGGATCATTTTGCATCGGAAAATGTCCAAACAGTTCCACTGTTTCGAATAGTATAGCCGTAAGTGGCAAAAATAAATAAAATCAAAAATTTATAAAAAGTAAAAAATAGTTCATAATTCAAAAACTATTAGGAATACTGCGATTTTTTTGAATTCAATCGATTGCCTGGATCATTTTGCATTGGCAAAGGTCCAAATAGTTTCACTGTTTCGATGCAAAATAACTCAGGTAATCGATTGAAGTCACAAAAATCGCAGTATTCCTAATAGTTTTTGAATTATGAACTATTTTTTACATTTTATAAATTTTTGATTTTATATATTTTTTCCACTTACGGCTATACAATTCGAAACAGTGGAACTGTTTGGACCTTTGCCGATGCAAAATGATCCAGGTAATCGATTGAAGTCAAAAAAATCGCAGTATTCCTAATAATTTTTAATTTATGAACTATTTTTTACATTTTATAAATTTTGATTTTATTTATTTTCTCAACTTACGGCTATACTATATTCGAAACAGTGGAACTATTTGGACCTTTGCCGATGAAAAATGATCCAGGCAATCGATTGAAATTCAAAAAACTCGCAGTATTCCTAATAGTTTTTGAATTATGAACTATTTTTTACTTTTTATAAATTTTGGATTTTATTTATTCTCTCCACTTACGGCTATACTATTCGAAACAGTGGAACTATTTGGACCTTTGCCGATGCAAAATGATCAAGGTAATCGATTGAAGTCAAAAAAATCGCAATATTCCTAATAGTTTTTGAATTATGAACTATTATTTGCTTTTTATAAATTTTTGATTTTATTTATTTTCTCCACTTACGGCTATACTATTCGAAACAGTGGAACTCTTTGGACCTTTGCCGATGCAAAATGATTCAGGCAATCGATTTTAGTCAAAGAAATCGCAGTATTCCTAATAGTTTTTAAATTATGAACTATTTTTTACTTTTTATAAATTTTTGATTTTATTTATTTTCTCCACTTACGGCTATACTATTCGAAACAGTGGAACTGTTTGGACCTTTGCCGATGCAAACTGATCCAGGCAATCGATTGAAGTCAAAAAAATCGCAGTATTAATAATAGTTTTTGAATTATGAACTATTTTTTACTTTTTATAAATTTTTGGTTTTATTTATTTTCTCCACTTACGGCTATACAATATTCGAAACAGTAAAACTATTTGGACCTTTGCCGATGCAAAATGATCCGGGCAATCGATTGATGTCAAAAAAATCGCAGTATTTCTAATAGTTTTTGAATTATGAACTATTTTTTACTTTTTATATATTTTTGATTTTATTTATTTTCTCCACTTACGGCTATACTATTCGAAACAGTGGGACTGTTTGGACACTTGCCGATGCAAAATGATCCAGGTAATCGATTGAAGCCAAAAAAATCTCAGTATTCCTAATAGTTTTTGAATTATGAACTATTTTTTACTTTTTATAAATTTTTGATTTTATTTATTTTCTCCACTTACGGCTATACTATTCGAAACAGTGGAACCATTTTGGACCTTTGCCGAGGCAAAATGATCCAGGCAATCGATTGAAGTCAAAAAATTCTCAGTATTCCTAATAGTTTTTGAATTATGAACTATTTTTTACTTTTTATAAATTTTTGATTTTATTTATTTTTTCCACTTACGGCTATACTATTCGAAACAGTGGAACTGTTTGGACTTTTGCCGATGCAAAATGATCCAGGCAATTGATTGAAGTCTAAAAAATCGCAGCATTCCTAATAGTTTTTGAATTATGTACTATTTTTTACTTTTTATAAATTTTTGATTTTATTTATTTTCTCCACTTACGGCTACACTATTCGAAACAGTGGAACTGTTTGGACCTTTGCCGATGCAAAATGATCCAGGCAATCGATTGAAGTCAAAAAAATCGCAGTATTCCTAATAGTTTTTAAATTATGTACTATTTTTTACTTTTTATAAATTTTTGATTTTACTTATTTTTTCCACTTACGGCTATACTATATTCGAAAGAGTGGAATTATTTTGACGTTTGCCGAAGCAAAATGATCCGGGCAATCGATTGATGTCAAAAAAATCGCAGTATTCCTAATAGTTTTTGAATTATGAACTATTTTTTACTTTTTATAAATTTTTGATTTTATTTATTTTCTCCACTTACGGCTATACTATTCGAAACAGTGGAACTGTTACGACCCTTGCCGATGCAAAATGATCCAGGCAATCGATTGAAGTCAAAAAAATCTCAGTATTCCTAATAGTTTTTGAATTATGAACTATTTTTTACTTTTTATAAATTTTTGATTTTATTTATTTTCTCTACTTACGGCTATACAATTCGAAACAGTGGAACTGTTTCGACCCTCGCCGATGCAAAATGATCCAAGCAATCGATTGAAGTCAAAAAAGTCTCAGTATTATTAATAGTTTTTGAATTATGAACTATTATTTACTTTTTATAAATTTTTGATTTTATTTATTTTTTCCACTTACGGCTATACTATATTCGAAACAGTAAAACTATTTGGACCTTTGCCGATGCAAAGTGATCCAGGCAATCGATTAAAGTTCAAAAAAATCGCAGTATTCCTAATAGTTCTTGAATTATGAACTATTTTTTACTTTTCATAAATTTTTGATTTTATTTATTTTCTCCACTTACGGCTATACTATTCGAAACAGTGGAACTGTTACGACCCTTGCCGATGCAAAATGATCCAGGCAATCGATTGAAGTCAAAAAAATCTCAGTATTCCTAATAGTTTTTGAATTATAAACTATTTTTTACTTTTTATAAATTTTTGATTTTATTTATTTTCTCCACTTACGGCTATACAATTCGAAACAGTGGAACTGTTTCGACCCTCGCCGATGCAAAATGATCCAAGCAATCGATTGAAGTCAAAAAAGTCTCAGTATTATTAATAATTTTTGAATTATGAACTATTATTTACTTTTTATAAATTTTTGATTTTATTTATTTTTTCCACTTACGGCTATACTATATTCGAAACAGTAAAACTATTTGGACATTTGCCGATGCAAAGTGATCCAGGCAATCGATTAAAGTTCAAAAAAATCGCAGTATTCCTAATAGTTCTTGAATTATGAACTATTTTTTACTTTTCATAAATTTTTGATTTTATTTATTTTCTCCACTTACGGCTATACATTTCGAAACAGTGGAACTGTTTCGACCCTTGCCGATGCAAAATGATCCAGGCAATCGATTGAAGTCAAAAAAGTCTCAGTATTCCCAATAGTTTTTGAATTATGAACTATTATTTACTTTTGATAAATTTTTGATTTTATTTATTTTTTCCACTTACGGCTATACTATTCGAAACAGTGGAACTATTTAGACCTTTGCCGATGCAAAATGTTCCAGGCAATCGATTGAAGTCAAAAAAATCGCAGTATTTCTAATAGTTTTTGAATTATGAACTATTTTTTACTTTTTATAAAAAAATAAATAAAATCAAAAATTTATAAAAAGTAAAAAATAGTTCATAATTCAAAAACTATTAGAAATACTGCGATTTTTTTGAACTTCAATCGATTGCCTAGATCATTTTTCATCGGCAAAGGTCCAAATAGTTCCACTGTTTCGAATATAGTATAGCTGTAAGTGGAGAAAATAAATAAAATCAAAAATTTACAAAAAGTAAAAAATAGTTCATAATTCAAAAATTATTAGGAATACTGCGATTTTTTTGACTTCAATCGATTACCTGGATCATTTTGCATGGGCAAAGGTCCAAACAGTTCCACTGTTTCGAATAGTATAGCCGTAAGTGGAGAAAATAAATAAAATCAAAAATTTATAAAAAGCAAAAAATAGTTCATAATTCAAAAACTATTAGGAATACTGCGATTTTTTTGACTTCAATCGATTACCTGTATCATTTTGCATCGGCAAAGGTCCAAACAGTTCCACTGTTTCGAATAGTATAGCCGTAAGTGGAGAAAATAAATAAAATCAAAAATTTATAAAATGTAAAAAATAGTTCATAATTCAAAAACTATTAGGAATACTGCGATTATTGTGATTTCAATCGATTACCTGTGTTATTTTGCATCGAAACAGTGGAACTATTTGGACCTTTGCCGATGCAAAATGATCAAGGCAATCGATTGAAGTCAAAAAAATCGCAGTATTCCTAATAGTTTTTGAATTATAAAATATTTTTTACTTTTTATAAATTTTTGATTTTATTTATTTTCTCCACTTATTCTTCATCAAAAACACGACTAATGTCTCAGTTTGGATAAAAACGCTTTATTTGGAGCGATTTTTTGCTTAACGAACCGAATATAATTTAGTAAATCAGACTGAGAATGCTTTAGTCTGGATCAAAGAACGATTTTTATTAAAATTTAAAAGAAAACGACTAATTTCGAATTATTATTTACACAGAAACGAGTCAAACACGAGTTAAACTTAAACAAAACAGACTGTAAACGTTTTATGTCGCTTCAAAAGAACGATTCATATTATAATTTGGAAGAAACCTGCTTATTTCGGCAGCTTTTTTGCTTAGAAACGAGTAAAACCTTACCAAACCAAACTAAAAACATCTTATTTCGCCTCAAAAACACCATTAATGTTACAGTTTAAAAAAAACACCTTATTTGGGTCTGCTTTTGCATAAAGAAACGAGTATAATTTAATAAAACAGACTGAGGACTTTCTAGATTAGTTTGAAGGAACGATTAAATTTATAATTTTGAAGAAAAGAACTCAATTCGAAGGATTCGTCTTCTTCTTCGTCTTCTTCTTCTTCTTATTATTATTATTATTATTATTATTATTATTATTATTATTATTATTATTATTATTATTATTATTATTATTATTATTATTATTATTATTATTACTATTATTATTATTATTATTATTATTTTAATAATAATTTAAAACCAACTATAACTTTCGAATAGTGAACGGTTTATGCACCTGTTGGTAAGCACATTGTTAATTTTTGACAAATATTTGCTTAAAAACCTGAAGACTTACACAAAGCAAATTGAAAATATCTTATTCAAGTTCAAAATAACAAATAATGTTATAGTTTTGATAAAAACAGATTATTTTGGACGTTTATTAGCTTTGAAACGAGCAAACGTTTACAAGACATACTGAAAACGCTTTAATCAGGCTCAAAAGAACGAATTATGCTATAGTTTGGACAAAAAGGGCTTATTCCGTACGATTGATTGCCTAAATAAACGAGTATATTTAATAAAACAGAGTGAAAACGCTTTATTCTGGCTCAAAAGAACGATTGATGCATGAATTTGGAAGCAAATGGCTTATTTCGAAACATTTTTTGCTTAGAATCTAGTAAAACATACACAAATTGAGCCGAAAACGTCTTAGTTCGCTTCAGAAAAGCGATATATATTATAATTCAAAAGAAAACGGCTTATTTCGAACGATTCTTATCTTTGAAACCAGCAAACGTTTAAAAAGCATACTAAAAACGCTCTATTCAGGCTCAGAAGGACGAATTATGTTATAGTTTAAACAAAAACGGCAAATTTCAGACTATTTTTTGCTTAACGAAACGAGAATATTTAATAAAACACACTGAAAACGCTATATCCTTGCTCAAAAGAACGATTAATGCAATAATTTAGAAGCAAAGAGAAAATTTCGAAGGTTTTTTTGCTTAGAATCCAGTAAAACTTATGCAAATCCCACCGAAAACGTCTAAGTTCTCATCAAAAAAGCGATATATATTATAATTCGAAAGAAAACGGCTTATTTCGAACGACTCTTAGCTTCGAAACCAGCAAACGTTTACAAAACATACTGCAAACGCTTTATTCAGGCTCAAAAGAACGAATTATATTATAGTTTGAACAAAAACAGAGAATTTCAGACAATTTTTTGCTTAAAGAAACGAGTATATTTAATAAAACAGACCGAAAACGCTTTATTCTTGCTCAAAAGAACGATTGATGCAATAATTTGAAAGCAAATGGCTAATTTCGAAAGATTATTTACTTAGAATCCAGTAAAACTTATGTAAACCGAGCCGAAAACGTCTTAGTTCGCTTCAAATAAGCGATATATATTATAATTCGAAAGAAAACGGCTTATTTCGAACGATTCTTAGCTTCGAAACCAGCAAACGTTTACAAAACATACTGCAAACGCTTTATTCTGGCTCAAAAGAACGAATTATATTATAGTTTGAACAAAAACAGTAAATTTCAGACAATTTTTTCTTAAAGAAACGAGTATATTTAATAAAACAGACCGAAAACGCTTTATTCTTGCTCAAAAGAACGATTGATGCAATAATTTGAAAGCAAATGGCTAATTTCGAAAGATTATTTACTTAGAATCCAGTAAAACTTATGTAAATCGAGCCGAAAACGTCTTAGTTCGCTTCAAATAAGCGATATAAATTATAATTCGAAAGAAAACGGCTTATTTTGAACGATTCTTAGCTTCGAAACCAGCAAACGTTTACAAAACATACTAAAAACGCTCAATTCAGGCTGAAAAGAACGAATTATGTTATAGTTTAAACTAAAACGGCAAATTTCAGACTATTTTTTGCTTAAAGAAACGAGTATATTTAATGAAACAGACTCAAAACTCTTTATTCTTTCTCAAAAGAACGAATTATGTTATAGATTAAAAAAAAACGGTTTATTTCGAACTATTCTTGGCTTCAAATTAAGCAAACTTTAATAAAGCAGAGTGAAAACGTTTTATTGTCACAAGATAACAGTTCAAGCACTAATTAAAGCCAATCCTGGGAGATTTCTCGATTTTAAGAAAAGAAATTGTTTAAAATAAAGGGTTTTTCTTTAAAATTAGTGCCTTTTCTCGTTTCTAATCAAAGAATCTACCGAGAGAAGCCCTTTTTTCATTCAAACTATTGAATAATTTGTACTTTTGTGCTTAAATAAGTCGCTTTTCTACAAACTGTAACATAGAACGTCTTTTTGAGGCGTTTGCTGGTTTTGGAGCTAAGAATCTTTCAAAATAAGCCGTTTTCTTTCGAATTATAATATATATCGCTTTTTTGAAGCGAAATAAAACGTTTTCGGCCCGATTTGTATAAGTTTTGCTGGATTCTAAGCAAAAAAACCTTCGAAATATTCCCTTTGCTTCCAAATTATTGCATCAATCGTTCTGATGAGCTAGAATAAAGCGTTTTCTGTCTGCTTTGTTAAATATACTCGATTCTTTAAGCAAAAAATTGTTTGAAATTCACTGTTTTTGATCAAACTATAACATAATTCGTTCCTTTAAGCCAGAATAAAGCGTTTTCAGTATGTTTTGTAAACGTTTGCTGTTTTTAAAGCTCAGAATCGTTCGAAATAAGCCGCTTTCTTTCGAATTATAATTTATGTCGCTTTTTTGAAGCGAAATAAAACGTTTTCGGCCGGATTTGTATAAGTTTTGCTGGATTCTAAACAAAAAAACCTTCGAAATATTCCCTTTGCTTCCAAATTATTGCATCAATCGTTCTTTTGCGCAAGAATAAAGCGTTTTCAGTCTGTTTTATTAAATATACTCGCTTCTATAAGCAAAAAATAGTCTGAAATTTGCCGTTTTTGTTTAAACTATAACATAATTCGTTCTTCTGAGCCTGAATAGAGCGTTTTCAGTATGTTTTGTAAACATTTGCTGTTTTCAAAGCTTAGAATCGTTCGAAATAAGCCGCTTTCTTTCGAATTATGATTTATATCGCTTTTTTGAAGCGAAATAAAACGTTTTCGACCTGATTTGTATAAGTTTTACTGGATTCTAAGCAAAAAAACCTTCAAAATATTCCCTTTGCTTCCAAATTATTGCATTAATCGTTCTTTTGAGCAAGACTAAAGCGTTTTCAGTGTGTTTTATTAAATATACTCGTTTCTTTAAGCAAAAAATAGTCTTAAATTTGCCGTTTTTGTTTAAACTATAACATAATTCGTTCTTCTGAGACTGAATAGAGAGTTTTCAGTATGTTTTGTAAAGGTTTGCTGGTTTCGAAGCTAAGAATTGTTCGAAATAAGCAGTTTTCTTTCGAATTATAATATACATCGATTTTTGAAGCGAACTACGACGTTTTCGGCTCCATTTGTGTTAGTTTTCCTGGATTCTAAGCTAATAATCTTTCGAAATAAGCCATTTGTTTCCAAATTATTGCATCAATCGTTTTTTTGAGCCAGAATATAACGTTTTCAGTCTGTTTTATTAAATATACTCGTTTATTTAGGTAATCAATCGTACGGAATAAGCCCTTTTTGTTCAAACTATATCATAATTCGTTCTTTTGAGCCTGACTAAAGCGTTTTCAGTATGTTTTGTAAACATTTGCTGTTTTCAAAGCTTAGAATCGTTCGAAATAAGCCGCTTTCTTTCGAATTATGATTTATATCGCTTTTTTGAAGCGAAATAAAACGTTTTCGACCTTATTTGTATAAGTTTTACTGGATTCTAAGCAAAAAAACCTTCAAAATATTCTCTTTGCTTCCAAATTATTGCATTAATCGTTCTTTTGAGCAAGACTAAAGCGTTTTCAGTGTGTTTTATTAAATATACTCGTTTCTTTAAGCAAAAAATAGTCTTAAATTTGCCGTTTTTGTTTAAACTATAACATAATTCGTTCTTCTGAGACTGAATAGAGAGTTTTCAGTATGTTTTGTAAAGGTTTGCTGGTTTCGAAGCTAAGAATTGTTCGAAATAAGCAGTTTTCTTTCGAATTATAATATATATCGATTCTTGAAGCGAACTACGACGTTTTCGGCTCCATTTGTGTTAGTTTTCCTGGATTCTAAGCTAATAATCTTTCGAAATAAGCCATTTGTTTCCAAATTATTGCATCAATCGTTCTTTTGAGCCAGAATATAACGTTTTCAGTCTGTTTTATTAAATATACTCGTTTATTTAGGTAATCAATCGTACGGAATAAGCCCTTTTTGTTCAAACTATATCATAATTCGTTCTTTTGAGCCTGACTAAAGCGTTTTCAGTATGTCTTGTAAACGTTTGCTCGTTTCAAAGCTAATAAACGTCCAAAATAAGCTGTTTTTATCAAAACTATAACATAATTTGTTATTTTGAACTAGAATAAGATGTTTTCAATTTGCTTTGTGTAAGTCTTCAGGTTTTTAAGTAAATATTTGTCAAAAATTAACCATGTTCTTACAAACTGGTGCATAAACCGTTCACTATTCGAAGTTATAGTTGGTTTTAAATTATTAAAATAATAATAAAAAATATATATATAATAATAATAATAATAATGAAATTGTAATAATAATAATAATAATAATAATAATAATAATAATAATAATAATAATAATAATAATAATAATAATAATAATAATAATAATAATAATAATAATAATAATAATAATAATAATAATAGTAATAATGATAATAATAATAATAAGAAGAAGAAGAAGAAGAAGACGAATCCTTCGAATTGAGTTCTTTTCTTCAAAATTATAAATTTAATCGTTCCTTCAAACTAATCTAGAAAGTTCTCAGTCTGTTTTATTAAATTATACTCGTTTCTTTATGCAAAAGCAGACCCAAATAAGGTGTTTCTTTTAAACTGTAACATTAATGGTGTTTTTGAGGCGAAATAAGATGTTTTTAGTTTGGTTTGGTAAGGTTTTACTCGTTTCTAAGTAAAAAAGCTGCCGAAATAAGCAGGTTTCTTCCAAATTATAATATGAATCGTTCTTTTGAAGCGACATAAAACGTTTACAGTCTGTTTTGTTTAAGTTTGACTCGTGTTTGACTTGTTTCTGTGTAAATAATATTTCGAAATTAGTCGTTTTCTTTTAAATTTTAATAAAAATCGTTCTTTTGATCCAGACTAAAGCATTCTGAGTCTGATTTACTAAATTATATTCGGTTCGTTAAGCAAAAAATGGCACCAAGTAAAGCGTTTTTATCCAAACTGAGGCATTAGTCGTGTTTTTGATGAAGAATTAGTCGAGAAAATAAATAAAATCAAAAATTTGTAAAAAGTAAAAAATAGTTCATAATTCAAAAACTATTAGGAATACTGAGAATTTTTTGACTTCAATCGATTGCCTGGATCATTTTGCATCGGCAAGGGTCAAAACAGTTCCATTGTTTCGAATAGTATAGCCGTAAGTGGAGAAAATATATAAAATAAAAAATTTATAAAAAGTAAAAAATACTTCATAATTCAAAAACTATTAGGAATACTGCGATTTTTTTGACTCCAATCGATTAGCTGGATTATTTTGCATCGGCAAAGGTCCAAACAGTTCCACTGTTTCGAATAGTATAGCCGTAAGTGGAGAAAATAAATAAAATCAAAAATTTATAAAAAGTAAAAAATAGTTCATAATTCAAAAACTATTGGGAATACTGCGATTTTTTTGACATCAATCGATTGCCTGGATCATTTTGCATCGGCAAAGGTCCAAATAGTTCCACTCTTTCGAATATAGTATAGCCGTAAGTGGAAAAAATAAATAAAATCAAAAATTTATAAAAAGTAAAAAATAGTTCATAATTCAAAAACTATTAAGAACTCTGAGATTTTTTTGTCTTCAATCGATTGCCTGGATCATTTTGCATCGGCAAGGGTCGAAACAGTTTCACTGTTTCGAATAGTATAGCCGTAAGTGCAGAAAATAAATAAAATCAAAAATTTATAAAAAGTAAAAAATAGTTCATAATTCAAAAACTATTAGGAATACTGCGATTTTTGTGACTTCAATCGATTACCTGGATCATTTTGCATCGGCGAGCGTCGAAACAGTTCCACTGTTTCGAATAGTATAGCCGTAAGTGGAGAAAATAAATAAAATCAAAAATTTATAAAAAATAAAAAATAGTTCATAATTCAAAAACTATAAGGAATACTGCAATTTTTTTGAACTGCAATCGATTGCCTGGATCATTTTGCATCGGCAAAGGTCCAAATAGTTCCACTGTTTCGAATATAGTATAGCCGTAAGTGGAAAAAATGAGTAAAATCATAAATTTATAAAAAGTAAATAATAGTTCATAATTCAAAAACTATTACCAATACTGACACTTTTTTGACTTCAATCGATTGCCTGGATCATTTTGCATCGGCGAGGGTCGAAACAGTTCCACTGTTTCGAATAGTATAGCCGTAAGTGGAGAAAATAAATAAAATCTAAAATTTATAAAAAGTAAAAAATAGTTCATAATTCAAAAACTATTAGGAATACTGCGATTTTTTTGAACTTCAATCGATTGCCTAGATCATTTTGCATCGGCAAGAGTCGAAACAGTTCCACTGTTTCGAATATTGTATAGCCGTAAGTGGAAAAAATAAATAAAATCAAAAATTTATAAAAAGTAAAAAATAGTTCATAATTCAAAAACTATTAGGATTACTGAAATTTTTTTGACTTCAATCGATTGCCTGGATCATTTTGCATCGGCAAGGGTCGAAACAGTTCCACTGTTTCGAAAAGTATAGCCGTAAGTTGAGAAAATAAATAAAATCAAAAATTTATAAAAAGTAAAAAATAGTTCATAATTCAAAAACTATTAGGAATACTGAGATTTTTTTGACTTCAATCGATTGCCTGGATCATTTTGCATCGGCAAGGGTCGAAACAGTTCCACTGTTTCGAAAAGTATAGCCGTAAGTTGAGAAAATAAATAAAATCAAAAATTTATAAAAAGTAAAAAATAGTTCATAATTCAAAAACTATTAGGAATACTGAGATTTTTTTGACTTCAATCGATTGCCTGGATCATTTTGCATCGGCAAAGGTCCAAACAGTTCCACTGTTTCGAATAGTATAGCCGTAAGTGGAAAAAATAAATAAAATCAAAAATTTATAAAAAGTAAATAATAGTTCATAATTCAAAAACTATTAGGAATACTGAGATTTGTTTGACTTCAATCGATTGCCTGGATCATTTTGCATCGGCACGGGTCGAAACAGTTCCACTGTTTCGAATAGTATAGCCGTAAGTGGAGTGGATCCAGGTAATCGATTGAAGTCAAAAAAATCTCAGTATTCCTAATAGTTTTTGAATTATGAACTATTTTTTACTTTTTATGAATTTTTGATTTTATTTATTTTTTCCACTTACGGCTATACTATATTCGAAAGAGTGGAACTATTTGGACCTTTGCCGATGCAAAATGATCCGGGCAATCGATTGATGTCAAAAAAATTGCAGTATTCCTAATAGTTTTTGAATTATAAACCATTTTTTACTTTTTATAAATTTTTGGTTTTATTTATTTTCTCCACTTACGGCTATACTATTCGAAACAGTGGAACTGCTTTGACCCTTGCCGATGCAAAATAGTTTTTGAATAATAAACTATTTTTTACTTTTTATAAATTTTTGATTTTATTTATTCTTTCCACTTACGGCTATACTATTCGAAACAGTGGAACTATTTGGAACTTTGCCGATGCAAAATGATCCAGGTAATCGATTAAAGTCACAAAAATCGCAGTATTCCTAATAGTTTTTGAATTATGAAGTATTTTTTACATTTTATAAATTTTTGATTTTTTTTATTTTTTCCACTTACGGCTATACTATATTCGAAAGAGTGGAACTATTTGGACGTTTGCCGATGCAAAATGATCCAGGCAATCGATTGAAGTTCAAAAAAAATGCAGTATTTCTAATAGTTTTTGAATTATGAACTATTTTTTACTTTTTATAAATTTTTGATTTTGTTTATTTTCTCCACTTATGGCTATACCATTCGAAACAGTGGAACTGTTTCAACCCTTGCCGATGCAAAATGATCCAGGCAATTGATTGAAGTCAAAAAAATCTCAGTATTCCTAATAGTTTTTGAATTATGAACTATTTTTTACTTTTTATAAATTTTTGATTTCATTTATTTTTTCCACTAACGGCTATACAATATTCGAAACAGAGGAACTATTTGGACCTTTGCCGATGCAAAATGATCCAGGCAATCGATTGAAGTTCAAAAAAAGTGCAGTATTCCTAATAGTTTTTGAATTATGAACTATTTTTTACTTTTTATAAATTTTTGATTTTGTTTATTTTCTCCACTTATGGCTATACCATTCGAAACAGTGGAACTGTTTCAACCCTTGCCGAAGCAAAATGATCCAGGCAATTGATTGCAGTCAAAAAAATCTCAGTATTCCTAATAGTTTTTGAATTATGAACTATTTTTTACTTTTTATAAAGTTTTTGAATTATGAAATATTCTTTACTTTTTATAAATTTTTGATTTTATTTATTTTTTCCACTTACGGCTATACTATATTCGAAACAGTGGAACTATTTGGACCTTTGCCGATGCGAAATGATCCAAGCAATCGATTGAAGTCAAAAAAATCGCAGTATTCCTAATAGTTTTTGAATTATGAACTATTTTTTACTTTTTATAAATTTTTGATTTTATTTGTTTTCTCCATTTACGGCTATACTATTCGACACAGTGGAACTTTTTGGACCTTTGCCGATGCAAAATGATCCAGGCAATCGATTGAAGTTAAAAAAAATCGCAGTATTTCTAAGAGTTTTTGAATTATGAACTATTTTTAACTTTTTATAAATTTTTGATTTTATTTATTTTCTCCACTCACGGCTATACTATTCAAAACAGTGGAACTGTTTCGACCCTTGCCGATGCAAAATGATCTAGGCAATCGATTGAATATAAAAAAATCTCAGTATTCCTAATAGTTTTTGAATTATGAACTATTTTTTACTTTTTATAAATTTTTGATTTTATTTATTTTTTCCACTTACGGCTATACTATATTCGAAACAGTGGAACTGTTTCGACCCTTGCCGATGCAAAATGATCCGGGCAATCGATTGAAGTCAAAAAAATCTCAGTATTCCAAATAGTTTTTGAATTATGAACTAGTATTTACTTTTTATAAATTTTTGATTTTACTTATTTTCTCCACTTACAGCTATACTATATTCGAAACAGTGGAACTATTTGGTCCTTTACCGATGCAAAATGATCTAGGCAATCGATTGAAGTTCAAAAAAATCGCAGTATTCCTAATAGTTTTTGAAGTATGTACTATTTTTTACTTTTTATAAATTTTTGATTTTATTTATTTTTTCCACTTACGGCTATACTATTCGAAACAGTGGAACTGTTTGGACACTTGACGATGTAAAATGATTCAGGTAATCGATTGAAGTCAAAAAAATCTCAGTATTCATAATAGTTTTTGAATTATGAACTATTTTTTACTTTTTATAAATTTTTGATTTTATTTATTTTTTCCACTTACGGCTATACTATATTCGAAAGAGTAGAACTATTTGGTCCTTTACCGATGCGAAATGATCTAGGCAATCGATTGATGTCAAAAAAATCGCAGAATTCCTAATAGTTTTTGAATTATGAACTATTTTTTACTTTTTATAAATTTTTGATTTTATTTATTTTTTCCACTTACGGCTATACTATTCGAAACAGTGGAACTGTTTGGACACTTGACGATGTAAAATGATCTAGGTAATCGATTGAAGTCAAAAAAATCTCAGTATTCATAATAGTTTTTGAATTATGAACTATTTTTTACTTTTTATAAATTTTTGATTTTATTTATTTTTTCCACTTACGGCTATACTATATTCGAAAGAGTGGAACTATTTGGTCCTTTACCGATGCAAAATGATCTAGGCAATCGATTGATGTCAAAAAAATCGCAGTATTCCTAATAGTTTTTGAATTATGAACTATTATTTACTTTTTATAAATTTTTGATTTTATTTATTTTCTCCACTTACGGCTATACTATTCGAAACAGTGGAACTGTTTCGACCCTTGCCGATGCAAAATGATCCAGGCAATCGATTGAAGTCAAAAAAATCTCAGTATTCCTAATAGTTTTTGAATTATGAACTACTTTTTACTTTTTGCAAATTTTTGATTTTATTTATTTTCTCCACTTACGGCTATACTATTCGAAACAGTGGAACTGTTTCGACTCTTGCCGATGCAAAATGATCCAGGCAATCGATTGAAGTCAAAAAAATCTCAGTATTCCTAATAGTTTTTGAATTATGAACTACTTTTTACTTTTTGCAAATTTTTGATTTTATTTATTTTCTCCACTTACGGCTATACTATTCGAAACAGTGGAACTGTTTCGACTCTTGCCGATGCAAAATGATCCAGGCAATCGATTGAAGTCAAAAAAATCTCAGTATTCCTAATAGTTTTTGAATTATGAACTACTTTTTACTTTTTGCAAATTTTTGATTTTATTAATTTTTTCCACTTACGGCTATACTATATTCGAAAGAGTGGAACTATTTAGTCCTTTACCGATGCAAAATGATCTAGGCAATCGATTGATGTCAAAAAAATCGCAGTATTCCTAATAGTTTTTGAATTATGAACTATTATTTACTTTTTATAAATTTTTGATTTTATATATTTTCTCCACTTACGGCTATACTATTCGAAACAGTGGAACTATTTGGACCTTTGCCGATGCAAAATGATCCAGGCAATCGATTGAAGTCAAAAAAATCGCAGTATTCCTAATAGTTTTTGAATTAAGTACTATTTTTTAATTTTTATAAATTTTTGATTTTATTTATTTTCTCCACTTACGGCTATACTATTCGAAACAGTGGAACTGTTTGAACCATTGCCGATGCAAAATGATCCATTCAATCGATTGAAGTCAAAAAAATCTCAGTATTCCCAATAGTTTTTGAATTATGAACTATTATTTACTTTTGATAAATTTTTGATTTTATCTATTTTTTCCACTTACGGCTATACTATTTGAAACAGTGGAACTATTTGGAACTTTGCCGATGCAAAATGATCCAGGCAATCGATTGAAGTCAAAAAAATCTCAGTATTCCTAATAGTTTTTGAATTATGAACTATTTTTTACTTTTTATAAATTTTTGATTTTATTTATTTTCTCCACTTACGGCTATACTATTCGAAACAGTGGAACTGTTTCGACCCTTGCCGATGCAAAATGATCCAGGCAATCGATTGAAGTCAAAAAAATCACAGTATTCCTAATAGTTTTTGAATTATGAACTATTTTTTACTTTTTATAAATTTTTGATTTTATTAATTTTTTCCACTTACGGCTATACAATATTCGAAACAGTGAAACTATTTGGACCTTTGCCGATGCAAAATGATCCAGGCAATCGATTGAAGTTCAAAAAAATCGCAGTATTTCTAATAGTTTTTGAATTATGAACTATTTTTTACTTTTTATAAATTTTTGATTTTATTTATTTTCTCTACTTACGGCTATACTATTCGAATAAGTGGAACTGTTTTGACCCTTGCCGATGCAAAATGATCCAGGCAATCGATTAAAGTCAAAAAAGTCTCAGTATTCCTAATAGTTTTTGAATTATGAATTATTATTTACTTATTATAAATTTTTAATTTTATTTATTTTTTCTACATACGGCCATACTATTCGAAACAGTGGAATTGTTTGGACCTTTGCCGATGCAAAATGACCCAGGCAATCGATTGAAGTCAAAAAAATCGCAGTATTCCTAATAGTTTTTGAATTATGAACTATTATTTACTTTTTATAAATTTTTGATTTTATTTATTTTCTCCACTTACGGCTATACTATTCGACACAGTGGAACTATTTGGACCTTTGCCGATGCAAAATGATCCAGGCAATCGATTGAAGTTCAAAAAAATCGCAGTATTTCTAATAGTTTTTGAATTATGAACTATTTTTTACTTTTTATAAATTTTTGATTTTATTTATTTTCTCCACTTACGGCTATACTATTCGAATAAGTGGAACTGTTTCGACCCTTGCCGATGCAAAATGATCCAGGCAATCGATTGAAGTCAAAAAAGTCTCAGTATTCCTAATAGTTTTTGAATTATGAACTATTTTTTACTTTTTATAAATTTTGGATTTTATTTATTCTCTCCACTTACGGCTATACTATTCGAAACAGTGGAACTATTTGGACCTTTGCCGATGCAAAATGATCAAGGTAATCCATTGAAGTCAAAAAAATCGCAATATTCCTAATAGTTTTTGAATTATGAACTATTATTTGCTTTTTATAAATTTTTGATTTTATTTATTTTCTCCACTTACGGCTATACTATTCGAAACAGTGGAACTCTTTGGACCTCTGCCGATGCAAAATGATTCAGGCAATCGATTTTAGTCAAAGAAATCGCAGTATTCCTAATAGTTTTTAAATTATGAACTATTTTTTACTTTTTATAAATTTTTGATTTTATTTATTTTCTCCACTTACGGCTATACTATTCGAAACAGTGGAACTGTTTGGACCTTTGCCGATGCAAACTGATCCAGGCAATCGATTGAAGTCAAAAAAATCGCAGTATTAATAATAGTTTTTGAATTATGAACTATTTTTTACTTTTTATAAATTTTTGGTTTTATTTATTTTCTCCACTTACGGCTATACAATATTCGAAACAGTAAAACTATTTGGACCTTTGCCGATGCAAAATGATCCGGGCAATCGATTGATGTCAAAAAAATCGCAGTATTTCTAATAGTTTTTGAATTATGAACTATTTTTTACTTTTTATATATTTTTGATTTTATTTATTTTCTCCACTTACGGCTATACTATTCGAAACAGTGGGACTGTTTGGACACTTGCCGATGCAAAATGATCCAGGTAATCGATTGAAGCCAAAAAAATATCAGTATTCCTAATAGTTTTTGAATTATGAACTATTTTTTACTTTTTGTAAATTTTTGATTTTATTTATTTTCTCCACTTACGGCTATACTATTCGAAACAGTGGAACCATTTTGGACCTTTGCCGAGGCAAAATGATCCAGGCAATCGATTGAAGTCAAAAAATTCTAAGTATTCCTAATAGTTTTTGAATTATGAACTATTTTTTACTTTTTATAAATTTTTGATTTTATTTATTTTTTCCACTTACGGCTATACTATTCGAAACAGTGGAACTGTTTAGACCTTTGCCGATGCAAAATGATCCAGGCAATTGATTGAAGTCTAAAAAATCGCAGCATTCCTAATAGTTTTTGAATTATGTACTATTTTTTACTTTTTATAAATTTTTGATTTTATTTATTTTCTCCACTTACGGCTACACTATTCGAAACAGTGGAACTGTTTGGACCTTTGCCGATGCAAAATGATCCAGGCAATCGATTGAAGTCAAAAAATCGCAGTATTCCTAATAGTTTTTAAATTATGTACTATTTTTTACTTTTTATAAATTTTTGATTTTACTTATTTTTTCCACTTACGGCTATACTATATTCGAAAGAGTGGAATTATTTTGACGTTTGCCGATGCAAAATGATCCGGGCAATCGATTGATGTCAAAAAAATCGCAGTATTCCTAATAGTTTTTGAATTATGAACTATTTTTTACTTTTTATAAATTTTTGATTTTATTTATTTTCTCCACTTACGGCTATACTATTCGGAACAGTGGAACTGTTACGACCCTTGCCGATGCAAAATGATCCAGGCAATCGATTGAAGTCAAAAAAATCTCAGTATTCCTAATAGTTTTTGAATTATGAACTATTTTTTACTTTTTATAAATTTTTGATTTTATTTATTTTCTCCACTTACGGCAATACAATTCGAAACAGTGGAACTGTTTCGACCCTCGCCGATGCAAAATGATCCAAGCAATCGATTGAAGTCAAAAAAGTCTCAGTATTATTAATAGTTTTTGAATTATGAACTATTATTTACTTTTTATAAATTTTTGATTTTATTTATTTTTTCCACTTACGGCTATACTATATTCGAAACAGTAAAACTATTTGGACCTTTGCCGATGCAAAGTGATCCAGGCAATCGATTAAAGTTCAAAAAAATCGCAGTATTCCTAATAGTTCTTGAATTATGAACTATTTTTTACTTTTCATAAATTTTTGATTTTATTTATTTTCTCCACTTACGGCTATACTATTCGAAACAGTGGAACTGTTACGACCCTTGCCGATGCAAAATGATCCAGGCAATCGATTGAAGTCAAAAAAATCTCAGTATTCCTAATAGTTTTTGAATTATGAACTATTTTTTACTTTTTATAAATTTTTGATTTTATTTATTTTCTCCACTTACGGCTATACAATTCGAAACAGTGGAACTGTTTCGACCCTCGCCGATGCAAAATGATCCAAGCAATCGATTGAAGTCAAAAAAGTCTCAGTATTATTAATAATTTTTGAATTATGAACTATTATTTACTTTTTATAAATTTTTGATTTTATTTATTTTTTCCACTTACGGCTATACTATATTCGAAACAGTAAAACTATGTGGACCTTTGCCGATGCAAAGTGATCCAGGCAATCGATTAAAGTTCAAAAAAATCGCAGTATTCCTAATAGTTCTTGAATTATGAACTATTTTTTACTTTTCATAAATTTTTGATTTTATTTATTTTCTCCACTTACGGCTATACATTTCGAAACAGTGGAACTGTTTCGACCCTTGCCGATGCAAAATGATCCAGGCAATCGATTGAACTCAAAAAAGTCTCAGTATTCCCAATAGTTTTTGAATTATGAACTATTATTTACTTTTGATAAATTTTTGATTTTATTTATTTTTTCCACTTACGGCTATACTATTCGAAACAGTGGAACTATTTAGAACTTTGCCGATGCAAAATGTTCCAGGCAATCGATTGAAGTCAAAAAAATCGCAGTATTTCTAATAGTTTTTGAATTATGAACTATTTTTTACTTTTTATAAAAAAATAAATAAAATCAAAAATTTATAAAAAGTAAAAAATAGTTCATAATTCAAAAACTATTAGAAATACTGCGATTTTTTTGAACTTCAATCGATTGCCTAGATCATTTTTCATCGGCAAAGGTCCAAATAGTTCCACTGTTTCGAATATAGTATAGCTGTAAGTGGAGAAAATAAATAAAATCAAAAATTTACAAAAAGTAAAAAATAGTTCATAATTCAAAAATTATTAGGAATACTGCGATTTTTTTGACTTCAATCGATTACCTGGATCATTTTGCATCGGCAAAGGTCCAAACAGTTCCAATGTTTCGAATAGTATAGCCGTAAGTGGAGAAAATAAATAAAATCAAAAATTTATAAAAAGCAAAAAATAGTTCATAATTCAAAAACTATTAGGAATACTGCGATTTTTTTGACTTCAATCGATTACCTGTATCATTTTGCATCGGCAAAGGTCCAAACAGTTCCACTGTTTCGAATAGTATAGCCGTAAGTGGAGAAAATAAATAAAATCAAAAATTTATAAAATGTAAAAAATAGTTCATAATTCAAAAACTATTAGGAATACTGCGATTATTGTGATTTCAATCGATTACCTGTGTTATTTTGCATCGAAACAGTGGAACTATTTGGACCTTTGCCGATGCAAAATGATCAAGGCAATCGATTGAAGTCAAAAAAATCGCAGTATTCCTAATAGTTTTTGAATTATAAAATATTTTTTACTTTTTATAAATTTTTGATTTTATTTATTTTCTCCACTTACGGCTATACTATTCGAAAAAGTGGAACTGTTTGGACCTTTGCCGATGCAAAATGATCCAGGCAATCGATTGAAGTTAAAAAAATCTCAGTATTCCTAATAGTTTTTGAATTATGAACTATTCTTTACTTTTTATAAATTTTTGATGTTATTTATTTTTTCCACTTACGGCTATACTATATTCGAAACAGTGAAACTATTTGGACTTTTGCCGATGCAAAATGATCCAGGCAATCGATTGAAGTCAAACAAATCTCAGTATTCCTAATAGTTTTTGAATTATGAACTATTATTAACTTTTTATAAATTTTTGATTTTATTTATTTTTTCCACTTACGGCTATACTATTCGAAACAGTGGAACTGTTTGGACCTTTGCCGATGCAAAATGATCCAGGCAATCGATTGATGTTCAAAAAAATCGCAGTATTCCTAATAGTATTTTTTCCACTTACGGCTATACTATTTGAAACAGTGGAACTATTTGGACCTTTGCCGATGCAAAATGATCCAGGTAATCGATTGAAGTCACAAAAATCGCAGTATTCCTAATAGTTTTTGAATTATGAAGTATTTTTTACTTTTTATAAATTTTTGATTTTATTTATTTTTTCCACTTACGGCTATACTATATTCGAAAGAGTGAAACTATTTGGACGTTTGCCGATGCAAAATGATCCAGGTAATCGATTGAAGTCACAAAAATCGCAGTATTCCTAATAGTTTTTGAATTATGAAGTATTTTTTACTTTTTATAAATTTTTGATTTTATTTATTTTTTCCACTTACGGCTATACTATATTCGAAAGAGTGGAACTATTTGGACGTTTGCCGATGCAAAATGATCCGGGCATTCGATTGATGTCAAAAAAATTGCAGTATTCCTAATAGTTTTTGAATTATGAACTATTTTTTACTTTTTATAAATTTTTGATTTTATTTATTTTCTCCACTTACGGCTATACTATTCAAAAAAGTTTAACTGTTTGGACCATTGCCGATGCAAAATGATCCAGGTAATCGATTGAAGTCACAAAAATCGCAGTATTCCTAATAGTTTTTGAATTATGAAGTATTTTTTACTTTTTATAAATTTTTGATTTTATTTATTTTTTCCACTTACGGCTATACTATATTCGAAAGAGTGGAACTATTTGGACGTTTGCCGATGCAAAATGATCCGGGCATTCGATTGATGTCAAAAAATCGCAGTATTCCTAATAGTTTTTGAATTATGAACTATTTTTTACTTTTTATAAATTTTTGATTTTATTTATTTTCTCCACTTACGGCTATACTATTCAAAAAAGTGGAACTGTTTGGACCATTGCCGATGCAAAATGATCCAGGCAATCGACTGAAGTCAAAAAAATCTCAGTATTCCTAATAGTTTTTGAATTATGAACTATTTTTTACTTTTTATAAATTTTTGATTTTATTTATTTTCTCCACTTACGGCTATACTATTCAAAAAAGTGGAACTGTTTGGACCATTGCCGATGCAAAATGATCCAGGCAATCGATTGAAGTCAAAAAAATCTCTGTATTCCTAATAGTTTTTGAATTATGAACTATTTTTTACTTTTTATAAATTTTTGATGTTATTTATTTTTTCCACTTACGGCTATACTATATTCGAAACAGTGAAACTATTTGGACTTTTGCCGATGCAAAATGATCCAGGCAATCGATTGAAGTCAAACAAATCTCAATATTCCTAATAGTTTTTGAATTATGAACTATTATTAACTTTTTATAAATTTTTGATTTTATTTATTTTTTCCACTTACGGCTATACTATTCGAAACAGTGGAACTGTTTGGACCTTTGCCGATGCAAAATGATCCAGGCAATCGATTGATGTTCAAAAAAATCGCAGTATTCCTAATAGTTTTTGAATTATGAACTATTCTTTACTTTTTATAAATTTTTGATTTTATTTATTTTTTCCACTTACGGCTATACTATTTGAAACAGTGGAACTATTTGGACCTTTGCCGATGCAAAATGATCCAGGTAATCGATTGAAGTCACAAAAATCGCAGTATTCCTAATAGTTTTTGAATTATGAAATATTTTTTACTTTTTATAAATTTTTGATTTTATTTATTTTTTCCACTTACGGCTATACTATATTCGAAAGAGTGGAACTATTTGGGAGTTTGCCGATGCAAAATGATCCGGGCATTCGATTGATGTCAAAAAAATCGCAGTATTCCTAATAGTTTTTGAATTATGAACTATTTTTTACTTTTTATAAATTTTTGATTTTATTTATTTTCTCCACTTACGGCTATACTATTCGAAACAGTGGAACTGTTTCGACCCGTGCCGATGCAAAATGATCCAGTCAATCGATTGAAGTCAAAAAAATCGCAGTATTCCTAATAGTTTTTGAATTATGAACTATTATTTACTTTTTATAAATTTTTGATTTTATTTATTTTCTCCACTTACGGCTATACTATTCAAAAAAGTGGAACTGTATGGACCATTGCCGATGCAAAATGATCCAGGCAATCGATTGAAGTCAAAAAAATCTCAGTATTCCTAATAGTTTTTGAATTATGAACTATTTTTTACTTTTTATAAATTTTTGATTTTATTTATTTTCTCCACTTACGGCTATACTATATTCGAAACAGTGAAACTATTTGGACTTTTGCCGATGCAAAATGATCCAGGCAATCGATTGAAGTCAAACAAATCTCAGTATTCCTAATAGTTTTTGAATTATGAACTATTATTAACTTTTTATAAATTTTTGATTTTATTTATTTTTTCCACTTACGGCTATACTATTCGAAACAGTGGAACTGTTTGGACCTTTGCCGATGCAAAATGATCCAGGCAATCGATTGATGTTCAAAAAAATCGCAGTATTCCTAATAGTTTTTGAATTATGAAGTATTTTTTACTTTTTATAAATTTTTGATTTTATTTATTTTTTCCACTTACGGCTATACTATATTCGAAAGAGTGGAACTATTTGGACGTTTGCCGATGCAAAATGATCCGGGCATCCGATTGATGTCAAAAAAATTGCAGTATTCCTAATAGTTTTTGAATTATGAAGTATTTTTTACTTTTTATAAATTTTTGATTTTATTTATTTTTTCCACTTACGGCTATACTATTTGAAACAGTGGAACTATTTGGACCTTTGCCGATGCAAAGTGATCCAGGTAATCGATTGAAGTCACAAAAATCGCAGTATTCCTAATAGTTTTTGAATTATGAAGTATTTTTTACTTTTTATAAATTTTTGATTTTATTTATTTTTTCCACTTACGGCTATACTATATTCGAAAGAGTGGAACTATTTGGACGTTTGCCGATGCAAAATGATCCGGGCATTCGATTGATGTCAAAAAAATCGCAGTATTCCTAATAGTTTTTGAATTATGAACTATTTTTTACTTTTTATAAATTTTTGATTTTATTTATTTTCTCCACTTACGGCTATACTATTCGAAACAGTGGAACTGTTTCGACCCGTGCCGATGCAAAATGATCCAGGCAATCGATTGAAGTCAAAAAAATCGCAGTATTCCTAATAGTTTTTGAATTATGAACTATTTTTTACTTTTTATAAATTTTTGATTTTATTTATTTTCTCCACTTACGGCTATACTATTCAAAAAAGTGGAACTGTTTGGACCATTGCCGATGCAAAATGATCCAGGCAATCGATTGAAGTCAAAAAAATCTCAGTATTCCTAATAGTTTTTGAATTATGAACTATTTTTTACTTTTTATAAATTTTTGATTTTATTTATTTTCTCCACTTACGGCTATACTATTCAAAAAAGTGGAACTGTTTGGACCATTGCCGATGCAAAATGATCCAGGCAATCGATTGAAGTCAAAAAAATCTCAGTATTCCTAATAGTTTTTGAATTATGAACTATTTTTTACTTTTTATAAATTTTTGATGTTATTTATTTTTTCCACTTACGGCTATACTATATTCGAAACAGTGAAACTATTTGGACTTTTGCCGATGCAAAATGATCCAGGCAATCGATTGAAGTCAAACAAATCTCAGTATTCCTAATAGTTTTTGAATTATGAACTATTATTAACTTTTTATAAATTTTTGATTTTATTTATTTTTTCCACTTACGGCTATACTATTCGAAACAGTGGAACTGTTTGGACCTTTGCCGATGCAAAATGATCCAGGCAATCGATTGATGTTCAAAAAAATCGCAGTATTCCTAATAGTTTTTGAATTATGAACTATTTTTTACTTTTTATAAATTTTTGATTTTATTTATTTTTTCCACTTACGGCTATACTATTTGAAACAGTGGAACTATTTGGACCTTTGCCGATGCAAAATGATCCAGGTAATCGATTGAAGTCACAAAAATTGCAGTATTCCTAATAGTTTTTGAATTATGAAGTATTTTTTACTTTTTATAAATTTTTGATTTTATTTATTTTTTCCACTTACGGCTATACTATTTGAAACAGTGGAACTATTTGGACCTTTGCCGATGCAAAGTGATCCAGGTAATCGATTGAAGTCACAAAAATCGCAGTATTCCTAATAGTTTTTGAATTATGAACTATTTTTTACTTTTTATAAATTTTTGATTTTATTTATTTTCTCCACTTACGGCTATACTATTCGAAACAGTGGAACTGTTTCGACCCGTGCCGATGCAAAATGATCCAGGCAATCGATTGAAGTCAAAAAAATCGCAGTATTCCTAATAGTTTTTGAATTATGAACTATTTTTTACTTTTTATAAATTTTTGATTTTATTTATTTTCTCCACTTACGGCTATACTATTCAAAAAAGTGGAACTGTTTGGACCATTGCCGATGCAAAATGATCCAGGCAATCGATTGAAGTCAAAAAAATCTCAGTATTCCTAATAGTTTTTGAATTATGAACTATTTTTTACTTTTTATAAATTTTTGATTTTATTTATTTTCCCCACTTACGGCTATACTATTCAAAAAAGTGGAACTGTTTGGACCATTGCCGATGCAAAATGATCCAGGCAATCGATTGAAGTCAAAAAAATCTCAGTATTCCTAATAGTTTTTGAATTATGAACTATTTTTTACTTTTTATAAATTTTTGATGTTATTTATTTTTTCCACTTACGGCTATACTATATTCGAAACAGTGAAACTATTTGGACTTTTGCCGATGCAAAATGATCCAGGCAATCGATTGAAGTCAAACAAATCTCAGTATTCCTAATAGTTTTTGAATTATGAACTATTATTAACTTTTTATAAATTTTTGATTTTATTTATTTTTTCCACTTACGGCTATACTATTCGAAACAGTGGAACTGTTTGGACCTTTGCCGATGCAAAATGATCCAGGCAATCGATTGATGTTCAAAAAAATCGCAGTATTCCTAATAGTTTTTGAATTATGAACTATTTTTTACTTTTTATAAATTTTTGATTTTATTTATTTTTTCCACTTACGGCTATACTATTTGAAACAGTGGAACTATTTGGACCTTTGCCGATGCAAAATGATCCAGGTAATCGATTGAAGTCACAAAAATCGCAGTATTCCTAATAGTTTTTGAATTATGAAGTATTTTTTACTTTTTATAAATTTTTGATTTTGTTTATTTATTCCACTTACGGCTATACTATATTCGAAAGAGTGGAACTATTTGGACGTTTGCCGTTGCAAAATGATCCGGGCATTCGATTGATGTCAAAAAAATCGCAGTATTCCTAATAGTTTTTGAATTATGCACTATTTTTTACTTTTTATAAATTTTTGATTTTATTTATTTTCTCCACTTACGGCTATACTATTCGAAACAGTGGAACTGTTTCGACCGTTGCCGATGCAAAATGATCCAGGCAATCGATTGAAGTCAAAAAAATCGCAGTATTCCTAATAGTTTTTGAATTATGAACTATTTTTTACTTTTTATAAATTTTTGATTTTATTTATTTTCTCCACTTACGGCTATACTATTCAAAAAAGTGGAACTGTTTGGACCATTGCCGATGCAAAATGATCCAGGTAATCGATTGAAGTCACAAAAATCGCAGTATTCCTAATAGTTTTTGAATTATGAAGTATTTTTTACTTTTTATAAATTTTTGATTTTATTTATTTTTTCCACTTACGGCTATACTATATTCGAAAGAGTGAAACTATTTGGACGTTTGCCGATGCAAAATGATCCAGGTAATCGATTGAAGTCACAAAAATCGCAGTATTCCTAATAGTTTTTGAATTATGAAGTATTTTTTACTTTTTATAAATTTTTGATTTTATTTATTTTTTCCACTTACGGCTATACTATATTCGAAAGAGTGGAACTATTTGGACGTTTGCCGATGCAAAATGATCCGGGCATTCGATTGATGTCAAAAAAATTGCAGTATTCCTAATAGTTTTTGAATTATGAACTATTTTTTACTTTTTATAAATTTTTGATTTTATTTATTTTCTCCACTTACGGCTATACTATTCAAAAAAGTGGAACTGTTTGGACCATTGCCCATGCAAAATGATCCAGGTAATCGATTGAAGTCACAAAAATCGCAGTATTCCTAATAGTTTTTGAATTATGAAGTATTTTTTACTTTTTATAAATTTTTGATTTTATTTATTTTTTCCACTTACGGCTATACTATATTCGAAAGAGTGGAACTATTTGGACGTTTGCCGATGCAAAATGATCCGGGCATTCGATTGATGTCAAAAAATCGCAGTATTCCTAATAGTTTTTGAATTATGAACTATTTTTTACTTTTTATAAATTTTTGATTTTATTTATTTTCTCCACTTACGGCTATACTATTCAAAAAAGTGGAACTGTTTGGACCATTGCCGATGCAAAATGATCCAGGCAATCGACTGAAGTCAAAAAAATCTCAGTATTCCTAATAGTTTTTGAATTATGAACTATTTTTTACTTTTTATAAATTTTTGATTTTATTTATTTTCTCCACTTACGGCTATACTATTCAAAAAAGTGGAACTGTTTGGACCATTGCCGATGCAAAATGATCCAGGCAATCGATTGAAGTCAAAAAAATCTCTGTATTCCTAATAGTTTTTGAATTATGAACTATTTTTTACTTTTTATAAATTTTTGATGTTATTTATTTTTTCCACTTACGGCTATACTATATTCGAAACAGTGAAACTATTTGGACTTTTGCCGATGCAAAATGATCCAGGCAATCGATTGAAGTCAAACAAATCTCAATATTCCTAATAGTTTTTGAATTATGAACTATTATTAACTTTTTATAAATTTTTGATTTTATTTATTTTTTCCACTTACGGCTATACTATTCGAAACAGTGGAACTGTTTGGACCTTTGCCGATGCAAAATGATCCAGGCAATCGATTGATGTTCAAAAAAATCGCAGTATTCCTAATAGTTTTTGAATTATGAACTATTCTTTACTTTTTATAAATTTTTGATTTTATTTATTTTTTCCACTTACGGCTATACTATTTGAAACAGTGGAACTATTTGGACCTTTGCCGATGCAAAATGATCCAGGTAATCGATTGAAGTCACAAAAATCGCAGTATTCCTAATAGTTTTTGAATTATGAAATATTTTTTACTTTTTATAAATTTTTGATTTTATTTATTTTTTCCACTTACGACTATACTATATTCGAAAGAGTGGAACTATTTGGGAGTTTGCCGATGCAAAATGATCCGGGCATTCGATTGATGTCAAAAAAATCGCAGTATTCCTAATAGTTTTTGAATTATGAACTATTTTTTACTTTTTATAAATTTTTGATTTTATTTATTTTCTCCACTTACGGCTATACTATTCGAAACAGTGAAACTGTTTCGACCCGTGCCGATGCAAAATGATCCAGTCAATCGACTGAAGTCAAAAAAATCGCAGTATTCCTAATAGTTTTTGAATTATGAACTATTATTTACTTTTTATAAATTTTTGATTTTATTTATTTTCTCCACTTACGGCTATACTATTCAAAAAAGTGGAACTGTATGGACCATTGCCGATGCAAAATGATCCAGGCAATCGATTGAAGTCAAAAAAATCTCAGTATTCCTAATAGTTTTTGAATTATGAACTATTTTTTACTTTTTATAAATTTTTGATTTTATTTATTTTCTCCACTTACGGCTATACTATATTCGAAACAGTGAAACTATTTGGACTTTTGCCGATGCAAAATGATCCAGGCAATCGATTGAAGTCAAACAAATCTCAGTATTCCTAATAGTTTTTGAATTATGAACTATTATTAACTTTTTATAAATTTTTGATTTTATTTATTTTTTCCACTTACGGCTATACTATTCGAAACAGTGGAACTGTTTGGACCTTTGCCGATGCAAAATGATCCAGGCAATCGATTGATGTTCAAAAAAATCGCAGTATTCCTAATAGTTTTTGAATTATGAAGTATTTTTTACTTTTTATAAATTTTTGATTTTATTTATTTTTTCCACTTACGGCTATACTATATTCGAAAGAGTGGAACTATTTGGACGTTTGCCGATGCAAAATGATCCGGGCATTCGATTGATGTCAAAAAAATTGCAGTATTCCTAATAGTTTTTGAATTATGAACTATTTTTTACTTTTTATAAATTTTTGATTTTATTTATTTTCTCCACTTACGGCTATACTATTCGAAACAGTGGAACTGTTTCGACCCGTGCCGATGCAAAATGATCCAGGCAATCGATTGAAGTCAAAAAAATCGCAGTATTCCTAAAAGTTTTTGAATTATGAACTATTTTTTACTTTTTATAAATTTTTGATTTTATTTATTTTCTCCACTTACGGCTATACTATTCAAAAAAGTGGAACTGTTTGGACCATTGCCGATGCAAAATGATCCAGGTAATCGATTGAAGTCACAAAAAACGCAGTATTCCTAATAGTTTTTGAATTATGAAGTATTTTTTACTTTTTATAAATTTTTGATTTTATTTATTTTTTCCACTTACGGCTATACTATATTCGAAAGAGTGAAACTATTTGGACGTTTGCCGATGCAAAATGATCCAGGTAATCGATTGAAGTCACAAAAATCGCAGTATTCCTAATAGTTTTTGAATTATGAAGTATTTTTTACTTTTTATAAATTTTTGATTTTGTTTATTTTTTCCACTTACGGCTATACTATATTCGAAAGAGTGGAACTATTTGGACGTTTGCCGTTGCAAAATGATCCGGGCATTCGATTGATGTCAAAAAAATCGCAGTATTCCTAATAGTTTTTGAATTATGCACTATTTTTTACTTTTTATAAATTTTTGATTTTATTTATTTTCTCCACTTACGGCTATACTATTCGAAACAGTGGAACTGTTTCGACCCGTGCCGATGCAAAATGATCCAGGCAATCGATTGAAGTCAAAAAAATCGCAGTATTCCTAATAGTTTTTGAATTATGAACTATTTTTTACTTTTTATAAATTTTTGATTTTATTTATTTTCTCCACTTACGGCTATACTATTCAAAAAAGTGGAACTGTTTGGACCATTGCCGATGCAAAATGATCCAGGTAATCGATTGAAGTCAAACAAATCTCAGTATTCCTAATAGTTTTTGAATTATGAACTATTATTAACTTTTTATAAATTTTTGATTTTATTTATTTTTTCCACTTACGGCTATACTATTCGAAACAGTGGAACTGTTTGGACCTTTGCCGATGCAAAATGATCCAGGCAATCGATTGATGTTCAAAAAAATCGCAGTATTCCTAATAGTTTTTGAATTATGAAGTATTTTTTACTTTTTATAAATTTTTGATTTTATTTATTTTTTCCACTTACGGCTATACTATTCGAAACAGTGGAACTGTTTGGACCTTTGCCGATGCAAAATGATCCAGGCAATCGATTGATGTTCAAAAAAATCGCAGTATTCCTAATAGTTTTTGAATTATGAACTATTTTTTACTTTTTATAAATTTTTGATTTTATTTATTTTCTCCACTTACGGCTATACTATTCAAAAAAGTGGAACTGTTTGGACCATTGCCGATGCAAAATGATCCAGGCAATCGATTGAAGTCAAAAAAATCTCTGTATTCCTAATAGTTTTTGAATTATGAACTATTTTTTACTTTTTATAAATTTTTGATGTTATTTATTTTTTCCACTTACGGCTATACTATATTCGAAACAGTGAAACTATTTGGACTTTTGCCGATGCAAAATGATCCAGGCAATCGATTGAAGTCAAACAAATCTCAATATTCCTAATAGTTTTTGAATTATGAACTATTATTAACTTTTTATAAATTTTTGATTTTATTTATTTTTTCCACTTACGGCTATACTATTCGAAACAGTGGAACTGTTTGGACCTTTGCCGATGCAAAATGATCCAGGCAATCGATTGATGTTCAAAAAAATCGCAGTATTCCTAATAGTTTTTGAATTATGAACTATTCTTTACTTTTTATAAATTTTTGATTTTATTTATTTTTTCCACTTACGGCTATACTATTTGAAACAGTGGAACTATTTGGACCTTTGCCGATGCAAAATGATCCAGGTAATCGATTGAAGTCACAAAAATCGCAGTATTCCTAATAGTTTTTGAATTATGAAATATTTTTTACTTTTTATAAATTTTTGATTTTATTTATTTTTTCCACTTACGGCTATACTATATTCGAAAGAGTGGAACTATTTGGGAGTTTGCCGATGCAAAATGATCCGGGCATTCGATTGATGTCAAAAAAATCGCAGTATTCCTAATAGTTTTTGAATTATGAACTATTTTTTACTTTTTATAAATTTTTGATTTTATTTATTTTCTCCACTTACGGCTATACTATTCGAAACAGTGGAACTGTTTCGACCCGTGCCGATGCAAAATGATCCAGTCAATCGATTGAAGTCAAAAAAATCGCAGTATTCCTAATAGTTTTTGAATTATGAACTATTATTTACTTTTTATAAATTTTTGATTTTATTTATTTTTTCCACTTACGGCTATACTATATTCGAAAGAGTGGAACTATTTGGGAGTTTGCCGATGCAAAATGATCCGGGCATTCGATTGATGTCAAAAAAATTGCAGTATTCCTAATAGTTTTTGAATTATGAACTATTTTTTACTTTCTATAAATTTTTGATTTTATTTATTTTCTCCACTTACGGCTATACTATTCGAAACAGTGGAACTGTTTCGACCCGTGCCGATGCAAAATGATCCAGGCAATCGATTGAAGTCAAAAAAATCGCAGTATTCCTAAAAGTTTTTGAATTATGAACTATTTTTTACTTTTTATAAATTTTTGATTTTATTTATTTTCTCCACTTACGGCTATACTATTCAAAAAAGTGGAACTGTTTGGACCATTGCCGATGCAAAATGATCCAGGTAATCGATTGAAGTCACAAAAAACGCAGTATTCCTAATAGTTTTTGAATTATGAAGTATTTTTTACTTTTTATAAATTTTTGATTTTATTTATTTTTTCCACTTACGGCTATACTATATTCGAAAGAGTGAAACTATTTGGACGTTTGCCGATGCAAAATGATCCAGGTAATCGATTGAAGTCACAAAAATCGCAGTATTCCTAATAGTTTTTGAATTATGAAGTATTTTTTACTTTTTATAAATTTTTGATTTTATTTATTTTTTCCACTTACGGCTATACTATATTCGAAAGAGTGGAACTATTTGGACGTTTGCCGATGCAAAATGATCCGGGCATTCGATTGATGTCAAAAAAATCGCAGTATTCCTAATAGTTTTTGAATTATGAACTATTTTTTACTTTTTATAAATTTTTGATTTTATTTATTTTCTCCACTTACGGCTATACTATTCGAAACAGTGGAACTGTTTCGACCCGTGCCGATGCAAAATGATCCAGGCAATTGATTGAAGTCAAAAAAATCGCAGTATTCCTGATAGTTTTTGAATTATGAACTATTTTTTACTTTTTATTAATTTTTGATTTTATTTATTTTCTCCACTTACGGCTATACTATTCAAAAAAGTGGAACTATTTGGACCTTTGCCGATGCAAAATGATCCAGGTAATCGATTGAAGTCACAAAAATCGCAGTATTCCTAATAGTTTTTGAATTATGAAGTATTTTTTACTTTTTATAAATTTTTGATTTTATTTATTTTTTCCACTTACGGCTATACTATATTCGAAAGAGTGGAACTATTTGGACGTTTGCCGATGCAAAATGATCCGGGCATTCGATTGATGTCAAAAAAATCGCAGTATTCCTAATAGTTTTTGAATTATGAACTATTATTTACTTTTTATAAATTTTTGATTTTATTTATTTTCTCCACTTACGGCTATACAATTCAAAAAAGTGGAACTGTTTGGACCACTGCCGATGCAAAATGATCCAGGCAATCGATTGAAGTCAAAAAAATCTCAGTATTCCTAATAGTTTTTGAATTATGAACTATTTTTTACTTTTTATAAATTTTTGATTTTATTTATTTTCTCCACTTACGGCTATACTATTCAAAAAAGTGGAACTGTTTGGACCATTGCCGATGCAAAATGATCCAGGCAATCGATTGAAGTCAAAAAAATCTCAGTATTCCTAATAGTTTTTGAATTATGAACCATTTTTTACTTTTTATAAATTTTTGATGTTATTTATTTTTTCCACTTACGGCTATACTATATTCGAAACAGTGAAACTATTTGGACTTTTGCCGATGCAAAATGATCCAGGCAATCGATTGAACTCAAACAAATCTCAGTATTCCTAATAGTTTTTGAATTATGAACTATTATTAACTTTTTATAAATTTTTGATTTTATTTATTTTTTCCACTTACGGCTATACTATTCGAAACAGTGGAACTGTTTGGACCTTTGCCGATGCAAAATGATCCAGGCAATCGATTGAAGTTCAAAAAAATCGCAGTATTCCTAATAGTTTTTGAATTATGAACAATTTTTTCTTTTTATAAATTTTTGATTTTATATATTTTTTCCACTTACGGCTATACTATTTGAAACAGTGGAACTATTTGGACCTTTGCCGATGCAAAATAATCCAGGTAATCGATTGAAGTCACAAAAATCGCAGTATTCCTAATAGTTTTTGAATTATGAAGTATTTTTTACTTTTTATAAATTTTTGATTTTATTTATTTTTTCCACTTACGGCTATACTATATTCGAAAGAGTGGAACTATTTGGACGTTTGCCGATGCAAAATGATCCGGGCATTCGATTGAAGTCAAAAAAATCTCAGTATTCCTAATAGTTTTTGAATTATGAACTATTTTTTACTTTTTATAAATTTTTGATTTTATTTATTTTCTCCACTTACGGCTATACTATTCAGAAAAGTGGAACTGTTTGGACCATTGCCGATGCAAAATGATCCAGGCAATCGATTGAAGTCAAAAAAATCTCAGTATTCCTAATAGTTTTTGAATTATGAACCATTTTTTACTTTTTATAAATTTTTGATGTTATTTATTTTTTCCACTTACGGCTATACTATATTCGAAACAGTGAAACTATTTGGACTTTTGCCGATGCAAAATGATCCAGGCAATCGATTGAAGTCAAACAAATCTCAGTATTCCTAATAGTTTTTGAATTATGAACTATTATTAACTTTTTATAAATTTTTGATTTTATTTATTTTTTCCACTTACGGCTATACTATTCGAAACAGTGGAACTGTTTGGACCTTTGCCGATGCAAAATGATCCAGGCAATCGATTGAAGTTCAAAAAAATCGCAGTATTCCTAATAGTTTTTGAATTATGAACAATTTTTTCTTTTTATAAATTTTTGATTTTATATATTTTTTCCACTTACGGCTATACTATTTGAAACAGTGGAACTATTTGGACCTTTGCCGATGCAAAATGATCCAGGTAATCGATTGAAGTCACAAAAATCGCAGTATTCCTAATAGTTTTTGAATTATGAAGTATTTTTTACTTTTTATAAATTTTTGATTTTATTTATTTTCTCCACTTACGGCTATACTATTCAAAAAAGTGGAACTGTTTGGACCATTGCCGATGCAAAATGATCCAGGCAATCGATTGAAGTCAAACAAATCTCAGTATTCCTAATAGTTTTTGAATTATGAACTATTATTAACTTTTTATAAATTTTTGATTTTATTTATTTTTTCCACTTACGGCTATACTATTCGAAACAGTGGAACTGTTTGGACCTTTGCCGATGCAAAATGATCCAGGCAATCGATTGATGTTCAAAAAAATCGCAGTATTCCTAATAGTTTTTGAATTATGAAGTATTTTTTACTTTTTATAAATTTTTGAATTTATTTATTTTTTCCACTTACGGCTATACTATATTCGAAAGAGTGGAACTATTTGGACGTTTGCCGATGCAAAATGATCCGGGCATTCGATTGATGTCAAAAAAATCGCAGTATTCCTAATAGATTTTGAATTATGAACTATTTTTTACTTTTTATAAATTTTTGATTTTATTTATTTTCTCCACTTACGGCTATACTATTCGAAACAGTGGAACTGTTTCGACCCGTGCCGATGCAAAATGATCCAGGCAATCGATTGAAGTCAAAAAAATCGCAGTATTCCTAATAGTTTTTGAATTATGAACTATTTTTTACTTTTTATAAATTTTTGATTTTATTTATTTTCTCCACTTACGGCTATACTATTCAAAAAAGTGGAACTGTTTGGACCATTGCCGATGCAAAATGATCCAGGTAATCGATTGAAGTCACAAAAAACGCAGTATTCCTAATAGTTTTTGAATTATGAAGTATTTTTTACTTTTTATAAATTTTTGATTTTATTTATTTTTTCCACTTACGGCTATACTATATTCGAAAGAGTGAAACTATTTGGACGTTTGCCGATGCAAAATGATACAGGTAATCGATTGAAGTCACAAAAATCGCAGTATTCCTAATAGTTTTTGAAATATGAAGTATTTTTTACTTTTTATAAATTTTTGATTTTATTTATTTTTTCCACTTACGGCTATACTATATTCGAAAGAGTGGAACTATTTGGACGTTTGCCGATGCAAAATGATCCGGGCATTCGATTGATGTCAAAAAAATCGCAGTATTCCTAATAGTTCTTGAATTATGAACTATTTTTTACTTTTTATTAATTTTTGATTTTATTTATTTTCTCCACTTACGGCTATACTATTCAAAAAAGTGGAACTATTTGGACCTTTGCCGATGCAAAATGATCCAGGTAATCGATTGAAGTCACAAAAATCGCAGTATTCCTAATAGTTTTTGAATTATGAAGTATTTTTTACTTTTTATAAATTTTTGATTTTATTTATTTTTTCCACTTACGGCTATACTATATTCGAAAGAGTGGAACTATTTGGACGTTTGCCGATGGAAAATGATCCGGGCATTCGATTGATGTCAAAAAAATCGCAGTATTCCTAATAGTTTTTGAATTATGAACTATTATTTACTTTTTATAAATTTTTGATTTTATGTATTTTCTCCACTTACGGCTATACTATTCAAAAAAGTGGAACTGTTTGGACCACTGCCGATGCAAAATGATCCGGGCATTCGATTGATGTCAAAAAAATCGCAGTATTCCTAATAGTTTTTGAATTATGAACTATTATTTACTTTTTATAAATTTTTGATTTTATTTATTTTCTCCACTTACGGCTATACTATTCAAAAAAGTGGAACTGTTTGGACCACTGCCGATGCAAAATGATCCAGGCAATCGATTGAAGTCAAAAAAATCTCAGTATTCCTAATAGTTTTTGAATTATGAACTATTTTTTACTTTTTATAAATTTTTGATTTTATTTATTTTCTCCACTTACGGCTATACTATTCAAAAAAGTGGAACTGTTTGGACCATTGCCGATGCAAAATGATCCAGGCAATCGATTGAAGTCAAGAAAATTTCAGTATTCCTAATAGTTTTTGAATTATGAACTATTTTTTACTTTTTATAAATTTTTGATGTTATTTATTTTTTCCACTTACGGCTATACTATATTCGAAACAGTGAAACTATTTGGACTTTTGCCGATGCAAAATGATCCAGGCAATCGATTGAAGTCAAACAAATCTCAGTATTCCTAATAGTTTTTGAATTATGAACTATTATTAACTTTTTATAAATTTTTGATTTTATTTATTTTTTCCACTTACGGCTATACTATTCGAAACAGTGGAACTGTTTGGACCTTTGCCGATGCAAAATGATCCAGGCAATCGGTTGAAGTTCAAAAAAATCGCAGTATTCCTAATAGTTTTTGAATTATGAACAATTTTTTCTTTTTATAAATTTTTGATTTTATATATTTTTTTCACTTACGGCTATACTATTTGAAACAGTGGAACTATTTGGACCTTTGCCGATGCAAAATGATCCAGGTAATCGATTGAAGTCACAAAAATCGCAGTATTCCTAATAGTTTTTGAATTATGAAGTATTTTTTACTTTTTATAAATTTTTGATTTTATTTATTTTTTCCACTTACGGCTATACTATATTCGAAAGAGTGGAACTATTTGGACGTTTGCCGATGCAAAATGATCCGGGCATTCGATTGATGTCAAAAAAATCGCAGTATTCCTAATAGTTTTTGAATTATGAACTATTTTTTACTTTTTATAAATTTTTGATTTTATTTATTTTCTCCACTTACGGCTATACTATATTCGAAAGAGTGGAACTATTTGGACGTTTGCCGATGCAAAATGATCCAGGCAATCGATTGAAGTCAAAAAAATCTCAGTATTCCTAATAGTTTTTGAATTATGAACTATTTTTTACTTTTTATAAATTTTTGATTTTATTTATTTTTTCCACTTACGGCTATACAATATTCGAAACAGTGGAACTATTTGGACCTTTGCCGATGCAAAATGATCCAGGCAATCGATTGAAGTTCAAAAAAATCGCGGTATTCCTAATAGTTTTTGAATTATGAACTATTTTTTACTTTTTATAAATTTTAGATTTTATTTATTTTCTCCACTTACGGCTATACTATTCGAAACAGTGGAACTGTTTCGACCCACGCCGATGCAAAATGATCCAGGCAATCGATTGAAGTCAAAAAAGTCTCAGTATTAGTAATAGTTTTTGAATTATGAACTATTATTTACTTTTTATAAATTTATGATTTTACTCATTTTTTCCACTTACGGCTATACCATATTCGAAACAGTGGAACTATTTGGACTTTTGCCGATGCAAGATGATCCAGGCAATCGATTGCTGTTCAAAAAAATCGCAGTATTCCTTATAGTTTTTGAATTATGAACTATTTTTTACTTTTTATAAATTTTTGATTTTATTTATTTTCTCCACTTACGGCTATACTATTAGAAACAGTGGAACTGTTTCGACCTTTGCCGATGCAAAATGGTCCAGGCAATCGACTGAAGTCAAAAAAATCGCAGTATTCCTAATAGTTTATGCAATAGGTCCAAATAGTTCCACTCTTTCGAATATAGTATAGCCGTAAGTGGAAAAAATAAATAAAATCAAAAATTTATAAAAAGTAAAAAATAGTTCATAATTCAAAAACTATTAGGAATACTGAGATTTTTATGACTTCAATCGATTACCTGGATCATTTTGCATCGGCAAGTGTCCAAACCGTTCCACTGTTTCGAATAGTATAGCCGTAAGTGGAGAAAATATATAAAATCAAAAATTTATAAAAAGTAAAAAATAGTTCATAATTCAAAAACTATTAGGAATACTGCGATTTTTTTGACTTCAATCGATTACCTGGATCATTTTGCATCGGCAAAGGTCCAAATAGTTCCAATCTTCCGAATATAGTATAGCCGTAAGTGGAAAAAATAAATAAAATCAAAAATTTATATAAAGTAAAAAATAGTTCATAATTCAAAAACTATTAGGAATACTGAGATTTTTTTGACTTCAATCGGTTGCGTGGATCATTTTGCATCGGCAAAGGTCCAAACAGTTCCACTGTTTCGAATAGTATAGCCGTAAGTGGAGAAAATAAATAAAATCAAAAATTTATATAAAGTAAAAAATAGTTCATAATTCAAAAACTATTAGGAATACTGAGATTTTTTTGACTTCAATCGGTTGCGTGGATCATTTTGCATCGGCAAAGGTCTAAATAGTTCCACTGTTTCGAATAGTATAGCCGTAAGTGGAAAATATAAATAAAATCAAAAATTTATAAAAAGTAAATAATAGTTCATAATTCAAAAACTATTAGGAATACTGAGAATTTTTTTGACTTCAATTGATTGCCTGGATCATTTTGCATCTGCAAGGGTCAAAACAGTTCCACTGTTTCGTATAGTATAGCCGTAAGTGGAGAAATTAAATAAAATCAAAATTTTATAAAAAGTAAAAAATAGTTCATAATTCAAAAACTATTAGGAATACTGCGATTTTTTTGAACTTCAATCGATTGCCAGAATCATTTTGCATCGGCAAAGGTCCAAATAGTTCCACAGTTTTGAATATAGTATAGCCGTAAGTGGAAAAAATAAATAAAATCAAAAATTTATAAAAATTAAAAAATAGTTCATAATTCAAAAACTATTAGGAATACTGAGATTTTTTTGACTTTAATCGATTGCCTGGATCATTTTGCATCGGCAAGGGTCGAAAGAGTTCCACTGTTTCGAATAGTATAGCCGTAAGTGGAGAAAATAAATAAAATCAAAAATTTATAAAAAGTAAAAAATAGTTCATAATTCAAATACTATTAGGAATACTGCAATTTTTTTGACATCAATCGATTGCCTAGATTATTTTGCATCGGCAGAGGTCCAAATAGTTCCACTCTTTCGAATATAGTATAGCCGTAAGTGGAAACAATAAATAAAATCAAAAATTTATAAAAAGTAAAAAATAGTTTATAATTCAAAAACCATTAGAAATACTGCGATTTTTTTGAATTTCAATCGATTGCCTGGATCATTTTGCATCGGCAAGGGTCGAAACAGTTCCACTGTTTCGAATAGTATAGCCGTAAGTGGAGAAAATAAATAAAATCAAAAATTTATAAAAAGTAAAAAATAGTTCATAATTCAAAAACTATTAGGAATACTGCGATTTTTTTGACTTCAATCGATTGCTTGGATCATTTTGCATCGGCAAAGGTCCAAATAGTTCCACTGTTTTGAATATAGTATAGCGGTAAGTGGAAAAAATAATTAAAATCAAAAATTTATAAAAAGTAAAAAATACTTCATAATTCAAAAACTATTAGGAATACTGCGATTTTTTTGAACTTCAATCGATTGCCTGGATCATTTTGCATCGGCAGAGGTCCAAATAGTTCTACTCTTTCGAATATAGTATAGCCGTAAGTGGAAAAAATAAATAAAATCAAAAACTTATAAAAAGTAAAAAATTGTTTATAATTCAAAAACTATTAGAAATACTGCGATATTTTTGAACTTCAATCGATTGCCTGGATCATTTTGCATCGGCAAAGGTCGAAACAGTTCCACTTTTTCGAATTGTATAGCCGTAAGTGCAGAAAATAAATAAAATCAAAAATTTATAAAAAGTAAAAAATAGTTCATAATTTAAAAACTATTAGGAATACTGCGATTTCTTTGACTTAAATCGATTGCCTGAATCATTTTGCATCGGCATAGGTCCAAACAGTTCCACTTTTTCGAATAGTATAGCCGTAAGTGGAGAAAATAAATAAAATCAAAAATTTATAAAAAGCAAAAAATAGTTCATAATTCAAAAACTATTAGGAATACTGCGATTTTTTTGGCTTCAATCGATTACCTGTATCATTTTGCGTCGGCAAAGGTCCAAACAGTTCCACTGTTTCGAATAGTATTGCCGTATGTGGAGAAAATAAATAAAATCAAAAATTTATATAATGTAAAAAATAGTTCATAATTCAAAAACTATTAGGAATACTGCGATTTTTGTGATTTCAATCGCAGTATTCCTAATAGTTTTTGAATTATGAACAATTTTTTTACTTTTTATAAATTTTTGATTTTATTTATTTTTTCCACTTACTATTCGAAACAGTGGAACTATTTGGACCTTTGCCGATGCAAAATGATCCAGGTAATCGATTGAAGTCACAAAAATCGCAGTATTCCTAATAGTTTTTGAATTATGAACTATTTTTACTTTTTATAAATTTTTGATTTTATTTATTTTCTCCACTTACGGCTATACTATATTCGAAAGAATGGAACTGTTTGGACGTTTGCCGATGCAAAATGTTCCGGGCAATCGATTGATGTCAAAAAAATCGCAGTATTCCTAATAGTTTTTGAATTATGAACTATTTTTTACTTTTTATAAATTTTTGATTTTATTTATTTTTTCCACTTACTATTCGAAACAGTGGAACTATTTGGACCTTTGCCGATGCAAAATGATCCAGGTAATCGATTGAAGTCACAAAAATCGCAGTATTCCTAATAGTTTTTGAATTATGAAGTATTTTTTACTTTTTATAAATTTTTGATTTTGTTTATTTTTTCCACTTACGGCTATACTATATTCGAAAGAATGGAACTGTTTGGACGTTTGCCGATGCAAAATGTTCCGGGCAATCGATTGATGTCAAAAAAATCGCAGTATTCCTAATAGTTTTTGAATTATGAACTATTTTTTACTTTTTATAAATTTTTGATTTTATTTATTTTTTCCACTTACGGCTATACTATATTCGAAAGAGTGGAACTATTTGGACGTTTGCCGATGCAAAATGATCCAGGCAATCGATTGAAGTCAAAAAAATCTTAGTATTCCTAATAGTTTTTGAATTATGAACTATTTTTTACTTTTTATAAATTTTTGATTTTATTTATTTTTTCCACTTACGGCTATACAATATTCGAAACAGTGGAACTATTTGGACCTTTGCCGATGCAAAATGATCCAGGCAATCGATTGAAGTTCAAAAAAATCGCGGTATTCCTAATAGTTTTTGAATTATGAACTATTTTTTACTTTTTATAAATTTTAGATTTTATTTATTTTCTCCACTTACGGCTATACTATTCGAAACAGTGGAACTGTTTCGACCCACGCCGATGCAAAATGATCCAGGCAATCGATTGAAGTCAAAAAAGTCTCAGTATTAGTAATAGTTTTTGAATTATGAACTATTATTTACTTTTTATAAATTTATGATTTTACTCATTTTTTCCACTTACAGCTATACCATATTCGAAACAGTGGAACTATTTGGACTTTTGCCGATGCAAGATGATCCAGGCAATCGATTGCTGTTCAAAAAAATCGCAGTATTCCTTATAGTTTTTGAATTATGAACTATTTTTTACTTTTTATAAATTTTTGATTTTATTTATTTTCTCCACTTACGGCTATACTATTAGAAACAGTGGAACTGTTTCGACCTTTGCCGATGCAAAATGGTCCAGGCAATCGACTGAAGTCAAAAAAATCGCAGTATTCCTAATAGTTTTTGAATTATGTACTATTTGTTACTTTTTATAAATTTTTGATTTTAATTATTTTCTCCACTTACGGCTATACTATTCGAAACAATGGAACTCTTTCGACCCTTACCGATGCAATATGATCCAGGCAATCGATTGAAGTCAAAAAAATCTCAGTATTCTTAATAGTTTTTGAATTATGAACTATTTTTTACTTTTTATAAATTTTTGATTTTATTTATTTTTTCCACTTACGGCTATACAATATTCGAAACAGTGGAACTATTTGGACCTTTGCCGATGCAAAATGATACAGGCAATCGATTAAAGTTCAAAAAAATCGCGGTATTCCTAATAGTGCAAAATGATACAGGTAATCGATTGAAGTCAAAAAAATCGCAGTATTCCTAATAGTTTTTGAATTATGAACTATTATTTGCTTTATATAAATTTTTGATTTTATTTATTTTCTCCACTTACGGCTATACTATTCGAAACAGTGGAACTGTTTGGACCTTTGCCGATGCAAAATGATCCAGGTAATCGATTGAAGTCAAAAAAATCGCAGAATTCCTAATAATTTTTGAATTATGAACTATTTTTTACTTTTTATAAATTTTTGATTTTATTTATTTTCTCCACTTACGGCTATACTATTCGAAAAAGTGGAACTGTTTGGACCTTTGCCGATGCAAAATGATTCAGGCAATCGATTTTAGTCAAAGAAATCGCAGTATTCCTAATAGTTTTTAAATTATGAACTATTTTTTACTTTTTATAAATTTTTGATTTTATTTATTTTCTGCACTTACGGCTATACTATTCGAAACAGTGGAACTGTTTCGACCTTTGCCGATGCAAAATGATCCAGGCAATCGATTGAAATTCAAAAAAATCGCAGTATTTCTAATAGTTTTTGAATTATAAACTATTTTTTACTTTTTATAAATTTTTGATTTTATTTATTGTTTCCACTTACGGCTATACTATATTCGAAAGAGTAGAACTATTTGGACCTCTGCCGATGCAAAATGATCCAGGCAATCGATTGAAGTTCAAAAAAATTGCAGTATTCCTAATAGTTTTTGAATTATGAACTATTTTTTACTTTTTATAAATTTTTGATTTTATTTATTTTTTCCACTTACGGCTATACTATATTCAAAACAGTGGAACTATTTGGACCTTTGCCGATGTAAAATGATCCAAGCAATCGATTGAAGTCAAAAAAATCGCAGTATTCTTAATAGTTTTTGAATTATGAACTATTTTTTACTTTTTATAAATTTTTGATTTTATTTATTTTCTCCACTTACGGCTATACTATTCGAAACAGTGGAACTGTTTCGACCCTTGCCGATGCAAAATGATCCAGCCAATCGATTGAAATTCAAAAAAATCGCAGTATTTCTAATAGTTTTTGAATTATAAACTATTTTTTACTTTTTATAAATTTTTGATTTTATTTATTGTTTCCACTTACGGCTATACTATATTCGAAAGAGTGAAACTATTTGGACCTCTGCCGATGCAAAATGATCTAGGCAATCGATTGATGTCAAAAAAATTGCAGTATTCCTAATAGTATTTGAATTATAAACTATTTTTTACTTTTTATAAATTTTTGATTTTATTTAATTTCTCCACTTACGGCTATACTATACCAAACAGTGGAACTGTTTTGACCCTTGCCGATGCAAAATGATCCAGGCAATCAATTGAAGTCAAAAAAATCTCAGTATTCCTAATAGTTTTTGAATTATGAACTATTTTTTACTTTATATAAATTTTTGATTTTATTTATTTTCTCCACTTACGGCTGTACTATTCGAAACAGTGGAACTGTTTGGACCTTTGCCGATGTAAAATGATCCAAGCAATCGATTGAAGTCAAAAAAATCGCAGTATTCCTAATAGTTTTTGAATTATGAACTATTTTTTACTTTTTATAAATTTTTGATTTTATTTATTTTCTCCACTTACGGCTCTACTATTCGAAACAGTGAAACTATTTGGAATTTTGGCGATGCAAAATGATCCGGGCAATCGATTGATGTCAAAAAAATCGCAGTATTCCTAATAGTTTTTGAATTTTGAACTATTTTTTACTTTTTATAAATTTTTGATTTTATTTATTTTCTCCACTTACGGCTATACTATTCGAAACAGTGGAACTGTTTTGACCCGTGCCGATGCAAAATAATCCAGGCAATCGACTGATGTCAAAAAAATCGCAGTATTCCTAATAGTTTTTGAATTATGAACTATTTTTTACTTTTTATAAATTTTTGATTTTATTTATTGTCTCCACTTACGGCTATACTATTCGAAACAGTGGAACTGTTTGGACTCTTGCCGATGCAAAATGATCCAGGTAATCGATTGAAGTCAAAAAAATCGCAGTATTCCTGACAGTTTTTGAATTATGAACTATTTTTTACTTTTAATAAATTTTTGATTTTATTTATTTTTTCCACTTACGGCTATACTATAATCGAAACAGTGGAACTATTTGGACCTTTGCCGATGCAAAATTATTCAGGCAATCGATTGAACTGTTTCGAATATAGTATAGCCGTAAGTGGAAAAAATAAATAACATCAAAAATTTATAAAAAGTAAAAAATTGTTCATAATTCAAAAACTATTAGGAATACTGAGATTTTTTTGACTTCAATCGATTGCCTGGATCATTTTGCATCGGCACGGGTCAAAACAGTTCCACTGTTTCGAATAGTATAGCCGTAAGTGGAGAAAATAAATAAAATCAAAAATTTATAAAAAGTAAAAAATAGTTCATAATTCAAAAACTATTAGGAATACTGCGATTTTTTTGACATCAATCGATTGCCCGGATCATTTTGCATCGCCAAAATTCCAAATAGTTTCACTGTTTCGAATAGTAGAGCCGTAAGTGGAAAAAATAAATAAAATCTAAAAATTATAAAAAGTAAAAAATAGTTTATAATTCAAAAACTATTAGGAATACTGCGATTTTTTTGACTTCAATCGATTACCTGGATCATTTTGCATCGGCAAAGGTCCAAACAGTTCCACTGTTTCGAATAGTATAGCCGTAAGTGGAAAAAATAAATAAAATTAAAAATTTATAAAAAGTAAAAAATGGTTCATAATTCAAAAACTATTAGGAATACTGAGATTTTTTTGACTTCAATCGATTGCCCGGAGCATTTTGCATCGGCAAGGGTCAAAACAGTTGAACTGTTTCGAATAGTATAGCCGTGAGTGGAGAAAATAAATTAAATCAAAAATTTGTAAAAAGTAAAAAATAGTTCATAATTCAAAAACTATTAGGAATACTGCGATTTTTTTGACTTCAATCGATTGCCTGAAACATTTTGCTTCGGCAAAAGTCCAAATAGTTTCACTGTTTCGAATAGTAGAGCCGTAAGTGGAAAAAATAAATAAAATCAAAAAATTATAAAAAGTGAAAAATAGTTTATAATTCAAAAACTATTAGAAATACTGCGATTTTTTTGACTTCAGTCGATTACCTGGATCATTTTGCATCGGCAATGGTCCAAACAGTTCCACTGTTTCGAATAGTATAGCCGTAAGTGGAGAAAATAAATAAAATAAAAAATTTATAAAAAGTTAATAATATTTCATAATTCAAAAACTATTAGGAATACTGCGATTTTTTTGACATCAATCGAATGCCTGGATCATTTTGCATCGGCAAAGGTCCAAATAGTTCCACTCTCTCGAATATAGTATAGCCGTATGTGGAAAAAATAAATAAAATCAAAAATTTATAAAAAGTAAAAAATAGTTCATAATTCAAAAACTATTAGGAATACTGAAATTTTTTTGACTTCAATCGATTGCCTGGATCATTTTGCATCGGCAAGGGTCCAAATAGTCCCACTGTTTCGAATATAGTATAACCGTAAGTGGAAAAAATAAATAAAATCAAAAATTTATAAAAAGTAAAAAATAGTTAATAATTCAAAAACTATTAGGAATACTGAGATTTTTTTGACTTCAATCGAAACCTGGATCATTTTGCATCGGCAAGGGTCGAAACAGTTAAACTGTTTCGAATAGTATAGCCGTAAGTGGAGAAAATAAATAAAATCAAAAATTTATAATAAGTAAAAAATAGTTCATAATTCAAAAACTATTAGGAATACTGCGACTTTTTTGTCATCAGTCGATTTCCCGGATCATTTTGCATTGGCAAAGGTCCGAATAGTTCCACTCTTTCGAATATAGTATAGCCGTAAGTGGAAAAAATAAATAAAATCATAAATTTATAAAAAGTAAATAATAGTTCATAATTCAAAAACTATTACTAATACTGAGACTTTTTTGACTTCAATCGATTGCCTGGATCATTTTGCATCGGCGAGGGTCGAAACAGTTCCACTGTTTCGAATAGTATAGCCGTAAGTGGAGAAAATAAATAAAATCTAAAATTTATAAAAAGTAAAAAATAGTTCATAATTCAAAAACTATTAGGAATACTGCGATTTTTTTGAACTTCAATCGATTGCCTGGATCATTTTGCATCGGCAAAGGTCCAAATAGTTCCACTGTTTCGAATATTGTATAGCCGTAAGTGGAAAAAATAAATAAAATCAAAAATTTATAAAAAGTAAAAAATAGTTCATAATTCAAAAACTATTAGGAATACTGAGATTTTTTGACTTCAATCGATTGCCTGGATCATTTTGCATCGGCAAGGGTCGAAACAGTTCCACTGTTTCGAATAGTATAGCCGTAAGTGGAGAAAATAAATAAAATCAAAAATTTATAAAAAGTAAAAAATAGTACATAATTCAAAAAGTATTAGGAATACTGGGATTTTTTTGACTTCAATCGATTACCTGGATCATTTTGCATCGGCAAAGGTCCAAACAGTTCCACTGTTTAGAATAGTGTAGCCGTAAGTGGAAAAAATAAATAAAATCAAAAATTTATAAAAAGTAAATAATAGTTCATAATTCAAAAACTATTAGGAATACTGCGATTTTTTTGACATCAATCGAATGCCTGGATCATTTTGCATCGGCAAAGGTCCAAATAGTTCCACTCTTTCGAATATAGTATAGCCGTATGTGGAAAAAATAAATAAAATCAAAAATTTATAAAAAGTAAAAAATAGTTCATAATTCAAAAACTATTAGGAATACTGAAATTTTTTTGTCTTCAATCGATTGCCTGGATCATTTTGCATCGGCAAGGGTCCAAATAGTCCCACTGTTTCGAATATAGTATAACCGTAAGTGGAAAAAATAAATAACATCAAAAATTTATAAAAAGTAAAAAATAGTTCATAATTCAAAAACTATTAGGAATACTGAGATTTTTTTGACTTCAGTCGATTGCCTGGATCATTTTGCATCGGCAAAGGTCTAAACAGTTTCACTGTTTCGAATAGTATAGCCGTAAGTGGAGAAAATAAATAAAATAAAAAATTTATAAAAAGTTAATAATATTTCATAATTCAAAAACTATTAGGAATACTGCGATTTTTTTGACATCAATCGAATGCCTGGATCATTTTGCATCGGCAAAGGTCCAAATAGTTCCACTCTTTCGAATATAGTATAGCCGTATGTGGAAAAAATAAATAAAATCAAAAATTTATAAAAAGTAAAAAATAGTTCATAATTCAAAAACTATTAGGAATACTGAAATTTTTTTGACTTCAATCGATTGCCTGGATCATTTTGCATCGGCAAGGGTCCAAATAGTCCCACTGTTTCGAATATAGTATAACCGTAAGTGGAAAAAATAAATAAAATCAAAAATTTATAAAAAGTAAAAAATAGTTCATAATTCAAAAACTATTAGGAATACTGAGATTTTTTTGACTTCAATCGAAACCTGGATCATTTTGCATCGGCAAGGGTCGAAACAGTTAAACTGTTTCGAATAGTATAGCCGTAAGTGGAGAAAATAAATAAAATCAAAAATTTATAATAAGTAAAAAATAGTTCATAATTCAAAAACTATTAGGAATACTGCGACTTTTTTGTCATCAATCGATTTCCCGGATCATTTTGCATTGGCAAAGGTCCGAATAGTTCCACTCTTTCGAATATAGTATAGCCGTAAGTGGAAAAAATAAATAAAATCAAAAATTTATAAAAAGTAAAAAATAGTTCATAATTCAAAAACTATTAGGAATACTGAGATTTTTTTGACTTCAATCGAAACCTGGATCATTTTGCATCGGCAAGGGTCGAAACAGTTAAACTGTTTCGAATAGTATAGCCGTAAGTGGAGAAAATAAATAAAATCAAAAATTTATAATAAGTAAAAAATAGTTCATAATTCAAAAACTATTAGGAATACTGCGACTTTTTTGTCATCAATCGATTTCCCGGATCATTTTGCATTGGCAAAGGTCCGAATAGTTCCACTCTTTCGAATATAGTATAGCCGTAAGTGGAAAAAATAAATAAAATCAAAAATTTATAAAAAGTAAAAAATAGTTCATAATTCAAAAACTATTAGGAATACTCAGATTTTTTTGACTTCAATCGATTACCTGGATCATTTTGCATCGGCACGGGTCGAAACAGTTCCACTGTTTCGAATAGTATAGCCGTAAGTGGAGAAAATAAATAAAATCAAAAATTTATAAAAAGTAAAAATAGTTCATAATTCAAAAACTATTAGGAATACTGCGATTTTTTTGACTTCAATCGATTACCTGGTTCATTTTGCATCGGCAAAGGTCCAAACAGTTCCACTGTTTCGAATAGTATAGCCGTAAGTGGTGAAAATAAATAAAATCAAAAATTTATAAAAAGTAAAAAATAGTACATAATTCAAAAAGTATTAGGAATACTGGGATTTTTTTGACTTCAATCGATTGCCTGGATCATTTTGCATCGGCAAAGGTCCAAACAGTACCACTGTTTCGAATAGTATAGCCGTAAGTGGGAAAAATAAATAAAATCAAAAATTTATAAAAAGTTAATAATAGTTCATAATTCAAAAACTATTAGGAATACTGAGATTTGTTTGACTTCAATCGATTGCCTGGATCATTTTGCATCGGCAAAAGTCCAAATAATTTCACTGTTTCGAATATAGTATAGCCGTAAGTGGAAAAAATAAATAACATCAAAAATTTATAAAAAGAAAAAATAGTTCATAATTCAAAAACTATTAGGAATACTGAGAGTTTTTTGACTTCAATCGATTGCCTGGATCATTTTGCATCGGCAATGGTCCAAACAGTTCCACTTTTTTGAATAGTATAGCCGTAAGTGGAAAAAATAAATAAAATCAAAAATTTATAAAAAGTAAAAAATAGTTCATAATTCAAAAACTATTAGGAATACTGCGATTTTTTTGACTTCAATCGATTGCCTGGATCATTTTGCTTCGGCAAAAGTCCAAATAGTTTCACTGTTTCGAATAGTAGAGCCGTAAGTGGAAAAAATAAATAAAATCAAAAAATTATAAAAAGTAAAAAATAGTTTATAATTCAAAAACTATTAGGAATACTGCGATTTTTTTGACTTCAATCGATTACCTGGATCATTTTGCATTGGCAAAGGTCCGAATAGTTCCACTCTTTCGAATATAGTATAGCCGTAAGTGGAAAAAATAAATAAAATCAAAAATTTATAAAAAGTAAAAAATTGTTCATAATTCAAAAACTATTAGGAATACTCAGATTTTTTTGACTTCAATCGATTGCCTGAATCATTTTGCATCGGCACGGGTCGAAACAGTTCCACTGCTTCGAATAGTATAGCCGTAAGTGGAGAAAATAAATAAAATCAAAAATTTATAAAAAGGAAAAATAGTTCATAATTCAAAAACTATTAGGAATACTGCGATTTTTTTGACATCAATCGATTGCCTGGATCATTTTGCATCGGCAAAGGTCCAAATAGTTCCACTCATTCGAATATAGTATAGCCGTATGTGGAAAAAATAAATAAAATCAAAAATTTATAAAAAGTAAAAAATAGTTCATAATTCAAAAACTATTAGGAATACTGCGATTTTTTTGACGTCAATCGAATGCCCGGATCATTTTGCATCGGCAAACGTCCAAATAGTTCCACTCTTTCGAATATAGTATAGCCGTAAGTGGAAAAAATAAATAAAATCAAAAAAAATAAAAATTAAAAAATACTTCATAATTCAAAAACTATTAAGAATACTGCGATTTTTGTGACTTCAATCGATTACCTGGATCATTTTGCATCGGCAAAGGTCCAAATAGTTCCACTGTTTCAAATAGTATAGCCGTAAGTGGAAAAAATAAATAAAATCAAAAATTTATAAAAAGTAAAAAATAGTTCATAATTCAAAAACTATTAGGAATACTGCGATTTTTTTGAACTTCAATCGATTGCCTGGATCATTTTGCATCGGCAAAGGTCCAAACAGTTCCACTGTTTCGAATAGTATAGCCGTAAGTGGAAAAAATAAATAAAATCAAAAATTTATAAAAAGTAAAAAATAGTTCATAATTCAAAAACTATTAGGAATACTGCGATTTTTTTGACTTCAATCGATTACCTGGATCATTTTGCATCGGCAAAGGTCCAAACAGTTCCACTGTTTCGAATAGTATAGCCGTAAGTGGAAAAAATAAATAAAATCAAAAATTTATAAAAAGTTAATAATAGTTCATAATTCAAAAACTATTAGGAATACTGAGATTTGTTTGACTTCAATCGATTGCCTGGATCATTTTGCATCGGCAAAAGTCCAAATAGTTTCACTGTTTCGAATATAGTATAGCCGTAAGTGGAAAAAATAAATAACATCAAAAATTTATAAAAAGTAAAAAATAGTTCATAATTCAAAAACTATTAGGAATACTGAGATTTTTTTGACTTCAATCGATTGCCTGGATTATTTTGCATCGGCAATGGTCCAAACAGTTCCACTTTTTTGAATAGTATAGCCGTAAGTGGAGAAAATAAATAAAATCAAAAATTTATAAAAAGTTAAAAATAGTTCATAATTCAAAAACTATTAGGAATACTGCGATTTTTTTGACTTCAATCGATTGCCTGGATCATTTTGCATCGGCACGGGTCGAAACAGTTCCACTGTTTCGAATAGTATAGCCGTAAGTGGAGAAAATAAATAAAATCAAAAATTTATAAAAAGTAAAAAATAGTTCATAATTCAAAAACTATTAGGAATACTGCGATTTTTTTGACATCAATCGAATGCCCGGATCATTTTGCATCGGCAAACGTCCAAATAGTTCCACTCTTTCGAATATAGTATAGCCGTAAGTGGAAAAAATAAATAAAATCAAAAAAAATAAAAATTAAAAAATACTTCATAATTCAAAAACTATTAAGAATACTGCGATTTTTGTGACTTCTATCGATTACCTGGATCATTTTGCATCGGCAAAGGTCCAAATAGTTCCACTGTTTCAAATAGTATAGCCGTAAGTGGAAAAAATAAATAAAATCAAAAATTTATAAAAAGTAAAAAATAGTTCATAATTCAAAAACTATTAGGAATACTGCGATTTTTTTGAACTTCAATCGATTGCCTGGATCATTTTGCATCGGCAAAGGTCCAAACAGTTCCACTGTTTCGAATAGTATAGCCGTAAGTGGAAAAAATAAATAAAATCAAAAATTTATAAAAAGTAAAAAATAGTTCATAATTCAAAAACTATTAGGAATACTGCGATTTTTTTGACTTCAATCGATTACCTGGATCATTTTGCATCGGCAAAGGTCCAAACAGTTCCACTGTTTCGAATAGTATAGCCGTAAGTGGAGAAAATAAATAAAATCAAAAATTTATAAAAAGTAAAAAATAGTTCATAATTCAAAAACTATTAGGAATACTGCGATTTTTTTGAACTTCAATCGATTGCCTGGATCATTTTGCATCGGCAAAGGTCCAAACAGTTCCACTGTTTCGAATAGTATAGCCGTAAGTGGAAAAAATAAATAAAATCAAAAATTTATGAAAAGTAAAAAATAGTTCATAATTCAAAAACTATTAGGAATACTGCGATTTTTTTGACTTCAATCGATTACCTGGATCATTTTGCATCGGCAAAGGTCCAAACAGTTCCACTGTTTCGAATAGTATAGCCGTAAGTGGAGAAAATAAATAAAATTTCAAAATTTATAAAAAGTAAAAAATAGTACATAATTCAAAAAGTATTAGGAATACTGGGATTTTTTTGACTTCAATCGATTGCCTGGATCATTTTGCATCGGCAAAGGTCCAAACAGTTCCACTGTTTCGAATAGTATAGCCGTAAGTGGAAAAAATAAATAAACTCAAAAATTTATAAAAAGTTAATAATAGTTCATAATTCAAAAACTATTAGGAATACTGAGATTTGTTTGACTTCAATCGATTGCCTGGATCATTTTGCATCGGCAAAGGTCCAAACAATTCCACTGTTTCGAATAGTATAGCCGTAAGTTGAGAAAATAAATAAAATTTCAAAATTTATAAAAAGTAAAAAATAGTACATAATTCAAAAAGTATTAGGAATACTGGGATTTTTTTGACTTCAATCAATTGCCTGGATCATTTTGCATCGGCAAAGGTCCAAACAGTTTTACTGTTTCGAATAGTATAGCCGTAAGTGGAAAAAATAAATAAAATCAAAAATTTATAAAAAGTTAATAATAGTTCATAATTCAAAAACTATTAGGAATACTGAGATTTGTTTGACTTCAATCGATTGCCTGGATCATTTTGCATCGGCAAAAGTCCAAATAGTTTCACTGTTTCGAATATAGTATAGCCGTAAGTGGAAAAAATAAATAACATCAAAAATTTATAAAAAGTAAAAAATAGTTCATAATTCAAAAACTATTAGGAATACTGAGATTTTTTTGACTTCAATCGATTGCCTGGATCATTTTGCATCGGCACGGGTCGAAACAGTTCCACTGTTTCGAATAGTATAGCCGTAAGTGGAGAAAATAAATAAAATCAAAAATTTATAAAAAGTAAAAAATAGTTCATAATTCAAAAACTATTAGGAATACTGCGATTTTTTTGACATCAATCGAATGCCCGGATCATTTTGCATCGGCAAACGTCCAAATAGTTCCACTCTTTCGAATATAGTATAGCCGTAAGTGGAAAAAATAAATAAAATCAAAAAAAATAAAAATTAAAAAATACTTCATAATTCAAAAACTATTAAGAATACTGCGATTTTTGTGACTTCTATCGATTACCTGGATCATTTTGCATCGGCAAAGGTCCAAATAGTTCCACTGTTTCAAATAGTATAGCCGTAAGTGGAAAAAATAAATAAAATCAAAAATTTATAAAAAGTAAAAAATAGTTCATAATTCAAAAACTATTAGGAATACTGCGATTTTTTTGAACTTCAATCGATTGCCTGGATCATTTTGCATCGGCAAAGGTCCAAACAGTTCCACTGTTTCGAATAGTATAGCCGTAAGTGGAAAAAATAAATAAAATCAAAAATTTATAAAAAGTAAAAAATAGTTCATAATTCAAAAACTATTAGGAATACTGCGATTTTTTTGACTTCAATCGATTACCTGGATCATTTTGCATCGGCAAAGGTCCAAACAGTTCCACTGTTTCGAATAGTATAGCCGTAAGTGGAGAAAATAAATAAAATCAAAAATTTATAAAAAGTAAAAAATAGTTCATAATTCAAAAACTATTAGGAATACTGCGATTTTTTTGAACTTCAATCGATTGCCTGGATCATTTTGCATCGGCAAAGGTCCAAACAGTTCCACTGTTTCGAATAGTATAGCCGTAAGTGGAAAAAATAAATAAAATCAAAAATTTATGAAAAGTAAAAAATAGTTCATAATTCAAAAACTATTAGGAATACTGCGATTTTTTTGACTTCAATCGATTACCTGGATCATTTTGCATCGGCAAAGGTCCAAACAGTTCCACTGTTTCGAATAGTATAGCCGTAAGTGGAGAAAATAAATAAAATTTCAAAATTTATAAAAAGTAAAAAATAGTACATAATTCAAAAAGTATTAGGAATACTAGGATTTTTTTGACTTCAATCGATTGCCTGGATCATTTTGCATCGGCAAAGGTCCAAACAGTTCCACTGTTTCGAATAGTATAGCCGTAAGTGGAAAAAATAAATAAACTCAAAAATTTATAAAAAGTTAATAATAGTTCATAATTCAAAAACTATTAGGAATACTGAGATTTGTTTGACTTCAATCGATTGCCTGGATCATTTTGCATCGGCAAAGGTCCAAACAATTCCACTGTTTCGAATAGTATAGCCGTAAGTTGAGAAAATAAATAAAATTTCAAAATTTATAAAAAGTAAAAAATAGTACATAATTCAAAAAGTATTAGGAATACTGGGATTTTTTTGACTTCAATCAATAGCCTGGATCATTTTGCATCGGCAAAGGTCCAAACAGTTTTACTGTTTCGAATAGTATAGCCGTAAGTGGAAAAAATAAATAAAATCAAAAATTTATAAAAAGTTAATAATAGTTCATAATTCAAAAACTATTAGGAATACTGAGATTTGTTTGACTTCAATCGATTGCCTGGATCATTTTGCATCGGCAAAAGTCCAAATAGTTTCACTGTTTCGAATATAGTATAGCCGTAAGTGGAAAAAATAAATAACATCAAAAATTTATAAAAAGTAAAAAATAGTTCATAATTCAAAAACTATTAGGAATACTGAGATTTTTTTGACTTCAATCGATTGCCTGGATTATTTTGCATCGGCAATGGTCCAAACAGTTCCACTTTTTTGAATAGTATAGCCGTAAGTGGAGAAAATAAATAAAATCAAAAATTTATAAAAAGTAAAAAATAGTTCATAATTCAAAAACTATTAGGAATACTGCGATTTTTTTGACATCAATCGAATGCCCGGACCATTTTGCATCGGCAAACGTCCAAATAGTTCCACTCTTTCGAATATAGTATAGCCGTAAGTGGAAAAAATAAATAAAATCAAAAATTTATAAAAAGTAAAAAATACTTCATAATTCAAAAACTATTAGTAATACTGCGATTTTTGTGACTTCAATCGATTACCTGGATCATTTTGCATCGGCAAAGGTCCAAATAGTTCCACTGTTTCAAATAGTATAGCCGTAAGTGGAAAAAATAAATAAAATCAAGAATTTATAAAAAGTAAAAAATAGTTCATAATTCAAAAACTATTAGGAATACTGCGATTTTTTTGAACTTCAATCGATTGCCTGGATCATTTTGCATCGGCAAAGGTCCAAACAGTTCCACTGTTTCGAATAGTATAGCCGTAAGTGGAAAAAATAAATAAAATCAAAAATTTATAAAAAGTTAATAATAGTTCATAATTCAAAAACTATTAGGAATACTGAGATTTGTTTGACTTCAATCGATTGCCTGGATCATTTTGCATCGGCAAAAGTCCAAATAGTTTCACTGTTTCGAATATAGTATAGCCGTAAGTGGAAAAAATAAATAACATCAAAAATTTATAAAAAGTAAAAAATAGTTCATAATTCATAAACTATTAGGAATACTGAGATTTTTTTGACTTCAATCGATTGCCTGGATCATTTTGCATCGGCAATGGTCCAAACAGTTCCACTTTTTTGAATAGTATAGCCGTAAGTGGAGAAAATAAATAAAATCAAAAATTTATAAAAAGTAAAAAATAGTTCATAATTCAAAAACTATTAGGAATACTGCGATTTTTTTGACTTCAATCGATTGCCTGGATCATTTTGCATCGGCACGAGTCGAAACAGTTCCACTGTTTCAAATAGTATAGCCGTAAGTGGAAAAAATAAATAAAATCAAAAATTTATAAAAAGTAAAAAATAGTTCATAATTCAAAAACTATTAGGAATACTGCGATTTTTTTGAACTTCAATCGATTGCCTGGATCATTTTGCATCGGCAAAGGTCCAAACAGTTCCACTGTTTCGAATAGTATAGCCGTAAGTGGAAAAAATAAATAAAATCAAAAATTTATAAAAAGTTAATAATAGTTCATAATTCAAAAACTATTAGGAATACTGAGATTTGTTTGACTTCAATCGATTGCCTGGATCATTTTGCATCGGCAAAAGTCCAAATAGTTTCACTGTTTCGAATATAGTATAGCCGTAAGTGGAAAAAATAAATAAAATCAAAAATTTATAAAAAGTAAAAAATAGTTCATAATTCAAAAACTATTAGGAATACTGCGATTTTTTTGACATCAATCGAATGCCCGGATCATTTTGCATCGGCAAACGTCCAAATAGTTCCACTCTTTCGAATATAGTATAGCCGTAAGTGGAAAAAATAAATAAAATCAAAAATTTATAAAAAGTAAAAAATACTTCATAATTCAAAAACTATTAGGAATACTGCGATTTTTGTGACTTCAATCGATTACCTGGGTCATTTTGCATCGGCAAAGGTCCAAATAGTTCCACTGTTTCAAATAGTATAGCCGTAAGTGGAAAAAATAAATAAAATCAAAAATTTATAAAAAGTAAAAAATAGTTCATAATTCAAAAGCTATTAGGAATACTGAGATTTTTTTGACTTCAATCGATTGCCTGGATCATGTTGCATCGGCAAGGGTCGAAACAGTTCCACTGTCTCGAATAGTATAGCCGTAAGTGGAGAAAATAAATAAAATCAAAAATTTATAAATAGTAATAAATAGTTCATAATTCAAAAACTATTAGGAATACTGCGATTTTTTTGTCTTCAATCGATTACCTGGATCATTTTGCAACGGCAAGAGTTCAAACAGTTCCACTGTTTCGAATAGTATAGCCGTAAGTGGAGAAAATAAATAAAATCAAAAATTTATAAAAAGTAAAAAATAGTTCATAATTCAAAAACTATTAGGAATACTGCGATTTTTTTGACATCAATCGAATGCCCGGATCATTTTGCATCGGCAAACGTCCAAATAGTTCCACTCTTTCGAATATAGTATAGCCGTAAGTGGAAAAAATAAATAAAATCAAAAATTTATAAAAAGTAAAAAATACTTCATAATTCAAAAACTATTAGTAATACTGCGATTTTTGTGACTTCAATCGATTACCTGGATCATTTTGCATCGGCAAAAGTCCAAATAGTTTCACTGTTTCGAATATAGTATAGCCGTAAGTGGAAAAAATAAATAACATTAAAAATTTATAAAAAGTAAAAAATAGTTCATAATTCAAAAACTATTAGGAATACTTAGATTTTTTTGACTTCAATCGATTGCCTGGATCATGTTGCATCGGCAAGGGTCGAAACAGTTCCACTGTCTCGAATAGTATAGCCGTAAGTGGAGAAAATAAATAAAATCAAAAATTTATAAATAGTAAAAAATAGTTCATAATTCAAAAACTATTAGGAATACTGCGATTTTTTTGTCTTCAATCGATTACCTGGATCATTTTGCAACGGCAAGAGTTCAAACAGTTCCACTGTTTCGAATAGTATAGCCGTAAGTGGAGAAAATAAATAAAATCAAAAATTTATAAAAAGTAAAAAATAGTTCATAATTCAAAAACTATTAGGAATACTGCGATTTTTTTGACATCAATCGAATGCCCGGATCATTTTGCATCGGCAAACGTCCAAATAGTTCCACTCTTTCGAATATAGTATAGCCGTAAGTGGAAAAAATGAGTAAAATCATAAATTTATAAAAAGTAAATAATAGTTCATAATTCAAAAACTATTACTAATACTGAGACTTTTTTGACTTCAATCGATTGCCTGGATCATTTTGTATCGGCGTGGGTCGAAACAGTTCCACTGTTTCGAATAGTATAGCCGTAAGTGGAGAAAATAAATAAAATCAAAAATTTATAAAATGTAAAAAATAGATCATAATTCAAAAACTATTAGGAATACTGCTATTTTTTTGACTTCAATCGATTGCCTGGATCATTTTGCATCGGCAAAGGTCCAAATAGTTCCACTGTTTCGAATATAGTATAGCCGTATGTGGAAAAAATAAATAAAATCAAAAATTTATAAAAAGTAAAAAATAGTTCATAATTCAAAAACTATTAGGAATACTGAAATTTTTTTGACTTCAATCGATTGCCTGGATCATTTTGCATCGGCAAGGGTCCAAATAGTCCCACTGTTTCGAATATAGTATAACCGTAAGTGGAAAAAATAAATAAAATCAAAAATTTATAAAAAGTAAAAAATAGTTCATAATTCAAAAACTATTAGGAATACTGAAATTTTTTTGACTTCAATCGATTTCCCGGATCATTTTGCATTGGCAAAGGTCCGAATAGTTCCACTGTTTCGCATATGGTATAGCCGTAAGTGGAAAAAATAAATAAAATCAAAAATTTATAAAAAGTAAATAATAGTTCATAATTCAAAAACTATTAGGAATACTGAGACTTTTTTCACTTCAATCGATTACCTGGATCATTTTGCATTGGCGAGCGTCGAAACAGTTCCACTGTTTCGAATAGTATAGCCGTAAGTGGAGAAAATAAATAAAATCAAAAATTTATAAAAAGTAAAAAATAGTTCATAATTCAAAAACTATAAGGAATACTGCGATTTTTTTGAACTGCAATCGATTGCCTGGATCATCTTGCATCGGCAAAGGTCCAAATAGTTCCACTGTTTCGAATATAGTATAGCCGTAAGTGGAAAAAATGAGTAAAATCATAAATTTATAAAAAGTAAATAATAGTTCATAATTCAAAAACTATTACTAATACTGAGACTTTTTTGACTTCAATCGATTGCCTGGATCATTTTGTATCGGCGTGGGTCGAAACAGTTCCACTGTTTCGAATAGTATATTTGAATTATGAACTATTATTTACTTTTTATAAATTTTAGATTTTATTTATATTTTCCACTTACGGCTATACTATTCGAAACAGTGGAACTATTTAGACCTTTGGCGATGCAAAATGATCCACGCAACCGATTGAAGTCAAAAAAATCTCAGTATTCCTAATAGTTTTTGAATTATGAACTATTTTTTACTTTATATAAATTTTTGATTTTATTTATTTTCTCCACTTACGGCTATACTATTCGAAACAGTGGAACTGTTTGGACCTTTGCCGATGCAAAATGATCCACGCAACCGATTGAAGTCAAAAAAATTTCAGTATTCCTAATATTTTTTGAATTATGAACTATTTTTTACTTTATATAAATTTTTGATTTTATTTATTTTTTCCACTTACGGCTATACTATATTCGGAAGAGTGGAACTATTTGGACCTTTGCCGATGCAAAATGATCCAGGTAATCGATTGAAGTCAAAAAAATCGCAGTATTCCTAATAGTTTTTGAATTATGAACTATTTTTTACTTTTTATAAATTTTTGATTTTATATATTTTCTCCACTTACGGCTATACTATTCGAAACAGTGGAACGGTTTGGACACTTGCCGATGCAAAATGATCCAGGTATTCGATTTGAAGTCAAAAAAATCGCTGTATTCCTAATAGTTTTTGAATTATGAACTATTTTTTACTTTTTATAAATTTTTGATTTTATATATTTTCTCCACTTACGGCTATACTATTCGAAACAGTGGAACGGTTTGGACACTTGCCGATGCAAAATGATCCAGGTAATCGATTGAAGTCACAAAAATCTCAGTATTCCTAATAGTTTTTGAATTATGGACTATTTTTTACTTTTTATAAATTTTTGATTTTATTTATTTTTTCCACTTACGGCTATACTATATTCGAAACAGTGGAACTATTTGGACCTTTGCCGATGCAAAATGATCCAGGCGATCGACTGATATCAAAAAAATCGCAGTATTCCTAATAGTTTTTGAATTATGAACTATTTTTTACTTTTTATAAATTTTTGATTTTATTTATTGTCTCCACTTACGGCTATACTATTCGAAACAGTGGAACTGTTTGGACTCTTGCCGATGCAAAATGATCCAGGTAATCGATTGAAGTCAAAAAAATCGCAGTATTCCTGACAGTTTTTGAATTATGAACTATTTTTTACTTTTTATAAATTTTTGATTTTATTTATTTTTTTCACTTACGGCTATACTATATTCGAAACAGTGGAACTATTTGGACCTTTGCCGATGCAAAATGATTCAGGTAATCGATTGAAGTCAAAAAAATCGCAATATTCCTAATAGTTTTTGAATTATGAACTATTTTTTACTTTTTATAAATTTTTTATTTTATTTATTTTCTCCACTTACGGCTATACTATTCGAAACAGTGGAACTGTTTGGACCTTTGCCGATGCAAAATGATCCAAATAATCGATTGGAGTCAAAAAAATCGCAGTATTCCTAATAGTTTTTGAATTATGAACTATTTTTTACTTTTTATAAATTTTTGATTTTATTTATTTTCTCCACTTACGGCTATACTATTCGAAACAGTGGAACTGTTTGGACCTTTGCCGATGCAAAATGATCCAGGTAATCGATTGAAGTTATAAAAATCGCAGTATTCCTTATAGTTTTTGAATTATGAACTATTTTTTACTTTTTATAAATTTTTGATTTTATTTATTTTTTCCACTTACGGCTATACTATATTCGAAACAGTGGAACTATTTGGGCCTTTGCCGATGCAAAATGATTCAGGCAATCGATTGAAGTCAAAAAAGTCGCAATATTCCTAATAGTTTTTGAATTATGAACTATTTTTTACTTTTTATAAATTTTTTATTTTATTTATTTTCTCCACTTACGGCTATACTATTCGAAACAGTGGAACTGTTTGGACCTTTGCCGATGCAAAATGATCCAAATAATCGATTGGAGTCAAAAAAATCGCAGTATTCCTAATAGTTTTTGAATTATAAACTATTTTTTACTTTTTATAAATTTTTGATTTTATTTATTTTCTCTACTTACGGCTATACTATTCGAAACAATGGAACTATTTCGAACCTTGCCGATGCAAAATGATCCAGGCAATCGATTGAAGTCAAAAAAATCTCAGTATTCCTAATAGTTTTTGAATTATGAACTATTATTTACTTTTTATAAATTTTTGATTTTATTTATTTTCTCGACTTATTCTTCATCAAAAACACGACTAATGTCTCAGTTTGGATAAAAACGCTTTATTTGGAGCGATTTTTTGCTTAACGAACCGAATATAATTTAGTAAATCAGACTGAGAATGCTTTAGTCTAGATCAAAGAACGATTTTTATTAAAATTTAAAAGAAAACGACTAATTTCGAATTATTATTTACACAGAAACGAGTCAAACACGAGTTAAACTTAAACAAAACAGACTGAAAACGTTTTATGTCGCTTCAAAAGAACGATTCATATTATAATTTGGAAGAAACCTGCTTATTTCGGCAGCTTTTTTGCTTAGAAACGAGTAAAACCTTACCAAACCAAACTAAAAACATCTTATTTCGCCTCAAAAACACCATTAATGTTACAGTTTAAAAAAAACACCTTATTTGGGTCTGCTTTTGCATAAAGAAACGAGTATAATTTAATAAAACAGACTGAGAACTTTCTAGATTAGTTTGAAGGAACGATTAAATTTATAATTTTGAAGAAAAGAACTCAATTCGAGGGATTCGTCTTCTTCTTCTTCTTCTTATTATTATTATTATTATTGTTATTATTATTATTATTATTATTATTATTATTATTATTATTATTGTTATTATTATTATTATTATTATTATTATTATTATTATTATTATTATTATTTTTATTATTACTATCATTATTATTATTATTATTATTATATATTTTTTTTTATTATTATTTTAATAATAATTTAAAACCAACTATAACTTTCGAATAGTGAACGGTTTATGCACCTGTTGGTAAGCACATTGTTAATTTTTGACAAATATTTGCTTAAAAACCCGAAGACTTACACAAAGCAAATTGAAAATATCTTGTTCAAGTTCAAAATAACAAATAATGTTATAATTTTGATAAAAACAGATTATTTTGGACGTTTATTAGCTTTGAAACGAGCAAACGTTTACAAGACATACTGAAAACGCTTTAATCAAGCTCAAAAGAACGAATTATGCTATAGTTTGAACAAAAAGGGCTTATTCCGTACGATTGATTGCCTAAATAAACGAGTATATTTAATAAAACAGAGTGAAAACGCTTTATTCTGGCTCAAAAGAACGATTGATGCATGAATTTGGAAGCAAATGGCTTATTTCGAAACATTTTTTGCTTAGAATCCAGTAAAACATACACAAATTGAGCCGAAAACGACTTAGTTCTCTTCAGAAAAGCGATATATATTATAATTCGAAAGAAAACGGCTTATTTCGAACGATTCTTATCTTTGAAACCAGCAAACGTTTAAAAAGCATACTAAAAACGCTTTATTCAGGCTCAGAAGAACGAATTATGTTATAGTTTAAACAAAAACGGCAAATTTCAGACTATTTTTTGCTTAACGAAACGAGAATATTTAATAAAACACACTGAAAACGCTATATCCTTGCTCAAAAGAACGATTAATGCAATAATTTAGAAGCAAAGGGAAAATTTCGAAGGTTTTTTTGCTTAGAATCCAGTAAAACTTATGCAAATCCCACCGAAAACGTCTAAGTTCGCATCAAAAAAGCGATATATATTATAATTCGAAAGAAAACGGCTTATTTCGAACGACTCTTAGCTTCGAAACCAGCAAACGTTTACAAAACATACTGCAAACGCTTTATTCAGGCTCAAAAGAACAAAAACAGAGAATTTCAGACAATTTTTTGCTTAAAGAAACGAGTATATTTAATAAAACAGACCGAAAACGCTTTATTCTTGCTCAAAAGAACGATTGATGCAATAATTTGAAAGCAAATGGCTAATTTCGAAAGATTATTTATTTAGAATCCAGTAAAACTTATGTAAATCGAGCCGAAAACGTCTTAGTTCGCTTCAAATAGGCGATATATATTATAATTCGAAAGAAAACGGCTTATTTCGAACGATTCTTAGCTTCGAAACCAGCAAACGTTTACAAAACATACTGCAAACGCTTTATTCTGGCTCAAAAGAACGAATTATATTATAGTTTGAACAAAAACAGTAAATTTCAGACAATTTTTTGCTTAAAGAAACGAGTATATTTAATAAAACAGACCGAAAACGCTTTATTCTTGCTCAAAAGAACGATTGATGCAATAATTTGAAAGCAAATGGCTAATTTCGAAAGATTATTTACTTAGAATCCAGTAAAACTTATGTAAATCGAGCCGAAAACGTCTTAGTTCGCTTCAAATAAGCGATATAAATTATATTTCGAAAGAAAACGGCTTATTTTGAACGATTCTTAGCTTCGAAACCAGCAAACGTTTACAAAACATACTAAAAACGCTCAATTCAGGCTCAAAAGAACCAATTATGTTATACTTTAAACTAAAACGGCAAATTTCAGACTATTTTTTGCTTAAAGAAACGAGTATATTTAATGAAACAGACTCAATACTCTTTATTCTTGCTCAAAAGAACGAATTATGTTATAGATTAAAAGAAAACGGTTTATTTCGAACTATTCTTGGCTTCAAATTAAGCAAACTTTAATAAAGCAGAGTGAAAACGTTTTATTGTCACAAGAAAACAGTTCAAGCACTAATTAAAGCCAATCCTGGGAGATTTCTCGATTTTAAGAATGAAATTGTCTAAAATAAAGGGTTTTTCTTTAAAATTAGTGCCTTTTCTTGTTTCTAAGCAAAGAATCTACCGAGAGAAGCCCTTTTTTCATTCAAACTATTGAATAATTTGTACTTTTGTGCTTAAATAAGTCGCTTTTCTACAAACTGTAACATAGAACGTCTTTTTGAGGCGTTTGCTGGTTTTGGAGCTAAGAATCTTTCGAAATAAGCCGTTTTCTTTCCAATTATAATATATATCGCTTTTTTGAAGCGAAATAAAACGTTTTCGGTCCGATTTGTATAAGTTTTGCTGGATTCTAAGCAAAAAAACCTTCGAAATATTCCCTTTGCTTCCAAATTATTGCATCAATCGTTCTGATGAGCTAGAATAAAGCGTTTTCTGTCTGCTTTATTAAATATACTCGATTCTTTAAGCAAAAAATTGTTTGAAATTCACTGTTTTTGATCAAACTATAACATAATTCGTTCTTCTGAGCCTGAATAGAGCGATTTCAGTATGTTTTGTAAACGTTTGCTGTTTTCAAAGCTTAGAATCGTTCGAAATAAGCCGCTTTCTTTTGAATTATGATTTATATCGCTTTTTTGAAGCGAAATAAAACGTTTTCGACCTGATTTGTATAAGTTTTACTGGATTCTAAGCAAAAAAAACCTTCAAAATATTCCCTTTGCTTCCAAATTATTGCATTAATCGTTCTTTTGAGCAAGAATAAAGCGTTTTCAGTGTGTTTTATTAAATATCCTCGTTTCTTTAAGCAAAAAATAGTCTTAAATTTGCCGTTTTTGTTTAAACTATAACATAATTCGTTCTTCTGAGACTGAGTAGAGGGTTTTCAGTATGTTTTGTAAACGTTTGCTGGTTTCGAAGCTAAGAATTGTTCTAAATAAGCAGTTTTCTTTCGAATTATAATATATATCGATTTTTGAAGCGAACTACGACGTTTTCGGCTTAATTTGTGTTAGTTTTCCTGGATTCTAAGCTAATAATCTTTCGAAATAAGCCATTTGTTTCCAAATTATTGCATCAATCGTTCTTTTGAGCCAGAATATAACGTTTTCAGTCTGTTTTATTAAATATACTCGTTTATTTAGGTAATCAATCGTACGGAATAAGCCCTTTTTGTTCAAACTATATCATAATTCGTTCTTTTGAGCCTGACTAAAGCGTTTTCAGTATGTCTTGTAAACGTTTGCTCGTTTCAAAGCTTATAAACGTCCAAAATAAACTGTTTTTATCGAAACTATAACATAATTTGTTATTTTGAACTAGAATAAGATGTTTTCAATTTGCTTTGTGTAAGTCTTTAGGTTTTTAAGCAAATATTTGTCAAAAATTAACCATGTTCTTACAAACTGGTGCATAAACCGTTCACTATTCGAAGTTATAGTTGGTTTTAAATTATTAAAATAATAATAAAAAATATATATATAATAATAATAATAATAATAATAATGAAATTGTAATAATAATAATAATAATAATAATAATAATAATAATAATAATAATAATAACAATAGTAATAATGATAATAATAATAATAATAAGAAGAAGAAGAAGAAGACGAATCCTTCGAATTGAGTTCTTTTCTTCAGAATTATAAATTTAATCGTTCCTTCAAACTAATCTAGAAAGTTCTCAGTCTGTTTTATTAAATTATACTCGTTTCTTTATGCAAAAGCAGACCCAAATAAGGTGTTTCTTTTAAACTGTAACATTAATGGTGTTTTTGAGGCGAAATAAGATGTTTTTAGTTTGGTTTGGTAAGGTTTTACTCGTTTCTAAGTAAAAAAGCTGCCGAAATAAGCAGGTTTCTTCTAAATTATAATATGAATCGTTCTTTTGAAGCGACATAAAACGTTTACAGTCTGTTTTGTTTAAGTTTAACTCGTGTTTGACTTGTTTCTGAGTAAATAATATTTCGAAATTAGTCGTTTTCTTTTAAATTTTAATAAAAATCGTTCTTTTGATCCAGACTAAAGCATTCTGAGTCTGATTTACTAAATTATATTCGGTTCGTTAAGCAAAAAATGGCACCAAGTAAAGCGTTTTTATCCAAACTGAGACATTAGTCGTGTTTTTGATGAAGAATTAGTCGAGAAAATAAATAAAATCAAAAATTTGTAAAAAGTAAAACATAGTTCATAATTCAAAAACTATTAGGAATACTGAGAATTTTTTGACTTCAATCGATTGCCTGGATCATTTTGCATCGGCAAGGGTCGAAACAGTTCCACTGTTTCGAATAGTATAGCCGTAAGTGGAAAAAATAAATAAAATCAATAATTTATAAAAAGTAAAAAATAGTTCATAATTCAAAAACTATTAGGAATACTGCGATTTTTTTGACTTCAATCGATTGCCTGGATCATTTTGCTTCGGCAAAAGTCCAAATAGTTCCACTGTTTCGAATAGTAGAGCCGTAAGTGGAAAAAATAAACAAAATCAAAAAATTATAAAAAGTAAAAAATAGTTTATAATTCAAAAACTATTAGGAATACTGCGATTTTTTTGAGTTCAATCGATTACCTGAATCATTTTGCATCGGCACAGGTCCAAACAGTTCCACTGTTTCGAATAGTATAGCCGTAAGTGCAGAAAATAAATAAAATCAAAAATTTATAAAAAGTAAAAAATAGTTCATAATTCAAAAACTATTAGGAATACTGCGATTTTTTTGACTCCAATCGATTAGCTGGATTATTTTGCATCGGCAAAGGTCCAAACAGTTCCACTGTTTCGAATAGTATAGCCGTAAGTGGAGAAAATGAATAAAATCAAAAATTTATAAAAAGTAAAAAATAGTTCATAATTCAAAAACTATTAGGAATACTGCGATTTTTTTGACATCAATCGATTGCCTGGATCATTTTGCATCGGCAAAGGTCCAAATAGTTCCACTCTTTCGAATATAGTATAACCGTATGTGGAACAAATAAATAAAATCAAAAATTTATAAAAAGTAAAAAATAGTTCATAATTCAAAAACTATTCGGAATACTGAGATTTTTTTGACTTCAATCGATTACCTGAATCATTTTACATCGGCAAGTGTCCAAACAGTTCCACTGTTTCGAATAGTATAGCTGTAAGTGGAAAAAATATATAAAATCAATAATTTATAAAAAGTAAAAAATAGTTCATAATTCAAAAACTATTAGGAATTCTGAGATTTTTTTGTCTTCAATCGATTGCCTGGATCATTTTGCATCGGCAAGGGTCGAAACAGTTTCACTGTTTCGAATAGTATAGCCGTAAGTGCAGAAAATAAATAAAATCAAAAATTTATAAAAAGTAAAAAATAGTTCATAATTCAAAAACAATTAGGAATACTGCGATTTTTGTGACTTCAATCGATTACCTGGATCATTTTGCATCGGCAAAGGTCCAAATAGTTTCACTGTTTCGAATATAGTATAGCCGTAAGTGGAAAAAATAAATAAAATCAAAAATTTATAAAAACTAAATAATAGTTCATAATTCAAAAACTATTAGGAATACTGAGAATTTTTTGACTTCAATCGATTACCTGGATCATTTTGCATCGGCAAGGGTCGAAACAGTTCCACTGTTTCGAATAGTATAGCCGTAAGTTGAGAAAATAAATAAAATCAAAAATTTATAAAAAATAAAAAATAGTTCATAATTCAAAAACTATTAGGAATACTGCGATTTTTTTGACATCAATCGATTGCCTGGATCATTTTGCATCGGCAAGGGTCGAAACAGTTCCACTGTTTCGAATAGTATAGCCGTAAGTGGAGAAAATAAATAAAATCAAGAATTTATAAAAAGTAAAAAATAGTTCATAATTCTAAAACTATTAGGAATACTGAGATTTTTTTGACTTCAATCGATTGCCTAAATCATTTTGCATCGGCAAGGGTCGAAACAGTTCCACTGTTTCGAATAGTATAGCCGTAAGTGGAGAAAATAAATAAAATCAAAAATTTATAAAAAAAAAATAGTTTATAATTCAAAAACTATGAGGAATACTGCGATTTTTTTGAACTTCAATCGATTGCCTGGATCACTTTGCATCGGCAAAGGTCCAAATAGTTCCACTGTTTCGAATAGTATAGCCGTAAGTGGAAAAAATAAATAAAATCAAAAATTTATAAAAAGTAAAAAATAGTTCATAATTCAAAAACTATTAGGAATATTGAGATTTTTTTGACTTCAATCGATTGCCTGGATCATTTTGCATCGGCAAGGGTCGAAACAGTTCCACTGTTTCGAATAGTATAGCCGTAAGTGGAGAAAATAAATAAAATCAAAAATTCGTAATAAGTAAAAAATAGGTCATAATTCTAAAACTATTAGGAATACTGAGATTTTTTTGACTTCAATCGATTGCCTAAATCATTTTGCATCGGCAAGGGTCGAAACAGTTCCACTGTTTCGAATAGTATAGCCGTAAGTGGAGAAAATAAATAAAATCAAAAATTTATAAAAAGTAAAAAATAGTTCATAATTCAAAAACTATTAGGAATACTGCGATTTTTTTGAACTTCAATCGATTGCCTGGATCACTTTGCATCGGCAAAGGTCCAAATAGTTCCACTGTTTCGAATATTGTATAGCCGTAAGTGGAAAAAATAAATAAAATCAAAAATTTATAAAAAGTAAAAAATAGTTCATAATTCAAAAACTATTAGGAATACTGAGATTTTTTTGACTTCAATCGATTGCCTGGATCATTTTGCATCGGCAGGGGTCGAAACAGTTCCACTGTTTCGGATAGTATAGCCGTAAGTGGAGAAAATAAATAAAATCAAAAATTTATAAAAAGTAAAAAATAGTTCATAATTCAAAAACTATTAGGAATACTGCGATTTTTTTGACATCAATCGATTGCCCGGATCATTTTGCATCGTCAAGCGTCCAAATAGTTCCACTCTTTCGAATATAGTATAGCCGTAAGTGGAAAAAATAAATAAAATCAAAAATTTATAAAAAGTAAAAAATAGTTCATAATTCAAAAACTATTAGAAATACTGCGATTTTTTTGACTTCAATCGATTACCTGGATCATTTTGCAACGGCAAGAGTCCAAACAGTTCCACTGTTTCGAATAGTATAGCCGTAAGTGGAGAAAATAAATAAAATCAAAAATTTATAAAAAGTAAAAAATAGTTCATAATTCAAAAACTATTGGGAATACTGCGATTTTTGTGACTTCAATCGATTGCCTGGATCATTTTGCCTCGGCAAAGGTCCAAATAGTTTCACTTTTTCGAATATAGTATAGCCGTAAGTGGAAAAAATAAATAAAATCAAAAATTTATAAAAACTAAATAATAGTTCATAATTCAAAAACTATTAGGAATACTGAGAATTTTTTGACTTCAATCGATTACCTGGATCATTTTGCATCGGCAAGGGTCGAAACAGTTCCACTGTTTCGAATAGTATAGCCGTAAGTTGAGAAAATAAATAAAATCAAAAATTTATAAAAAGTAAAAAATAGTTCATAATTCAAAAACAATTAGGAATACTGCGATTTTTGTGACTTCAATCGATTACCTGGATCATTTTGCATCGGCAAAGGTCCAAATAGTTTCACTGTTTCGAATATAGTATAGCCGTAAGTGGAAAAAATAAATAAAATCAAAAATTTATAAAAACTAAATAATAGTTCATAATTCAAAAACTATTAGGAATACTGAGAATTTTTTGACTTCAATCGATTACCTGGATCATTTTGCATCGGCAAGGGTCGAAACAGTTCCACTGTTTCGAATAGTATAGCCGTAAGTGGAGAAAATAAATAAAATCAAAAATTTATAAAAAGTAAAAAATAGTTCATAATTCAAAAACAATTAGGAATACTGCGATTTTTGTGACTTCAATCGATTACCTGGATCATTTTGCATCGGCAAAGGTCCAAATAGTTTCACTGTTTCGAATATAGTATAGCCGTAAGTGGAAAAAATAAATAAAATCAAAAATTTATAAAAACTAAATAATAGTTCATAATTCAAAAACCATTAGGAATACTGAGAATTTTTTGACTTCAATCGATTACCTGGATCATTTTGCATCGGCAAGGGTCGAAACAGTTCCACTGTTTCGAATAGTATAGCCGTAAGTTGAGAAAATAAATAAAATCAAAAATTTATAAAAAGTAAAAAATAGTTCATAATTCAAAAACTATTAGGAATACTGCGATTTTTTTGACATCAATCGATTGCCTGGATCATTTTGCATCGGCAAGGGTCGAAACAGTTCCACTGTTTCGAATAGTATAGCCGTAAGTGGAGAAAATAAATAAAATCAAAAATTTATAAAAAGTAAAAAATAGTTCATAATTCTAAAACTATTAGGAATACTGAGATTTTTTTGACTTCAATCGATTGCCTAAATCATTTTGCATCGGCAAGGGTCGAAACAGTTCCACTGTTTCGAATAGTATAGCCGTAAGTGGAGAAAATAAATAAAATCAAAAATTTATAAAAAAAAAAATAGTTTATAATTCAAAAACTATGAGGAATACTGCGATTTTTTTGAACTTCAATCGATTGCCTGGATCACTTTGCATCGGCAAAGGTCCAAATAGTTCCACTGTTTCGAATATTGTATAGCCGTAAGTGGAAAAAATAAATAAAATCAAAAATTTATAAAAAGTAAAAAATAGTTCATAATTCAAAAACTATTAGGAATACTGAGATTTTTTTGACTTCAATCGATTGCCTGGATCATTTTGCATCGGCAAGGGTCGAAACAGTTCCACTGTTTCGAATAGTATAGCCGTAAGTGGAAAAAATAAATAAAATCAAAAATTTATAAAAAGTAAAAAATAGTTCATAATTCAAAAACTATTAGGAATATTGAGATTTTTTTGACTTCAATCGATTGCCTGGATCATTTTGCATCGGCAAGGGTCGAAACAGTTCCACTGTTTCGAATAGTATAGCCGTAAGTGGAGAAAATAAATAAAATCAAAAATTCATAATAAGTAAAAAATAGTTCATAATTCTAAAACTATTAGGAATACTGAGATTTTTTTGACATCAATCGATTGCCTAAATCATTTTGCATCGGCAAGGGTCGAAACAGTTCCACTGTTTCGAATAGTATAGCCGTAAGTGGAGAAAATAAATAAAATCAAAAATTTATAAAAAGTAAAAAATAGTTCATAATTCAAAAACTATTAGGAATACTGCGATTTTTTTGAACTTCAATCGATTGCCTGGATCACTTTGCATCGGCAAAGGTCCAAATAGTTCCACTGTTTCGAATATTGTATAGCCGTAAGTGGAAAAAATAAATAAAATCAAAAATTTATAAAAAGTAAAAAATAGTTCATAATTCAAAAACTATTAGGAATACTGAGATTTTTTTGACTTCAATCGATTGCCTGGATCATTTTGCATCGGCAGGGGTCGAAACAGTTCCACTGTTTCGGATAGTATAGCCGTAAGTGGAGAAAATAAATAAAATCAAAAATTTATAAAAAGTAAAAAATAGTTCATAATTCAAAAACTATTAGGAATACTGCGATTTTTTTGACATCAATCGATTGCCCGGATCATTTTGCATCGTCAAGCGTCCAAATAGTTCCACTCTTTCGAATATAGTATAGACGTAAGTGGAAAAAATAAATAAAATCAAAAATTTATAAAAAGTAAAAAATAGTTCATAATTCAAAAACTATTAGAAATACTGCGATTTTTTTGACTTCAATCGATTACCTGGATCATTTTGCAACGGCAAGAGTCCAAACAGTTCCACTGTTTCGAATAGTATAGCCGTAAGTGGAAAAAATAAATAAAATCAAAAATTTATAAAAAGTAAAAAATAGTTCATAATTCAAAAACTATTAGGAATACTGCGATTTTTTTGACTTCAATCGATTGCCTGGATCATTTTGCCTCGGCAAGGGTCGAAGGAGTTCAACTGTTTCGAATAGTATAGCCGTAAGTGGAAAAAATAAATAAAATCAAAAATTTATAAAAAGTAAAAAATAGTTCATAATTCAAAAACTATTAGGAATACTGAGATTTTTTTGACTTCAATCGATTGCCTGGATCATTTTGCATCGGCAAGGGTCGAAACAGTTCCACTGTTTCGGATAGTATAGCCGTAAGTGGAGAAAATAAATAAAATCAAAAATTTATAAAAAGTAAAAAATAGTTCATAATTCAAAAACTATTAGGAATACTGCGATTTTTTTGACATCAATCGATTGCCCGGATCATTTTGCATCGTCAAACGTCCAAATAGTTCCACTCTTTCGAATATAGTATAGCCGTAAGTGGAAAAAATAAATAAAATAAAAAATTTATAAAAAGTAAAAAATAGTTCATAATTCAAAAGCTATTAGGAATACTGCGATTTTTTGACTTCAATCGATTACCTGGATCATTTTGCAACGGCAAGAGTCCAAACAGTTCCACTGTTTCGAATAGTATAGCCGTAAGTGGAGAAAATATATAAAATCAAAAATTTATAAAAAGTAAAAAATAGTTCATAATTCAAAAACTATTAGGAATACTGCGATTTTTTTGACTTCAATCGATTGCCTGGATCATTTTGCCTCGGCAAGGGTCGAAGGAGTTCAACTGTTTCGAATAGTATAGCCGTAAGTGGAGAAAATAAATAAAATCAAAAATTTATAAAAAGTAAAAAATAGTACATAATTCAAAAACTATTAAGAATACTGCGATTTTTTTGACTTCAATCGATTGCCTGGATCATTTTGCATCGGCAAAGGTCCAAACAGTTCCACTGTTTCGAATAGTATACCCGTAAGTGGAGAAAATAAATAAAATCAAAAATTTATAAAAAGTAAAAAATAGTACATAATTCAAAAACTATTAGGAATACTGGGATTTTTTTGACTTCAATCGATTGCCTGGATCATTTTGCATCGGCAAAGTTCCAAACAGTTCCACTGTTTCGAATAGTATTGCCGTAAGTGGAAAAAATAAATAAAATCAAAAATTTATAAAAAGTAAAAAATAGTTCATAATTCAAAAACTATTAGGAATTCTGAGATTTTTTTGACTTCAATCGATTGCCTGGATCATATTGCATCGGTAAGGGTCGAAAGAGTTCCATTGTTTCGAATAGTATAGCCGTAAGTGGAGAAAATAATTAAAATCAAAAATTTATAAAAAGTAAAAAATAGTACATAATTCAAAAACTATTAGGAATACTGCGATTTTTTTGACTTCAATCGATTGCCTGGACCATTTTGCATCGGCAAAGGTCGAAACAGTTCCGCTGTTTCTAATAGTATAGCCGTAAGTGGAGAAAATATATAAAATCAAAAATTTATAAAAAGTAAAAAATAGTTCATAATTCAAAAACTATTAGGAATACTGCGATTTTTTGACTTCAATCTATTGCCTGGATCATTTTGCATCGGCAAAAGTCCAAATAGTTTCACTGTTTCGCATATAGTATAGCCGTAAGTGGAAAAAATTAATAAAATCAAAAATTTATATAATGTAAAAAATAGTTCATAATTCAAAAACTATTAGGAATACTGCGATTTTTGTGATTTCAATCGCAGTATTCCTAATAGTTTTTGAATTATGAACAATTTTTTACTTTTTATAAATTTTTGATTTTATTTATTTTTTCCACTTACTATTCGAAACAGTGGAACTATTTGGACCTTTGCCGATGCAAAATGATCCAGGTAATCGATTGAAGTCACAAAAATCGCAGTATTCCTAATAGTTTTTGAATTATGAAGTATTTTTTACTTTTTATAAATTTTTGATTTTATTTATTTTTTCCACTTACGGCTATACTATATTCGAAAGAGTGGAACTGTTTGAACGTTTGCCGATGCAAAATGATCCGGGTAATCGATTGATGTCAAAAAAATCGCAGTATTCCTAATAGTTTTTGAATTATGAACTATTTTTTACTTTTTATAAATTTTTGATTTTATTTATTTTTTCCACTTACGGCTATACTATTCGAAACAGTGGAACTGTTTCGATCCACGCCGATGCAAAATGATCCAGGCAATCGATTGAAGTTCAAAAAAATCGCGGTATTCCTAATAGTTTTTGAATTATGAACTATTTTTTACTTTTTATAAATTTTAGATTTTATTTATTTTCTCCACTTACGGCTATACTATTCGAAACAGTGGAACTGTTTCGACCCACGCCGATGCAAAATGATCCAGGCAATCGATTGAAGTCAAAAAAGTCTCAGTATTAGTAATAGTTTTTGAATTATGAACTATTATTTACTTTTTATAAATTTATGATTTTACTCATTTTTTCCACTTACGGCTATACTATATTCGAAACAGTGGAACTATATGGACCTTTGCCGATGCAAGATGATCCAGGCAATCGATTGCAGTTCAAAAAAATCGCAGTATTCCTTATAGTTTTTGAATTATGAACTATTTTTTACTTTTTATAAATTTTTGATTTTATTAATTTTCTCCACTTACGGCTATACTATTCGAAACAGTGGAACTGTTTCGACGCTCGCCAATGCAAAATGATCCAGGTAATCGATTGAAGTCAAAAAAGTCTCAGTATTCCTAATAGTTTTTGAATTATGAGCTATTATTTACTTTTTATAAATTTTTGATTTTATTAATTTTTTCTACTTACGGCTATACTATATGCGAAACAGTGAAACTATTTGGACTTTTGCCGATGCAAAATGATCCAGGCAATCGATTGAAGTCAAAAAAATCGCAGTATTCCTAAAAGTTTTTGAATTATGAACTATTTTTTACTTTTTATAAATTTTTGATTTTATATATTTTCTCCACTTACGGCTATACTATTAGAAACAGCGGAACTGTTTCGACCTTTGCCGATGCAAAATGGTCCAGGCAATCGATTGAAGTCAAAAAAATCGCAGTATTCCTAATAGTTTTTGAATTATGTACTATTTTTTACTTTTTATAAATTTTTGATTTTAATTATTTTCTCCACTTACGGCTATACTATTCGAAACAATGGAACTCTTTCGACCCTTACCGATGCAATATGATCCAGGCAATCGATTGAAGTCAAAAAAATCTCAGAATTCCTAATAGTTTTTGAATTATGAACTATTTTTTACTTTTTATAAATTTTTGATTTTATTTATTTTTTCCACTTACGGCAATACTATTCGAAACAGTGGAACTGTTTGGACCTTTGCCGATGCAAAATGATCCAGGCAATCGATTGAAGTCAAAAAAATTCCAGTATTCCTAATAGTTTTTGAATTATGTACTATTTTTTACTTTTTATAAATTTTTTATTTTATTTATTTTCTCCACTTACGGGTATACTATTCGAAACAGTGGAACTGTTTGGACCTTTGCCGATGCAAAATGATCCAGGCAATCGATTGAAGTCAAAAAAATCGCAGTATTCCTAATAGTTTTTGAATTATGTACTATTTTTTACTTTTTATAAATTTTTGATTTTATTTATTTTCTCCACTTACGGCTCTACTATTCGAAACAGTTGAACTCCTTCGACCCTTGCCGAGGCAAAATGATCCAGGCAATCGATTGAAGTCAAAAAAATCGCAGTATTCCTTATAGTTTTTGAATTATGAACTATTTTTTACTTTTTATAAATTTTTGATTTTATTAATTTTCTCCACTTACGGCTATACTATTCGAAACAGTGGAACTGTTTCGACGCTCGCCAATGCAAAATGATCCAGGTAATCGATTGAAGTCAAAAAAGTCTCAGTATTCCTAATAGTTTTTGAATTATGAGCTATTATTTACTTTTTATAAATTTTTGATTTTATTAATTTTTTCCACTTACGGCTATACTATATGCGAAACAGTGAAACTATTTGGACTTTTGCCGATGCAAAATGATCCAGGCAATCGATTGAAGTCAAAAAAATCGCAGTATTCCTAAAAGTTTTTGAATTATGAACTATTTTTTACTTCTTATAAATTTTTGATTTTATATATTTTCTCCACTTACGGCTATACTATTAGAAACAGCGGAACTGTTTCGACCTTTGCCGATGCAAAATGGTCCAGGCAATCGATTGAAGTCAAAAAAATCGCAGTATTCCTAATAGTTTTTGAATTATGTACTATTTTTTACTTTTTATAAATTTTTGATTTTAATTATTTTCTCCACTTACGGCTATACTATTCGAAACAATGGAACTCTTTCGACCCTTACCGATGCAATATGATCCAGGCAATCGATTGAAGTCAAAAAAATCTCAGAATTCCTAATAGTTTTTGAATTATGAACTATTTTTTACTTTTTATAAATTTTTGATTTTATTTATTTTTTCCACTTACGGCAATACTATTCGAAACAGTGGAACTGTTTGGACCTTTGCCGATGCAAAATGATCCAGGCAATCGATTGAAGTCAAAAAAATCTCAGTATTCCTAATAGTTTTTGAATTATGAACTATTTTTTACTTTTTATAAATTTTTCATTTTATTTATTTTTTCCACTTACGGCTATACAATATTCGAAACAGTGGAACTATTTGGACCAATGCCGATGCAAAGTGATCCAGGCAATCGATTGAAGTTCAAAAAAATCGCAGTATTCCTAATAGTTTTTGAATTATGAACTATTTTTTACTTTTTATAAATTTTTGATTTTACTTATTTTCTCCACTTACGGCTATACTATTCGAAACAGTGGAACTGTTTCGACCCTTGCCGATGCAAAATGATTTAGGCAATCGATTGAAGTCAAAAAAATCGCAGTATTCCTAATAGTTTTTGAATTATGTACTATTTTTTACTTTTTATAAATTTTTGATTTTATTTATTTTCTCCACTTACGGCTATACTATTCGAAACAGTTGAACTCCTTCGACCCTTGCCGAGGCAAAATGATCCAGGCAATCGATTGAAGTCAAAAAAATCGCAGTATTCCTAATAGTTTTTGAATTATGAACTATTTTTTACTTTTTATAAATTTTTGATTTTATTTATTTTCTCCACTTACGGCTATACTATTCGAAACAGTGGAACTGTTTGGACTCTTGCCGTTGCAAAATGATCCAGGTAATCGATTGAAGTCAAAAAAATCGCAGTATTTCTAATAGTTTTTGAATTATGAACTATTTTTTACTTTTTATAAATTTTTGATTTTATTTATTTTTTCCACTTACGGCTATACTATATTCGAAAGAGTGGAACTATTTGGACGCTTGACGATGCAAAATGATCCGGGCAATCGATTGATGTCAAAAAAATCGCAGTATTCCTAATAGTTTTTGAATTATGAACTATTTTTTACTTTTTATAAATTTTTGATTTTATTTATTTTCTCCACCTACGGCTATACTATCCGAAACAGTGGAACTGTTTCGACCCCTGCCGATGTAAAATGATCCAGGCAATCGATTGAAGTCAAAAAAATCTCAGTATTCCTAATAGTTTTTGAATTATGAACTATTTTTTACTTTTTATAAATTTTTGATTTTATTTATTTTTTCCACTTACGGATATACAATATTCGAAACAGTGGAACTATTTGGACCTTTGCCGATGCAAAGTGATCCAGGCAATCGATTAAAGTTCAAAAAAATCGCAGTATTCCTAATAGTTTTTGAATTATGAACTATTTTTTACTTTTTATAAATTTTTGATTTTATTTATTTTCTCCACTTACGGCTATACTATTCGAAACAGTGGAACTGTTTCGACCCTTGCCGATGCAAAATGATTTAGGCAATCGATTGAAGTCAAAAAAATCTCAGTATTCCTAATAGTTTTAGAATTATGAACTATTTTTTACTTATTATGAAATTTTGATTTTATTTATTTTCTCCACTTACGGCTATACTATTCGAAACAGTGGAACTGTTTCGACCCTTGCCGATGCAAAATGATCCAGGCAATCGATTGAAGTCAAAAAAATCTCAGTATTCCTAATAGTTTTTGAATTATGAACTATTTTTTACTTTTTATAAATTTTTGATTTTATTTATTTTTTCCACTTACGGCTATACTATTCGAAACAGTGGAACTGTTTCGACCCTTGCCGATGCAAAATGATCCAGGCAATCGATTGAAGTCAAAAAAATCTCAGTATTCCTAATAGTTTTTGAATTATGAACTATTTTTTACTTTTTATAAATTTTTGATTTTATTTATTTTTTCCACTTACGGCTATACAATATTCGAAACAGTGGAACTATTTGGGCCTTTGCCGATGCAAAGTGATCCAGGCAATCGATTGAAGTTCAAAAAAATCGCAGTATTCCTCATAGTTTTTGAATTATAAACTATTTTTTTTTATAAATTTTTGATTTTATTTATTTTCTCCACTTACGGCTATACTATTCGAAACAGTGGAACTGTTTCGACCCTTGCCGATGCAAAATGATTTAGGCAATCGATTGAAGTCAAAAAAATCTCAGTATTCCTAATAGTTTTAGAATTATGAACTATTTTTTACTTTTTATAAATTTTTGATTTTATTTATTTTCTCCACTTACGGCTATACTATTCGAAACAGTGGAATTGTTTCGACCCTTGCCGATGCAAAATGATCCAGGCAATCGATTGATGTCAAAAAAATCGCAGTATTCCTAATAGTTTTTGAATTATGAACTATTTTTTACTTTTTATAAATTTTTGATTTTATTTATTTTCTCAACTTACGGCTATACTATTCGAAACAGTGGAACTGTTTTGACCCTTGCCGATGCAAAATGACCCAGGCAATCGATTGAAGTCAAAAAAATCTCAGTATTCCTAATAGTTTTTGAATTATGAACAATTTTTTCTTTTTATAAATTTTTGATTTTATTTATTTTTTCCACTTACGGCTATACAATATTCGAAACAGTGGAACTATTTGGACCTTTGCCGATGCAAAATGATCCAGGCAATCGATTGAAGTTCAAAAAAATCGCAGTATTCCTAATAGTTTTTGAATTATGAACTATTATTTAGTTTTTATAAATTTTTGATTTTATTTATTTTTTCCACTTACGGCTATACTATATTCGAAACAGTGAAACTATTTGGACCTTTGCCGATGCAAAATGATCCAGGCAATCGATTGATGTCAAAAAAATCGCAGTATTCCTAATAGTTTTTGAATTATGCACTATTTTTTACTTTTTATAAATTTTAGATTTTATATATTTTCTCCACTTACGGCTATACTATTCGAAACAGTGGAACTGTTTTGACACTCGCCGATGCAAAATAATCCAGGTAATCGATTGAAGTCAAAAAATTCTCAGTATTCCTAATAGTTTTTGAATTATGAACTATTATTTAGTTTTTATAAATTTTTGATTGTATTTATTTTTTCCACTTACGGCTATACTATATTCGAAACAGTGAAACTATTTGGACCTTTGCCGATGCAAAATGATCCAGGTAATCGATTGAAGTCACAAAAATCGCAGTATTCCTAATTGTTTTTGAATTATGAACTATTTTTTACTTTTTATAAATTTTTGATTTTATTTATTTTCTGCACTTACGGCTATACTATTCGAAACAGTGAAACTGTTTCGACCCTTGCCGATGCAAAATGATCCAGGCAATCGATTGAAGACAAAAAAATCTCAGAATTCCTAATAGTTTTTGAATTATGAACTATTTTTTACTTTTTATAAATTATTGATTTTATTTATTTTTTCCACTTACGGCTATACTATTCGAAACAGTGGAACTGTTTGGACACTTGCCGATGTAAAATGATTCAGGTAATCGATTGAAGTCAAAAAAATCTCAGTATTCCGAATAGTTTTTGAATTATGAACTATTTTTTACTTTTTATAAATTTTTGATTTTATTTATTTGTTCCACATACGGTTATACTATATTCGAAAGAGTGGAACTATTTGGACCTTTGCCGATGCAAAATGATCCAGGCAATCGATTGATGTCAAAAAAATCGCAGTATTCCTAATAGTTTTTGAATTATGAACTATTTTTTACTTTTTATAAATTTTTGATTTTATTCATTTTCTCCACTTACGGCTATACTATTCGAAACAGTGGTACTGTTTGGACCTTTGCCGATGCAAAATAATCCAGCTAATCGATTGGAGTCAAAAAAATCGCAGTATTCCTAATAGTTTTTGAATTATGAACTATTTTTTACTTTTTATAAATTTTTGATTTTATTTATTTTCTGCACTTACGGCTATACTATTCGAAACAGTGGAACTGTTTGGACCTGTGCCGATGCAAAATGATTCAGGTAATCGATTGAACTCAAAAAAATCGCAGTATTCCTAATAGTTTTTGAATTATAAACTATTTTTTACTTTTTATAATTTTTTGATTTTGTTTATTTTTTCCACTTACGGCTCTACTATTCGAAACAGTGGAACTATTTGGACTTTTGCCGAAGCAAAATGATCCAGGCAATCGATTGAAGTCAAAAAAATCGCAGTATTCCTAATAGTTTTTGAATTATTAACTATTTTTTACTTTTTATAAATTTTTGATTTTATTTATTTTCTGCACTTACGGCTATACTATTCGAAACAGTGGAACTGTTTCGACCCTTGCCGATGCAAAATGATCCAGGCAATCGATTGAAGTCAAAAAATTCTCAGTATTCCTAATAGTTTTTGAATTATGAACTATTTTTTACTTTTTACAAATTTTTTATTTTATTTATTTTCTCGACTAATTCTTCATCAAAAACACGACTAATGTCTCAGTTTGGATAAAAACGCTTTACTTGGTGCCATTTTTTGCTTAACGAACCGAATATAATTTAGTAAATCAGACTCAGAATGCTTTAGTCTGGATCAAAAGAACGATTTTTATTAAAATTTAAAAAAAAACGACTAATTTCGAAATATTATTTACACAGAAACAAGTCAAACACGAGTTAAACTTAAACAAAACAGACTGTAAACGTTTTATGTCGCTTCAAAAGAACGATTCATATTATAATTTAGAAGAAACCTGCTTATTTCGGCAGCTTTTTTACTTAGAAACTAGTAAAACCTTACCAAACCAAACTAAAAACATCTTATTTCGCCTCAAAAACACCATTAATGTTACAGTTTAAAAGAAACACCTTATTTGGGTCTGCTTTTGCATAAAGAAACGAGTATAATTTAATAAAACAGACTGAGAACTTTCTAGATTAGTTTGAAGGAACGATTAAATTTATAATTCTGAAGAAAAGAACTCAATTCGAAGGATTCGTCTTCTTCTTCTTCTTCTTATTATTATTATTATTATCATTATTACTATTGTTATTATTATTATTATTATTATTATTATTATTATTATTATTATTATTATTATTATTATTATTATTACAATTTCATTATTATTATTATTATTATTATATATATATTTTTTATTATTATTTTAATAATTTAAAACCAACTATAACTTCGAATAGTGAACGGTTTATGCACCAGTTTGTAAGAACATGGTTAATTTTTGACAAATATTTGCTTAAAAACCTGAAGACTTACACAAAGCAAATTGAAAACATCTTATTCTAGTTCAAAATAACAAATTATGTTATAGTTTCGATAAAAACAGTTTATTTTGGACGTTTATAAGCTTTGAAACGAGCAAACGTTTACAAAACATACTGAAAACGCTTTAGTCAGGCTCAAAAGAACGAATTATGATATAGTTTGAACAAAAAGGGCTTATTCCGTACGATTGATTACCTAAATAAACGAGTATATTTAATAAAACAGACTGAAAACGTTATATTCTGGCTCAAAAGAACGATTGATGCAATAATTTGGAAACAAATGGCTTATTTCGAAAGATTATTAGCTTAGAATCCAGGAAAACTAACACAAATGGAGCCGAAAACGTCGTAGTTCGCTTCAAAAATCGATATATATTATAATTCGAAAGAAAACTGCTTATTTAGAACAATTCTTAGCTTCGAAACCAGCAAACGTTTACAAAACATACTGAAAACCCTCTACTCAGTCTCAGAAGAACGAATTATGTTATAGTTTAAACAAAAACGGCAAATTTAAGACTATTTTTTGCTTAAAGAAACGAGGATATTTAATAAAACACACTGAAAACGCTTTATTCTTGCTCAAAAGAACGATTAATGCAATAATTTGGAAGCAAAGGGAATATTTTGAAGGTTTTTTTGCTTAGAATCCAGTAAAACTTATACAAATCAGGTCGAAAACGTTTTATTTCGCTTCAAAAAAGCGATATAAATCATAATTCGAAGAAAGCGGCTTATTTCGAACGATTCTAAGCTTTGAAAACAGCAAACGTTTACAAAACATACTGAAATCGCTCTATTCAGGCTCAGATGAACGAATTATGTTATAGTTTGATCAAAAACAGTGAATTTCAAACAATTTTTTGCTTAAAGAATCGAGTATATTTAATAAAGCAGACAGAAAACGCTTTATTCTAGCTCATCAGAACGATTGATGCAATAATTTGGAAGCAAAGGGAATATTTCGAAGGTTTTTTTGCTTAGAATCCAGCAAAACTTATACAAATCGGGCCGAAAACGTTTTATTTCGCTTCAAAAAACGATATATATTATAATTCGAAAGAAAACGGCTTATTTCGAAAGATTCTTAGCTCCAAAACCAGCAAACGCCTCAAAAAGACGTTCTATGTTACAGTTTGTAGAAAAGCGACTTATTTAAACACAAAAGTACAAATTATTCAATAGTTTGAATGAAAAAAGGGCTTCTCTCGGTAGATTCTTTGCTTAGAAACGAGAAAAGGCACTAATTTTAAAGAAAAACCCTTTATTTTAGACAATTTCATTCTTAAAATCGAGAAATCTCCCAGGATTGGCTTTAATTAGTGCTTGAACTGTTTTCTTGTGACAATAAAACGTTTTCACTCTGCTTTATTAAAGTTTGCTTAATTTGAAGCCAAGAATAGTTCGAAATAAACCGTTTTCTTTTAATCTATAACATAATTCGTTCTTTTGAGCAAGAATAAAGAGTTTTGAGTCTGTTTCATTAAACATACTCGTTTCTTTAAGCAAAAAATAGTCTGAAATTTGCCGTTTTAGTTTAAAGTATAACATAATTGGTTCTTTTGAGCCTGAATTGAGCGTTTTTAGTATGTTTTGTAAACGTTTGCTGGTTTCGAAGCTAAGAATCGTTCAAAATAAGCCGTTTTCTTTCGAAATATAATTTATATCGCTTATTTGAAGCGAACTAAGACGTTTTCGGCTCGATTTACATAAGTTTTACTGGATTCTAAGTAAATAATCTTTCGAAATTAGCCATTTGCTTTCAAATTATTGCATCAATCGTTCTTTTGAGCAAGAATAAAGCGTTTTCGGTCTGTTTTATTAAATATACTCGTTTCTTTAAGCAAAAAATTGTCTGAAATTTACTGTTTTTGTTCAAACTATAATATAATTCGTTCTTTTGAGCCAGAATAAAGCGTTTGCAGTATGTTTTGTAAACGTTTGCTGGTTTCGAAGCTAAGAATCGTTCGAAATAAGCCGTTTTCTTTCGAATTATAATATATATCGCTTATTTGAAGCGAACTAAGACGTTTTCGGCTCGATTTACATAAGTTTTACTGGATTCTAAATAAATAATCTTTCGAAATTAGCCATTTGCTTTCAAATTATTGCATCAATCGTTCTTTTGAGCAAGAATAAAGCGTTTTCGGTCTGTTTTATTAAATATACTCGTTTCTTTAAGCAAAAAATTGTCTGAAATTCTCTGTTTTTGTTCTTTTGAGCCTGAATAAAGCGTTTGCAGTATGTTTTGTAAACGTTTGCTGGTTTCGAAGCTAAGAGTCGTTTGAAATAAGCCGTTTTCTTTCGAATTATAATATATATCGCTTTTTTGATGCGAACTTAGACGTTTTCGGTGGGATTTGCATAAGTTTTACTGGATTCTAAGCAAAAAAACCTTCGAAATTTTCCCTTTGCTTCTAAATTATTGCATTAATCGTTCTTTTGAGCAAGGATATAGCGTTTTCAGTGTGTTTTATTAAATATTCTCGTTTCGTTAAGCAAAAAATAGTCTGAAATTTGCCGTTTTTGTTTAAACTATAACATAATTCGTTCTTCTGAGCCTGAATAAAGCGTTTTTAGTATGCTTTTTAAACGTTTGCTGGTTTCAAAGATAAGAATCGTTCGAAATAAGCCGTTTTCTTTCGAATTATAATATATATCGCTTTTCTGAAGCGAACTAAGACGTTTTCGGCTCAATTTGTGTATGTTTTACTGGATTCTAAGCAAAAAATGTTTCGAAATAAGCCATTTGCTTCCAAATTCATGCATCAATCGTTCTTTTGAGCCAGAATAAAGCGTTTTCACTCTGTTTTATTAAATATACTCGTTTATTTAGGCAATCAATCGTACGGAATAAGCCCTTTTTGTTCAAACTATAGCATAATTCGTTCTTTTGAGCTTGATTAAAGCGTTTTCAGTATGTCTTGTAAACGTTTGCTCGTTTCAAAGCTAATAAACGTCCAAAATAATCTGTTTTTATCAAAACTATAACATTATTTGTTATTTTGAACTTGAATAAGATATTTTCAATTTGCTTTGTGTAAGTCTTCGGGTTTTTAAGCAAATATTTGTCAAAAATTAACAATGTGCTTACCAACAGGTGCATAAACCGTTCACTATTCGAAAGTTATAGTTGGTTTTAAATTATTATTAAAATAATAATAAAAAAAAATATATAATAATAATAATAATAATAATGATAGTAATAATAAAAATAATAATAATAATAATAATAATAATAATAACAATAATAATAATAATAATAATAATAATAATAATAATAATAATAATAATAATAATAATAATAATAATAATAATAATAATAATAATAATAATAATAATAACAATAATAATAATAATAGTAATAAGAAGAAGAAGAAGACGAATCCCTCGAATTGAGTTCTTTTCTTCAAAATTATAAATTTAATCGTTCCTTCAAACTAATCTAGAAAGTTCTCAGTCTGTTTTATTAAATTATACTCGTTTCTTTATGCAAAAGCAGACCCAAATAAGGTGTTTTTTTTAAACTGTAACATTAATGGTGTTTTTGAGGCGAAATAAGATGTTTTTAGTTTGGTTTGGTAAGGTTTTACTCGTTTCTAAGCAAAAAAGCTGCCGAAATAAGCAGGTTTCTTCCAAATTATAATATGAATCGTTCTTTTGAAGCGACATAAAACGTTTTCAGTCTGTTTTGTTTAAGTTTAACTCGTGTTTGACTCGTTTCTGTGTAAATAATAATTCGAAATTAGTCGTTTTCTTTTAAATTTTAATAAAAATCGTTCTTTGATCCAGACTAAAGCATTCTCAGTCTGATTTACTAAATTATATTCGGTTCGTTAAGCAAAAAATCGCTCCAAATAAAGCGTTTTTATCCAAACTGAGACATTAGTCGTGTTTTTGATGAAGAATAAGTCGAGAAAATAAATAAAATCAAAAATTTATAAAAAGTAAATAATAGTTCATAATTCAAAAACTATTAGGAATACTGAGATTTTTTTGACTTCAATCGATTGCCTGGATCATTTTGCATCGGCAAGGTTTGGAATAGTTCCATTGTTTCGAATAGTATAGCCGTAAGTAGAGAAAATAAATAAAATCAAAAATTTATAAAAAGTAAAAAATAGTTTATAATTCAAAAACTATTAGGAATACTGCGATTTTTTTGACTCCAATCGATTATTTGGATCATTTTGCATCGGCAAAGGTCCAAACAGTTCCACTGTTTCGAATAGTATAGCCGTAAGTGGAGAAAATAAATAAAATAAAAAATTTATAAAAAGTAAAAAATAGTTCATAATTCAAAAACTATTAGGAATATTGCGATTTTTTTGACTTCAATCGATTGCCTGAATCATTTTGCATCGGCAAAGGCCCAAATAGTTCCACTGTTTCGAATATAGTATAGCCGTAAGTGGAAAAAATAAATAAAATCAAAAATTTCTAAATATTTACTTTTTATAAATTTTTCCACTTACGGCTATACTATATTCGAAACAGTGGAACTATTTGGACCTTTGCCGATGCAAAATGATCCAGGCAAACGATTGAAGTTGAAAAAAATAGCAGTATTCCTAATAGTTTTTGAATTATGAACTATCATTTACTTTTTATAAATTTTGGATTTTATTCATTTTTTCCACTTACGGCTATACTATATTCGAAACAGTGGAACTATTTGGACCTTTGCCGATGCAAAATGATCCGGGCAATCGATTGAAGTCAAAAAAATCTCAGTATTCCTAATAGTTTTTGAATTATGAACTATTTTTTACTTTTTATAAATTTTTGTTTATTTATTTTTTCCACTTGCGGCTATACTATATTCGAAACAGTGGAACTATTTGGACCTTTGCCGATGCAAAATGATCCAGGCAATCGATTGAAGTCAAAAAAATCGCAGTATTCCTAATAGTTTTTGAATTAAGTACTATTTTTTAATTTTTATAAATTTTTGATTTTATTTATTTTCTCCACTTACGGCTATACTATTCGAAACAGTGGAACTGTTTGAACCATTGCCGATGCAAAATGATCCATTCAATCGATTGAAGTCAAAAAAATCTCAGTATTCCCAATAGTTTTTGAATTATGAACTATTATTTACTTTTGATAAATTTTTGATTTTATCTATTTTTTCCACTTACGGCTATACTATTTGAAACAGTGGAACTATTTGGAACTTTGCCGATGCAAAATGATCCAGGCAATCGATTGAAGTCAAAAAAATCTCAGTATTCCTAATAGTTTTTGAATTATGAACTATTTTTTACTTTTTATAAATTTTTGATTTTATTTATTTTCTCCACTTACGGCTATACTATTCGAAACAGTGGAACTGTTTCGACCCTTGCCGATGCAAAATGATCCAGGCAATCGATTGAAGTCAAAAAAATCACAGTATTCCTAATAGTTTTTGAATTATGAACTATTTTTTACTTTTTATAAATTTTTGATTTTATTAATTTTTTCCACTTACGGCTATACAATATTCGAAACAGTGAAACTATTTGGACCTTTGCCGATGCAAAATGATCCAGGCAATCGATTGAAGTTCAAAAAAATCGCAGTATTTCTAATAGTTTTTGAATTATGAACTATTTTTTACTTTTTATAAATTTTTGATTTTATTTATTTTCTCTACTTACGGCTATACTATTCGAATAAGTGGAACTGTTTTGACCCTTGCCGATGCAAAATGATCCAGGCAATCGATTAAAGTCAAAAAAGTCTCAGTATTCCTAATAGTTTTTGAATTATGAATTATTATTTACTTATTATAAATTTTTAATTTTATTTATTTTTTCTACATACGGCCATACTATTCGAAACAGTGGAATTGTTTGGACCTTTGCCGATGCAAAATGACCCAGGCAATCGATTGAAGTCAAAAAAATCGCAGTATTCCTAATAGTTTTTGAATTATGAACTATTATTTACTTTTTATAAATTTTTGATTTTATTTATTTTCTCCACTTACGGCTATACTATTCGACACAGTGGAACTATTTGGACCTTTGCCGATGCAAAATGATCCAGGCAATCGATTGAAGTTCAAAAAAATCGCAGTATTTCTAATAGTTTTTGAATTATGAACTATTTTTTACTTTTTATAAATTTTTGATTTTATTTATTTTCTCCACTTACGGCTATACTATTCGAATAAGTGGAACTGTTTCGACCCTTGCCGATGCAAAATGATCCAGGCAATCGATTGAAGTCAAAAAAGTCTCAGTATTCCTAATAGTTTTTGAATTATGAACTATTATTTACTTTTTATAAATTTTTGATTTTATTTATTTTTTCCACTTACGGCTATACTATATTCGAAACAGTGGAACTGTTTCGACCCTTGCCGATGCAAAATGATCCGGGCAATCGATTGAAGTCAAAAAAATCTCAGTATTCCAAATAGTTTTTGAATTATGAACTATTATTTACTTTTTATAAATTTTTGATTTTATTTATTTTTTCCACTTACGGCTATACTATATTCGAAACAGTGGAACTATTTGGACCTTTGCCGATGCAAAATGATTCAGGCAATCGATTTTAGTCAAAGAAATCGCAGTATTCCTAATAGTTTTTAAATTATGAACAATTTTTTCTTTTTATAAATTTTTGATTTTATTTATTTTTTCCACTTACGGCTATACTATATTCGAAACAGTGGAACTGTTTTGACCTTTGCCGATGCAAAATGATCCGGGCAATCGATTGAAGTCAAAAAAATCTCAGTATTCCTAATAGTTTTTGAATTATGAACTATTTTTTACTTTTTATAAATTTTTGTTTATTTATTTTTTCCACTTGCGGCTATACTATATTCGAAACAGTGGAACTATTTGGACCTTTGCCGATGCAAAATGATCCAGGCAATCGATTGAAGTCAAAAAAATCGCAGTATTCCTAATAGTTTTTGAATTATGTACTATTTTTTAATTTTTATAAATTTTTGATTTTATTTATTTTCTCCACTTACGGCTATACTATTCGAAACAGTGGAACTGTTTGGACCTTTGCCGATGCAAAATGATCCATTCAATCGATTGAAGTCAAAAAAATCGCAGTATTCCTAATAGTTTTTGAAGTATGTACTATTTTTTACTTTTTATAAATTTTTGATTTTATATATTTTCTCCACTTACGGCTATACTATTCGAAACAGTGGAACTGTTTCGACCCTTGCCGATGCAAAATGATCCAGGCAATCGATTGAAGTCAAAAAAATCACAGTATTCCTAATAGTTTTTGAATTATGAACTATTTTTTACTTTTTATAAATTTTTGATTTTATTAATTTTTTCCACTTACGGCTATACAATATTCGAAACAGTGGAACTATTTGGACCTTTGCCGATGCAAAATGATCCAGGCAATCGATTGAAGTTCAAAAAAATCGCAGTATTCCTAATAGTTTTTGAATTATGAACTATTTTTTACTTTTTATAAATTTTTGATTTTATATATTTTCTCCACTTACGGCTGTACTATTCGAAACAGTGGAACTGTTTCAACCCTCGCCGATGCAAAATGATCCAGGCAATCGATTGATGTCAAAAAAGTCTCAGTATTCCTAATAGTTTTTGAATTATGAACTATTATTTACTTTTTATAAATTTTTGATTTTATTCATTTTTTCCACTTACGGCTATACTATATTCGAAACAGTGGAACTATTTGTACCTTTGCCGATGCAAAATGATCCAGGCAAACGATTGAAGTTGAAAAAAATAGCAGTATTCCTAATAGTTTTTGAATTATGAACTATCATTTACTTTTTATAAATTTTGGATTTTATTCATTTTTTCCACTTACGGCTATACTATATTCGAAACAGTGGAACTATTTGGACCTTTGCCGATGCAAAATGATCCGGGCAATCGATTGAAGTCAAAAAAATCTCAGTATTCCTAATAGTTTTTGAATTATGAACTATTTTTTACTTTTTATAAATTTTTGTTTATTTATTTTTTCCACTTGCGGCTATACTATATTCGAAACAGTGGAACTATTTGGACCTTTGCCGATGCAAAATGATCCAGGCAATCGATTGAAGTCAAAAAAATCGCAGTATTCCTAATAGTTTTTGAATTAAGTACTATTTTTTAATTTTTATAAATTTTTGATTTTATTTATTTTCTCCACTTACGGCTATACTATTCGAAACAGTGGAACTGTTTCGACCCTTGCCGATGCAAAATGATCCAGGCAATCGATTGAAGTCAAAAAAATCACAGTATTCCTAATAGTTTTTGAATTATGAACCCGTAAGTGGAGAAAATAAATAAAATCAAAAATTTATAAAAAGTAAAAAATAGTTCATAATTCAAAAACTATTAGGAATACTGCGATTTTTTTAACTTCAATCGACTGCTTGGATCATTTTGCATCGGCAAAGGTCCAAATAGTTCCACTGTTTCGAATATAGTATAGCCGTAAGTGGAAAAAATAAATAAAATCAAAAATTTATCGCTTTTTTGATGCGAACTTAGACGTTTTAGGTGGGATTTGCATAAGTTTTACTGGATTCTAAGCAAAAAAACCTTCGAAATTTTCCCTTTGCTTCTAAATTGTTGCATTAATCGATCTTTTGAGCAAGGATATAGCGTTTTCAGTGTGTTTTATTAAATATTCTCGTTTCGTTAAGCAAAAAATAGTCTGAAATTTGCCGTTTTTGTTTAAACTATAACATAATTCGTTCTTCTGAGCCTGAATAGAGCGTTTTTAGTATGCTTTTTAAACGTTTGCTGATTTCAAAGATAAGAATCGTTCGAAATAAGCCGTTTTCTTTCGAATTATAATATATATCGCTTTTCTGAAGCGAACTAAGATGTTTTCGGCTCAATTTGTGTATGTTTTACTGGATTCTAAGCAAAAAATGTTTCGAAATAAGCCATTTGCTTCCAAATTCATGCATCAATCGTTCTTTTGAGCCAGAATAAAGCGTTTTCACTCTGTTTTATTAAATATACTCGTTTATTTAGGCAATCAATCGTACGGAATAAGCCCTTTTTGTTCAAACTATAGTATAATTTTTTTGACTTCAATCGATTGCCTGGATCATGTTGCATCGGCAAGGGTCGAAACAGTTCCACTGTCTCGAATAGTATAGCCGTAAGTGGAGAAAATAAATAAAATCAAAAATTTATAAATAGTAAAAAATAGTTCATAATTCAAAAACTATTAGGAATACTGCGATTTTTTTGTCTTCAATCGATTACCTGGATCATTTTGCAACGGCAAGAGTTCAAACAGTTCCACTGTTTCGAATAGTATTGCCGTAAGTGGAGAAAATAAATAAAATCAAAAATTTATAAAATGTAAAAAATAGTTCATAATTCAAAAACTATTAGGAATACTGCTATTTTTTTGAATTCAATCGATTGCCTGGATCATTTCGCATCGGCAAAGGTCCAAATAGTTCCACTGTTTCGAATATAGTATAGCCGTAAGTGGAAAAAATAAATAAAATCAAAAATTTATAAAAAGTAAAAAATAGTTCATAATTCAAAAACTATTAGGAATACTGAGATTTTTTTGAATTCAATCGATTGCCTGGATCATGTTGCATCGGCAGGGGTCGAAACAGTTCCACTGTCTCGAATAGTATAGCCGTAAGTAGAGAAAATAAATAAAATCAAAAGTTTATAAAAAGTAAAAAATAGTTCATAATTCAAAAACTATTAGGAATACTGAAATTTTTTTGATTTCAATCGATTGCCTGGATCATGTTGCATCGGCAGGTGTCGAAACGGTTCCACTGTCTCGAATAGTATAGCCGTAAGTGGAGAAAATAAATAAAATCAAAAATTTATAAAAAGTAAAAAATAGTTCATAATTCAAAAACTATTAGGAATACTGCGATTTTTTTGTCTTCAATCGATTACCTGGATCATTTTGCAACGGCAAGAGTTCAAACAGTTCCACTGTTTCGAATAGTATAGCCGTAAGTGGAGAAAATAAATAAAATCAAAAATTTATAAAAAGTAAAAAATAGTTCACAATTCAAAAACTATTAGAAATACTGCGATTTTTTTGACATCAATCGATTGCCCGGATCATTTTGCATCGGCAAACGTCCAAATAGTTCCACTCTTTCGACTATAGTATAGCCGTAAGTGGAAAAAATAAATAAAATCAAAAATTTATGAAAAGTAAAAAATAGTACATAATTCAAAAACTATTAGGAATACTGCGATTTTTTTGACTTCAATCGATTGCCTGGATCATTTTGCATCGGCAAGGGTCGAAACAGTTCCACTGTTTCGAATAGTATAGCCGTAAGTGGAGAAAATAAATAAAATCAAAAATTTATAAAAAGTAAAAAATAGTTCATAATTCAAAAACTATTAGGAATACTGAGATTTTTTTGGCTTCAATCGATTACCTGGATCATTTTGCATCGGCAAGTGTCCAAACAGTCCCACTGTTTCGAATAGTATAGCCGTAAGTGGAAAAAATAAATAAAATCAAAAATATATAAAAAGTAAAAAATAGTTCATAATTCAAAAACTATTAGAAATACTGCGATTTTTTTGACATCAATCGATTGCCCGGATCATTTTGCATCGGCAAAGGTCCAAATAGTTTTACTGTTTCGAATATTGTATAGCCGTAAGTGGAGAAAATAAATAAAACCAAAAATTTATAAAAAGTAATAAATAGTTCATAATTCAAAAACTATTAGGAATACTGAGATTTTTTATAGTTCCACTGTTTCGAATATTGTATAGCCGTAAGTGGAGAAAATAAATAAAATCAAAAATTTATAAAAAGTAAAAAATAGTTCATAATTCAAAAACTATTAGGAATACTGAGATTTTTTTGGCTTCAATCGATTACCTGGATCATTTTGCATCGGCAAGTGTCCAAACAGTTCCACTGTTTCGAATAGTATAGCCGTAAGTGGAAAAAATATATAAAATCAAAAATTTATAAAAAGTAAAGAAGAGTTCATAATTCAAAAACTGTTAGGAATACTGCGATTTTTTTGACTTCAATCGATTGCCTGGATCATTTTGCATCGTAAAATGTCCAAACAGTTCCACTGTTTCGAATAGTATAGCCGTAAGTGGCAAAAATAAATAAAATCAAAAATTTATAAAAAGTAAAAAATAGTTCATAATTCAAAAACTATTAGGAATACTGCGATTTTTTTGAATTCAATCGATTGCCTGGATCATTTTGCATTGGCAAAGGTCCAAATAGTTTCACTGTTTCGATGCAAAATAACTCAGGTAATCGATTGAAGTCACAAAAATCGCAGTATTCCTAATAGTTTTTGAATTATGAACTATTTTTTACATTTTATAAATTTTTGATTTTATATATTTTTTCCACTTACGCCTATACAATTCGAAACAGTGGAACTGTTTGGACCTTTGCCGATGCAAAATGATCCAGGTAATCGATTGAAGTCAAAAAAATCGCAGTATTCCTAATAATTTTTGATTTATGAACTATTTTTTACATTTTATAAATTTTGATTTTATTTATTTTCTCAACTTACGGCTATACTATATTCGAAACAGTGGAACTATTTGGACCTTTGCCGATGAAAAATGATCCAGGCAATCGATTGAAGTTCAAAAAACTCGCAGTATTCCTAATAGTTTTTGAATTATGAACTATTTTTTACTTTTTATAAATTTTGGATTTTATTTATTCTCTCCACTTACGGCTATACTATTCGAAACAGTGGAACTATTTGGACCTTTGCCGATGCAAAATGATCAAGGTAATCCATTGAAGTCAAAAAAATCGCAATATTCCTAATAGTTTTTGAATTATGAACTATTATTTGCTTTTTATAAATTTTTGATTTTATTTATTTTCTCCACTTACGGCTATACTATTCGAAACAGTGGAACTCTTTGGACCTTTGCCGATGCAAAATGATTCAGGCAATCGATTTTAGTCAAAGAAATCGCAGTATTCCTAATAGTTTTTAAATTATGAACTATTTTTTACTTTTTATAAATATTTGATTTTATTTATTTTCTCCACTTACGGCTATACTATTCGAAACAGTGGAACTGTTTGGACCTTTGCCGATGCAAACTGATCCAGGCAATCGATTGAAGTCAAAAAAATCGCAGTATTAATAATAGTTTTTGAATTATGAACTATTTTTTACTTTTTATAAATTTTTGGTTTTATTTATTTTCTCCACTTACGGCTATACAATATTCGAAACAGTAAAACTATTTGGACCTTTGCCGATGCAAAATGATCCGGGCAATCGATTGATGTCAAAAAAATCGCAGTATTTCTAATAGTTTTTGAATTATGAACTATTTTTTACTTTTTATATATTTTTGATTTTATTTATTTTCTCCACTTACGGCTATACTATTCGAAACAGTGGGACTGTTTGGACACTTGCCGATGCAAAATGATCCAGGTAATCGATTGAAGCCAAAAAAATATCAGTATTCCTAATAGTTTTTGAATTATGAACTATTTTTTACTTTTTGTAAATTTTTGATTTTATTTATTTTCTCCACTTACGGCTATACTATTCGAAACAGTGGAACCATTTTGGACCTTTGCCGAGGCAAAATGATCCAGGCAATCGATTGAAGTCAAGAAATTCTCAGTATTCCTAATAGTTTTTGAATTATGAACTATTTTTTACTTTTTATAAATTTTTGATTTTATTTATTTTTTCCACTTACGGCTATACTATTCGAAACAGTGGAACTGTTTAGACCTTTGCCGATGCAAAATGATCCAGGCAATTGATTGAAGTCAAAAAATCGCAGTATTCCTAATAGTTTTTAAATTATGTACTATTTTTTACTTTTTATAAATTTTTGATTTTACTTATTTTTTCCACTTACGGCTATACTATATTCGAAAGAGTGGAATTATTTTGACGTTTGCCGATGCAAAATGATCCGGGCAATCGATTGATGTCAAAAAAATCGCAGTATTCCTAATAGTTTTTGAATTATGAACTATTTTTTACTTTTTATAAATTTTTGATTTTATTTATTTTCTCCACTTACGGCTATACTATTCGGAACAGTGGAACTGTTACGACCCTTGCCGATGCAAAATGATCCAGGCAATCGATTGAAGTCAAAAAAATCTCAGTATTCCTAATAGTTTTTGAATTATGAACTATTTTTTACTTTTTATAAATTTTTGATTTTATTTATTTTCTCCACTTACGGCAATACAATTCGAAACAGTGGAACTGTTTCGACCCTCGCCGATGCAAAATGATCCAAGCAATCGATTGAAGTCAAAAAAGTCTCAGTATTATTAATAGTTTTTGAATTATGAACTATTATTTACTTTTTATAAATTTTTGATTTTATTTATTTTTTCCACTTACGGCTATACTATATTCGAAACAGTAAAACTATTTGGACCTTTGCCGATGCAAAGTGATCCAGGCAATCGATTAAAGTTCAAAAAAATCGCAGTATTCCTAATAGTTCTTGAATTATGAACTATTTTTTACTTTTCATAAATTTTTGATTTTATTTATTTTCTCCACTTACGGCTATACTATTCGAAACAGTGGAACTGTTACGACCCTTGCCGATGCAAAATGATCCAGGCAATCGATTGAAGTCAAAAAAATCTCAGTATTCCTAATAGTTTTTGAATTATGAACTATTTTTTACTTTTTATAAATTTTTGATTTTATTTATTTTCTCCACTTACGGCTATACAATTCGAAACAGTGGAACTGTTTCGACCCTCGCCGATGCAAAATGATCCAAGCAATCGATTGAAGTCAAAAAAGTCTCAGTATTATTAATAATTTTTGAATTATGAACTATTATTTACTTTTTATAAATTTTTGATTTTATTTATTTTTTCCACTTACGGCTATACTATATTCGAAACAGTAAAACTATGTGGACCTTTGCCGATGCAAAGTGATCCAGGCAATCGATTAAAGTTCAAAAAAATCGCAGTATTCCTAATAGTTCTTGAATTATGAACTATTTTTTACTTTTCATAAATTTTTGATTTTATTTATTTTCTCCACTTACGGCTATACATTTCGAAACAGTGGAACTGTTTCGACCCTTGCCGATGCAAAATGATCCAGGCAATCGATTGAACTCAAAAAAGTCTCAGTATTCCCAATAGTTTTTGAATTATGAACTATTATTTACTTTTGATAAATTTTTGATTTTATTTATTTTTTCCACTTACGGCTATACTATTCGAAACAGTGGAACTATTTAGAACTTTGCCGATGCAAAATGTTCCAGGCAATCGATTGAAGTCAAAAAAATCGCAGTATTTCTAATAGTTTTTGAATTATGAACTATTTTTTACTTTTTATAAAAAAATAAATAAAATCAAAAATTTATAAAAAGTAAAAAATAGTTCATAATTCAAAAACTATTAGAAATACTGCGATTTTTTTGAACTTCAATCGATTGCCTAGATCATTTTTCATCGGCAAAGGTCCAAATAGTTCCACTGTTTCGAATATAGTATAGCTGTAAGTGGAGAAAATAAATAAAATCAAAAATTTACAAAAAGTAAAAAATAGTTCATAATTCAAAAATTATTAGGAATACTGCGATTTTTTTGACTTCAATCGATTACCTGGATCATTTTGCATCGGCAAAGGTCCAAACAGTTCCACTGTTTCGAATAGTATAGCCGTAAGTGGAGAAAATAAATAAAATCAAAAATTTATAAAAAGCAAAAAATAGTTCATAATTCAAAAACTATTAGGAATACTGCGATTTTTTTGACTTCAATCGATTACCTGTATCATTTTGCATCGGCAAAGGTCCAAACAGGTCCACTGTTTCGAATAGTATAGCCGTAAGTGGAGAAAATAAATAAAATCAAAAATTTATAAAATGTAAAAAATAGTTCATAATTCAAAAACTATTAGGAATACTGCGATTATTGTGATTTCAATCGATTACCTGTGTTATTTTGCATCGAAACAGTGGAACTATTTGGACCTTTGCCGATACAAAATGATCAAGGCAATCGATTGAAGTCAAAAAAGTCGCAGTATTCCTAATAGTTTTTGAATTATAAAATATTTTTTACTTTTTATAAATTTTTGATTTTATTTATTTTCTCCACTTACGGCTATACTATTCGAAAAAGTGGAACTGTTTGGACCTTTGCCGATGCAAAATGATCCAGGCAATCGATTGAAGTTAAAAAAATCTCAGTATTCCTAATAGTTTTTGAATTATGAACTATTCTTTACTTTTTATAAATTTTTGATGTTATTTATTTTTTCCACTTACGGCTATACTATATTCGAAACAGAGAAACTATTTGGACTTTTGCCGATGCAAAATGATCCAGGCAATCGATTGAAGTCAAACAAATCTCAGTATTCCTAATAGTTTTTGAATTATGAACTATTATTAACTTTTTATAAATTTTTGATTTTATTTATTTTTTCCACTTACGGCTATACTATTCGAAACAGTGGAACTGTTTGGACCTTTGCCGATGCAAAATGATCCAGGCAATCGATTGATGTTCAAAAAAATCGCAGTATTCCTAATAGTATTTTTTCCACTTACGGCTATACTATTTGAAACAGTGGAACTATTTGGACCTTTGCCGATGCAAAATGATCCAGGTAATCGATTGAAGTCACAAAAATCGCAGTATTCCTAATAGTTTTTGAATTATGAAGTATTTTTTACTTTTTATAAATTTTTGATTTTATTTATTTTTTCCACTTACGGCTATACTATATTCGAAAGAGTGAAACTATTTGGACGTTTGCCGATGCAAAATGATCCAGGTAATCGATTGAAGTCACAAAAATCGCAGTATTCCTAATA
>OW626787.1:796216-922418 GCA_939628115.1 Tribolium freemani | reverse complement strand
ATCTGAAATGTAGTGAGGGGGCGAGATTTATATGAACTGAATTAAAGGGGCACGATTGATGGCAATAAAGACACCCTTTGTCATTTTAAACGTAGCGATTTTGGAAAAAGTCGCGCAACATTAATCGTCATCTCGATGTATTTGCTAATTCAGTAAGTGATCGTAACTTTTAGCAGAATCCTGGTCTTTTGTGTATTGTGTGGATGTTTTCGCTGGTGTAAAATTTGTTTTTTTCTTCACACATTGGTGCATTTGAATTGAGTCGAAAAGGCCCTCGAAGCCCGTCAAGTGTCCGATCATCCCAGTTCTGGGCAGTCGTTGAAAGCAGATCTAGTTTGTGAACAGCCCGTAGTATAATGTTGCGTATCGAATAGTCCGAGGCGATGAGGTAGAAAGTAATCGAAACGACGGACTCGCTCCGGCTTGTTAATTTCGGACCACCCGTACATTATCTAATTCATATAATGTAGCAATATTTAAATGCAACAACACGTGAAATTCGCATTCGTAACCGGTAAACAACTTTGAAAGTTGCGGCTTTTTTCCCACATCCCGTTTATACCGAAACATCTGCGTCGGAATACGATAGTGAACGAATTACGAATAATACGAAAGGAAACGGAAAAACCGCTGAAAACAGATATGAAAGGTACGCGAGAGACCGCAAGAGATACACGATATAGGTCGTGATATAGAACGCATATCAAAACGAGGTTTTTCTGGCCGGTTTGGTCATGTGTGGCAACCCGATTTGACATAAAAAGGAAAACTGAGTGACAAAACTGAATGGGAAAAATAAAACAGAAATAAATAAAAGTAAAAAGAACTTGACCCCCTGATTTAAATCATTTTTTAAAATAATGTTAGTTCAACAATTCAGTGTTGACAAAATAATTTTGCCATAAAATAATTTCGCTTTTAGCGAACTTTTAAAATTTAAAATGGCATTAGTCCTTTGTGTTACCAGAAAAGTAATTGGATCAGGATTTCAGCCGTGTCTATTTTTTAAGTTTCGATTAGATTTTATTAAAATTACGCAGACCCAGTTCTAGCACAAGTTCTCTAAAAAATGCACGAATAGTTCTGAAAAATTAACCACAAACTGAACAACCTGAAAGGTTTATTTGTAAAATCATTAAAGATGCATTTTTTGTTTGGCATTAGAATTTTCCTTTTGGATGATAATTTTTTGACGTTGATTTTATTAACACACAATTTTTCAAAAATGCAGTTAAAAATTATAATAGTGAAAGTATTGCACCACGTCCATAGTATTTAATGAACGACAGATAACGATAATGATAAAACTAGTTGAAGTTTCAAGAGACTAGATCAGTGCAGAGTTATAGGTAAGCGGGAAGTTGCAGGAGGGCTGATGAAAGATTTGAAAAGCTTAGATTTTTTCGTACGGGGCTATCTAAAACCTGTACCTAATCTTAAAACATAGAAAACTTAAATGATTTAGTATAACAAAATTATTATTAATTTATCATTGAAAGCATCAGAAGAATTCCTATAAAGCAAAAAAACGCTTAAATTGGATAGTTTTTTTGAGTTCCGACTCTATGTGTTTCATAAGAAAATGTGAATCTAATGTTGATTTAAAAAATAAACATTTAAATTTGTTTTGTGTATTTAATACAACACTCGTATCATTAGTATAGTATAGGGTAATTCACAGAGAGGTGACCCACATTAAAAAAAAATACAAAAAAATTTATTACATTTATTGCACTATACAGAGGCCCTATTTTTTATTCTAGAAACAAATACAGATCTACAGTTGTACTGCGTACAGGTAAACAACAAATTATCGAAAACTTTTCTTTTAAAAAAATAACAAAAATCAGGAATTGGGCCATTTGTACCATAGTGCCAGGGTGAGATGACCTATTAACTATGGGTGACATTAAAACGGTTTTAAGTCGGTATTACTTCTGTTTACATAAAAACCTTGCCACATGGGTCACACAAGCTCAGAAACTTGAAACAATCCTTCATAGAACACCTCATGCAGTTGAGATATTCCATCCAATCGTTCCTTATTGATGTTTCATTAATCATTAATCCTTCTCCACAGCTCGCACAGTCCACTTCTACCATCATGTTCGATAATGTTACTATAATCTTGTGTCTCAAAATTGAAAAAAAAATTCTTCTGCTTTCTTTTGGAATAAGCTGTTTAACTTATCATTTTATTTGTTTTACATCATTCACTTTTTATTTTTGCTTTTAAAATCTTATGTGCTTTCTTCTCCTGTTGTTAAATAAAGAGTGGTATAGGGGCAAATGGTGGGCCATATATCCCATACATATAAAATTGGGGTCATCTCTCCCATTCTTGCGGGAGAGATATTTTTCAAAAAAGAAAGCATGGTCTAGCTAACGATAATTTTTAAGCATGTATGTAAACTTATATTAGATGTAATTTACTTTTTGTACTCACAGCGTTTAAATAGCTATTTCCCGGTTATCTCCAGCGTGTGTAAAACGGACTTTTCCGCACTGTGGTGCTTTTTATTAGCTATTTCAAAACTATAAAAAACGCCAACGTCGCATTTTCTCTAGGAATGAGCTGTTATAAAATTATTCATGCAATTCAAAAAAAATAATAACTAATGTAATTTATACTTTTAATGAGAGATCTAATCATCAATAACTAATTTACAATTTTATCAATCTTATTTAAAAAAAATTATTCGGTAAAATGCGACGTTGGCGTTTTTATAGTTTTAATACCATGCGATCATTTGAATTTATAATTAAAGTAGGCGCTTTTGTGTCTTTGTGATTGAAAAACTTAGGCAAACTTAGGGAAAAAATATATTCTAATTGAATATTACCGTTTAAGACATTATTATTTGACTCGTCAGCTTGATTAATTATCACAATCGGCGTTTTCATCCAAGCTAAAAAACTGACAAAGCCTACTTTAATTACAAATTCAAATGATCGCATGGTAGGTACTTTGCAACAATGGCTAGGGACATTTAATAGGTTGGTATCGCTATCGTTGAGATGGAAACGGTTATTTTTTTACGATAAGTCACAGTTCTCGTCAATTTTTTTGATTGTTACCAACCCATTAGCAAAAAAACACTAAACTGTAAAAAATATTAATTTTCAATTTTTTTGAGAGATTTGTTACAAAAAAAAATTGTACCTACCTAACTTGTTTGGAAAGCAATTTCCCACATTCGCACAAAACAAAAACAAAAACAAAACAAACAAAATGCTCATGTGGGAAATTGGGGGTGTTGGTCAGTAGCGCGCGGTGGTCACTTTACCGTCTGTCAGGTACTTCGGTCCCCAAATCGGCAACAGGATACTTGCGCGCAGCGGTCAGACGATCTCCCGGGGAGATATAACTTAGTTCAATTTTAGTAATTTTGAGTTCATCTTTAATTTACCTTCTGTAAATTCCTCTATAAAGAAATAATTACTTTGCTCGTTGGCAATCTAAATAAAATATGAACAAATTCACGAAGGTTTGCGGGTGGAGATGAGTTTTTTTCCCTAAGCAATTCATGCCATAAAGACTAAAAATCAGCTGTAGGTAAGTATATAAACTTATACTTATACTTACTTCTACTTATACTTTAGGATCTGTAAGAAGAAGACATACCGAAACAATACATTACGACTACCATAGTTTTGCAAGACAGTTTTCAGTATGAAAAAAAAATTAAATACCTATAAACCTTTTAGATATTTCTGCGTTTTATTCTAATTTGTTAAATTTAACAAATCGTTACATATGAGCGTAAAAGAGAGCTGTTTTTAAAGTTTACCAAATTTTATTTAATGAAGTATCTGCTCCTATCCTCGCGCAACTACCCTGTTGCCGATTTGGGGGTGAAGAAACATGGCAGGGGGTAAAGTAACCACCGCGCGTTACTGACCAACACCCGAAGGGTAACCTGCGCGCAACTGTCCTGTGAGATTAAAACTACACAAAAATTTTTCTGACCGCCGCGCGCAAGTGACCCATGCCCGGGAAATTGTATTTTCCAAACACGTTAGGTAAATAACTATTCTGGTTGCTTTTCAGACCGCGTTTTCATATCACTATTGCTGATGAGTGATGACAGGAACACTATTATCCGGTATGACAAACAGGCGCCTAATTTGCCTTGTAACAGAATAATTTAAATGGGTCATCTCACCCGCTGGGTCATCTCTACCGGAATACCCTATGATTGAAATTTTTTAAAAAATAAACGAAATTCAAAAAAACACTGCAAAATTCTTAGTGAAAACCCTTTATTTGGGATGACACAAGTGGGGTCATTCCTTTCAAAAAGAGTAGAAGATGCTAAAATCAGCAAAAGTACACCAAAAGTGTCCCCTTGTCAATAAAAATTCACTGTCTGGAATTTTTGAAATGCAAAGTGGCTTGTTTGAAAAAACAGCCTGTGCTGTTGAATTGGGGTGAACTATGAATGTGGCGCCTAGTTCCGTCACCGGTAATAATGCCTGGAGTTGTTTGTTTTCGTTCAATTAAACGCAGTTATTTTCCGTTTAGTGTGTCCTAATTGCTGTTTCCCTCCTACTCTCTCCAATCACAAGGAACAGAATGTACTTCCTGAGCATAAATCCGTATCTAAATATAGGCGCTAGTAGGTCGTTACGGTGTCTAAACCGCGTCAAAGGCAGGCACCCAAACCATCTCGAGCACGGCTTGGTCTCAGGCTGGGACAGATGCACCCCGACGCCTTCATCGAAGACCATCCGTCCAATAAAGAGCGGCTCTTCAAAGCCCCGGATTGTATATCATAAACCTGTGTTTATTGTAACTCTGCCATACCATGCCTTTATAAATAACAGTAAAACGGTTTATGACATTCAGGCGCCTTAATTTTAGCCGCGTTAGACAGCATCATTACGCTTGATTCGTCGACGAATAATCGGCGGTTAATCACTAAAATTGTTTATTGATTTCTTTGAGAAACGAAGCGAGGCAAACTGTGAGGCACGTACGGACGCGGTTGGACATGCTTGCTCATCGCGAGGAGAGCACAAGATTATTCTTTTTTCCTCGACAGACTGAGAAAAAAATTACTGCACTGAAACATGAACTTGGGAGCGGTTTTTGACGAGGACAAATACGTGTGAAATAATTCAACGAGCTTTTTCTAATCTTCAAACCAGCATCAAAACAAACTAGATCCGGGGGATAGGTTGATGTTAGTTTTCCAAAATTTTAATCTATTTTTTAAATAAATTTATCATCTGTTCATGTTTGTTTTTTTTTGTTGGTTTGGAACAGACGTAGTGAAAGCGCAAAACGGTGATCCAGATTATAGGGAATGGCAAGTTCGGCTTTTGCCCATTTTCCGGTTATTTTTCGTAATGAAGTCGGCACGCGCCACTCCCTCGTATCCTCCCAATCTGCAATATCGATCAGAGTGGTCCTCGGTGTCAAGTGGGGGCGCATGCTTGAAATGTTTAAGAAGCAAACATCTTCGACAGCTGTTAAAATTCCTCGTAACACAATAACACTGAGCACGGGCTTCGATCCCCGCCTAATTTCCATCTGCGTGTCCGCCCGAAATGCATGTTATTTATTACAAAAAAAATCAGCGGCACGTAAATTGCTCCTGAAGAATTCCAAATTACACACACGTCTATTTGATTTGAATAATTTCGGGTGAAGGCAATTATCGGCCATTAGGCAACCGTCTAAGTCCACACGGACAAAGAGCAACAGCCGATGTCTGCACCGAACAGCGTTTTTAATTTATGTCTTGGGGCAGCAGAGCTTTTGTCGCCAGTTGTATAGCGAGAACGGACCAATTTAGTTTTAAAACGGCTGTAAATCTTCCGGTCGTATTGTTCTAAGACGGGGCTTCCAGGGGCGCCCGTGCCCCGAGGAATATCCGGAAGATTAGGCCTGGACAGACGAGTGCAGCTTTAAAAATTCAACCAGAATACAACTTGTTCAAGCATCTTTTTCTCATTTAAAATTTTACACTTTTGAAACTAAATCGAGTACCGACTGTGGAAACAGGCGGTAATCCACTAAATTTTTTCTCATTCATAGTTACGCGAAAAAATTTGACAAGTTTCAATGAATCATTTATCTTTTATCTTTACATTATTCACTGTTCACTACAAAATCCACAAAGATTTACACAAGTGTTTTTGCCACTATGAATATGTGGTTCCAACTTTCCACTTTAAATTCAAGTTATATCAAAGCCAAGTGATTTACATATTTTTCTATTCAATCGCCTAAACACGAGCATAAGAGCGCCAATATTTGTTAAAACAGGTCGAAAATGTCCTTATTTTGAGCAAAAAACTTAGCTAATTTGGCAAGTCAAAACTGGAGTAATTTCGTTAGTTGAAGTAAAGCTCACAGTTATGGTTGAAACTGATGTAATTTTACTTTTAATTAAACTTCTTGCTAAATTTCCCTCAAAAATCTGAAAAGTCACGTAGTAGCTAAAGTTACAATTTTTGCCTTTTTCAAACGAATAAGCATAATTTTAAGTTAAAAACGCCTTAAATGAACAAAAAAGCTACTAGTGAAGATCGGAAATGATATTACTATTGCCTTTTTGGAAAATGTTAACACGTCACAGCTCACTAACTTCGCTAAGAAAATCACGGTTGACAATGTCATTATTTTCGCTTTTTTCCTAAATACAATTTCCAGTTTTTTTAGAAAACTATTTCATATAGGTATGGTTGAGTTTCGAAAGTAAAAAGTGTTTTTTTTGGAAAAGTTTAAAGTGAATACAGATCTCTAGAACAGCTCTACCGAAAATATAACAAAGAACAAAACGAAAAAAAGTTTTATAACACGTCAGGTCAGAAGATCTAATACAGGACGTTCGAAGACCGACGCACCAACTCAGTGGTATGTTGTTAAGAAGCATCATGAGTAGATTACGGGAAAAATCTTGAAAAAATTCCTAGTCATGTTTTAAAACATCTTATCTGGAGCTACAAACTTATTTTGTTTTTATGTTTCAGATTAAATAATCGTTCCGTACCACAATGATGAATAATTATTTTTAAATTTACTAACAATCCTTAGCAGTTTAATGAATTAAAAAAAATAAATATATCCCATTTCAGTTCATAGTAGAATTTTGCAACAGCGCATTTGAGTTTCTTGGAATGAAATGGAGCACAAATTGAGAGATTCTGGTGGGTTTTCTTAGCTCAAAACGTAGCGCTGGGATTTAGTTGAAGACAGAATTCTTCTCTTTTACAGAAACTCTTAATTTGTGGTTTATTTTTCACTCCGAAAAATTCAATTGCGCTGTTGCAATTCTACTATGAACTGAAATGGGATACACAAGACTAGGTATTATTTCCTACCTATAGGAAACCGTTTTAAAAATAATTCATTTGTATTGTTGATAAAATTCTATGATTAAATTCTATAACGATTGTTAGATAACGTTACCACACATCATTTATTTAAAATTCGTTATTTAGTTTTATCAATAACTTTAACACATACATAGACTTTTTTTACTATTTTACTAGCATTTCTTTACCACATACCATTGAACTGGTCGCGGGTTTTTGAGCGATCCATTTTGGAACGAAATTAAAATAAGATTGAAACAAAGAGAATTAAATTTAATGTTAAAACAGTTTATTAAGGTTCATTAGTATTTCTTGGGATAGGTGGCGAAGCGCCACTGTTGCCATCCAAATATCCTTAACTGAACACACTGCTATAAATATTTGCTTCTCCACCTTGTTGATTTCCGTCCTTCCCTTTGTTTTTGAAGGCATCCGCTTCAGCAAATTAAGATGGAAACAAAGCCGAAAGGAAGCTGGTCATTACTCTCCCTCATCTCAGGTAAAATCGTCCAACCTCCCGTCATAATTCCCAAAAATGATCATCGCTCTCTGCAATAACTGTCTCCTTAATTCTCTCCGGCCGTAAAGTTTTCCAGGGCGGGCCATTAAAAATTTATTACCACACCACCAACGTCCGAAAAAATTTCGTACGGAAAAAATCGGACCAGTTTGACACAATGCAAACATGTGTCGCCCTTTGTCTCTGCCCTTGTACCCCTTGACGCCATTAAGGGTATGATCGCGTCATTAGCAAGGGGTCATTTTTGACACGACTTAATAAATTACACCGATTAGGGCTTCTTTTGTCGTCAGCGTTGTCCATTTGTCACGCTTTGTTTAAAAATGGACCGTGCCCTTTTGTTTATTATTTGCCTTTTGCTCCCGATTTGAATACGAATAGGCTTCTACCTGGAAACGGTGGCCCGGATTTTTTTCGCAATGTGAGAATAGAGCCGGAATTTGTGACTTTCTTCTATACGCATCGATACGTTTTCGAGTTGTTCACGCGGAAGGTGTTTCTGTGATCGATTTTGAAAGTTTTTGTGGAAGACACGCAACCGATTTCTAAACGTTTCGGATATTGAAATTGCTGTTTGCTTTCATAAAGGTATAACTGACGGTTGATGGGGATCGTTGCGCCTTCAGGTGGATAATTATTATCTTTACAAGCTATAAAAGTGATAATATTCGATAAACACCGTTATTTACCCTCTTGATTGGTTCATTTTCGACTGACGGCTCTCGATTATAGAAATTTAAAAACCGTTACGAAATGAAAAGGAAGTGATTTAACAAATTAAATTTTAAAAATTAAGTTGGCAACCCTGAACGTAAACACAAAAGATATATCAAAAAAATTACTCTATAAAATTTTAACTTGTGAAGGGCTGAATGTAATATTAGGAACCTGTAATTGGATTGAAATTGAATCAACTTATATTTTTCAATCAAGTGAGAAAAAGCTTCTCGCAAATTACAGTAAAAAACGTACCTATGTCTACTTATATCCTCGTGATAGAAAAATAAATTAGAAAGTGCAAATAATGTCCAAAAATCCCATTGTGATTGCACTGAGCGTATCGAAAAAAAATCCCATCAATATTGCATGTAAAACGGGGCGAATGACCACGGTCACAATGGAAAAGACCATTACTTAATTATCTAGCAGCGTTTCGTAATTACAGATCGACTGCTGGTGTTATAGAATTTGATCAATGCGTCCAGATTGCTAAGGGCATTCAAACTCCATTCTATACACACCGTTCATACAACAATATTTTTATTTATCGTTTTCCGCACCGATTGTGATATCGTAATTAGTTTTTTGTGCGTTGTGAACTAGAAATCCCGTTTTTTCGAAGCCATAGAACAAGGGCGAGAAAGGGTTGAAAGCGTCAAGTCACTCGATGCGACAGATGGTCCTAATGGATTTTTGATCTTGTTAGTTAAAAAAAAATGTTGACTTTCCTCGGGATTTCCCCGCTTGGAACCTTGAAGATCTCTCTAGGTCACCTCTATTGCACTCCTAACAATTAATTGCCTGAATACTAATAGACTGTGAATCATTTATTTGCTTATACACGACGATAAAACAAAGCGTGATCAGACATGCCGCACACGACACATTACCATAATAAAGAAAATTCTGACCAGACGGAGAATCCGAGAAAAACAAGGCGGGTTGCTGAACTCGCAAAAATTGAAATTTTGAGAGACAAAACGAAAAATTAAACTGTTACAGGCCACGACGTGGAGTCATCAATTATTACACTCGACGCATAAATGATTTCATAAGTTTATGGACGCTTTTATGACTAAGAACAATCATGTCACTTCAACTCGCAGCATTTCATAAATTTTAACAGTTTACGACGAAAAATTGCCTTGACTTCCTTGCTTTGAAGATTTATTTGTTTTGTAATTCGAGAAATTACTCAATTCTTAGTTTTTGGAATTGAAGCCAAATACCCCGTGGATATCAACCTTATCTTATAGCTCTGTCGTTGAAAAATTTTCAACAGAAAATTACATTAGAGGATATTTTATCAAAATTTCGCTCAGAAAAAAGAGCTAAATTATTCTTAATAGGCCAATAAGACATTTTGATCTAATTTAGGCATTTTATGACGACACTGCAAAATATGTGAGTATATCGTTCAAAAACAAGATAAATCTACCAAAAAGACCAAAATAATATCATTTCGTTTTCGACCTTCATGTGAGAAATTATGAGAAATAAATGAGTTTTTGTTTAAAAACAATGCCAAACGTGCTAGAATGCTCGAAAAAGGCAAAAATAACGTAATTTTCATTAATAAATTAATCAATTATGCTTTCTGTAAAAATCAGGCTATTGTACGTTGATTCGCCAAAAAATAAATTCTCCTAGAATTGTTCCAAAGTTACGGTGTCTCTAGAATATCAAAAAACAATATTAAAGACTTGATAGGTTGGTTGTTGTTTTTTTTTTGCAGTTAAAGGCCCTTTCAATGAGTTTTATTTTCTGCAAAAATCAAGAAAATTATACGAGTAGTTCACCAAAAAAATAATTTGACAAAAAACGGGCCAGTGACACAATATTTTGAGAAAACCAAAAAAATTGTTAAAGCCCTAAGAAGTGATTGTGTGTTTTACAGTCGATAGCCCTTTTGATAAGCTTTGTTTTCTGCAAAAATCAGGAAAACTGTTCCTTTAATTCGCTAAAAAATTTGCCTGTTAAACAAGCTAGTGACAAAATATTTTGAAAAAAACAAAAATGTAGGTATCAGTAAAGCCCTATAATGTTATTGCCAATTTACTATTTTTTGCAATCGATTGCCCTTTGAATAAACTTTGTTTTCTGCAAAAATCAGGAAAACAAGGACCTTGCAGGAAAATTGGACGGTTGGTTCGCTTGAAAAATAATTCGACAAAAAATGAAACCATGACAAAAATATTTTGAGAAAACCAAAAAAATTATTAAAGCCCGAAGAAGTGATTGTATATTTTAGAGTCGATAACTAAACAATTTAGTAAAGCCCTAAAAAGCAATTGTCGGTTTACTATTTCTTCGCAATCAGTCCTTTTGGATAAGCATGCAAAATCAAAAAAAATTTATTACGAATGATTCGCCAAAAAATAATTACTCTAAAAACTAGCCAATGATATGTAAAAATTTTGAGAAAACCCAATAATTTATTAAAGCCCTAAGAAGCAATCGTCGGTTACAGTCCTTTGGTTAAGAGCTTTGGTCCTTTGGTTTTGTAAAAATCAAAAAAATTAACAGGTAATTATTAATTAGCCATTCTATGAGCCTATCATAACATAGGCAGGACCTGTCATGAAAAAACCCAAATTCAATTTTTTACTGAAAAATGTGCTTGCCTTTAGAAAAAGGCAAAAAAAAAAAGATTTTGAATTAGATAGTCATCTTCCAGGTTTTTGGTCCTTTATTTTAGGAAAATTTCGTATAAAATATTAGTTTATCACTTTGAAAAGAAACCACATTTTGCATTTCTTATGAACATTATTTAAATTTTTTGTAGGAAAATTCTAAAAGTGGGTATGTTTTTAGCTAAAATAAGATAATTATTAATGTAGTTATAGATGTTTTTTTTGGCCTGGTTTAAAGAAAATCGGTTTCTTTATTCGTTTCAAGAGAAAAAAATATCTATCATTTGGTTTTGGTAACTTGAATATTTAGATTAAGATTAAATGGAATGACGAAACCATCATAGCTACAAAAAAAAACATAAAACTTGCTTTGTGAATATTAAACTGTCGCGTTTTGGACATTCAAACGAGTAATAATAAATTATTGAAAGGCGAAGACCAACTGAATCTAGCTAGAAGGATTTGTTACATTTTCCTTATTCATTTTTTCTTGTTCTCGCTTTGTAAATCGTTGACTTTATTGGTGTCTCTCATGCCACCGTTATGCAAAAGGTCGCCAGACCAGCACCTTTTAGACAATAGAATCCGTTGGGTGCGTCCACCCCTTTGGGGCCGGTTCCTGGCCGCCCCTGAATGCACTGGGCGTTTCCGAAATAAATCACGGCCACTTCTGACCAATGGTCTGTCCACGCCATCTGCGTAAATTACCCTCGGTGAAAATCCACCTAATCTCGAAAAAATCCCTATCACCCCTCTCAAAACGTCATTATTAATTCTGACAAGTCGAATAATAACAAACAGTCAAAGGTACAAATGCCTCCCGCGGGGTTATTCGAGCGCACCCTTCCTCACTCTCAAAGAAAAAAATAAAGTTACAGATGTCGCCGAAAAAACTCATAACGACATAATTTTCGCACGCCTTTCGGACAAAGGGCACCCTTTACCCCCGCGGAGAGGGCGGGAATCGATTCATTCCATTAGCAACGGGCCTGATTCAATTTTTGCAATTTAATAATAAATTAATGGAGCTTTCGCGTTATTTCAGGTGCACATTAAATCGTCGTTCATCATGAACGGCGTCTGCGTGAGATGGAGGGGTTGGCTGGACCTGGAGCGTCTCGACGGCGTCGGTTGCTTGGAGTACTGCGAGGAAAGAGCCGCTCAGGAGGACGCCCTCCTGAGGGAGCAGATCGAGAGGTACAACCAGAGGCTGAGGGAGTTCGAAGACAAGCAAAGAGGGTACAGACAACAGGACCGGCCTGAGCAAGACCTAGAGGTACGTGTCGGGGGAGCCCTCCACCAGAGAAACTACATGAAGCTGTATTAGGTTTAGTGATACTTGGCATGATTAATTTTTCGTTTAATCTGTCTTTTTTACCTTTATTTTTGTAAATATTTATCGTTGAATGTTGACGTAATTTTAGTTACCCGATTCTTATGAATGCAATATGTAAATAAACGGATTTTTCATCTATTTTGTTTTATTTTTGTTTGCTCGTTTCTTGCTTTTTGTATGACTGTATAAATGGTAAAGGTAAGTAAAATTTGAAATTAACTACACAATAGTAGATTATTTTATAAGGGGTAAATGTGATAGTTTATGTGGGGAAGCTGAATGTTTATTTTGCTGAATGCAATGAGGCAAATAAGTCAGCTGAGCCACATAAACTCACATTTACTCCGAATAAAATATACTATTTTATCCGCAAACGTATTGATGAAGAGTAAAGAGCAATTTTGAGCAACACTAATTTAAAGGTAAATGAATAAAATAATCAGGAAGCTTTGCACGTGAATCATTACCATAACAATGTTTATAAGCAAACGTCAGTCTCGGATTTTTGTGTTGAGATTTTCGAATGTGTTGAGTATTTTTTAATTTAACTAGTGCAGTGACTCCCGTTTCACAATGAGGGAATTATCACCGAGCGAAGCAGCGAAAGACACAAGAAAGTGAAAACAATGGCAAGTCATGATGACAGAGAAAAGTAAAAAATGCTTTATCAAATAACAATGATTTACCGAAAAAAATGGTCCGAGAACTAGATCTTTTACCTGAGCCATTCTGTCACAAATGTTGCCAGTTTTGTGACGTTTGCGGATAAAAAATATTTTGCCTGTTCCACACGATTTAATTTGTTTCAAAACTTTTCAATTTTCAACTTATTTCACCACGTTAGTGAAATTTCACAACACACTTCAGTAATTTTTTTGGATGTCAAAAAATCGAAGAGATTTTGTTTAGACAAATGTAGTTTCTAGAAGAATAGTGCAAGTGAAATCTTTTGAGAGCGAGCGTCGAACCGGAGAATTAGAGGATTAGATTAAAACCGGAGCAATGTTTCAGTACCCGTTTTTGCTTTCAGGCGACACTTATTCGTCTGAAATCTGTTTATTCACTATGGTGGCTCCCACGCAGATTTTTCGATTCACCCCAGGGATGCATTACTGTTTGATGGGCCTTAATCCGATTTTATCTGCACCTGTTTAAGGGGAACGGAACAAGTATATTTTATTTCGAAAAAAAGCCTCACCTACAATAATTAATAAATAGTAACAAATCGGAAAAAATACAATAGAGGTGAAAGTTACTATGCTTTGAGGCAACATTTACAAAAACCTGGCTTTGGAAAGGTGCAACACGTGTAGAATGAATCGATTTGTCAATAGTTTTTTGCCATTTGCTTGCTTTTTGATGAAAAAACCCAAATTACCCAACGTGTTAATTGCTTCAAGAGCAAGTTGTTGAGTATCGTTTTTCGTATTGTCATGGATGGTGAATTTATCGTGGGAATTTATTCACTTTTTAACGGAAATGAGCAAGCTCAACCAGTTTTGTACTAATAGAACATTAAGAAATGTTTGAGCAAGTGAATTTTACGCATCGGCGACTTAATAAAATGTCTACTACTTATCGTGCTGAGTGGGTGTTGCACTTTAATGGTCAGCAATCTGGATGCTTTTAAAGGACGATTATTGTCCGAAAAATGGGGCACTTTATCTGATAAAATATGTAAAAAGAGCTTAGCAGAAATAAAGTGAAAAGCTTTATTTCGAGATCTACAATAAACGTTCAAGTAACACTGAGTTACTGTGTCTTTTTACATTTTTTTAAAAAATCCTTAACGTATTTTTCCACAAACTAACAATTATTATGAACCGCCCAGAAGCGCTCAAAGTAGATCATCATCTCCATAATTAATCGTCCCAGAGCATTTTAACCGATCTATAGTGTTCTGTATCCTGTTTTTATTGAGTTATTGAGTCGTTTTGGCTTCCTAAAATTGATAGACCGTTTTTACGATCTTTGAAGGACAAAAGAATCATATCTTTAAAAACCCAAAAACCAAAATATCTTGAATTTCTTGACGCCAATCGATTTATCGAAACGATTTACGATTTACCTACATATGTGTGATATTAAATATTGTCATTTCTTAACAACATTCACATTGTTATTTTTGCTTGTTATTTCATCGTAATTAACAAAATTTACCTATAAAATGTTTTTTTCAAAAATTAAATTCGAGTCAAACCAACGCCGTTTTATAATTAAATTTTTATAGAACTCTGACTATACGTTGGTGTTTGGCGTTATGCAATATTTAATCGCCGTTTAAACATGAAACTTATGTCACTTTGTAGATTAAACTATATCTCTCTAATAAGGAAATAAAAACTGATGAAGTCGCTAACTAATAAAAATATATAAAAAAATGTTTTTTAAAAAAAGCTTTTATTTAAAAGATGCACTAAAAAATAAAAAAATATGTATTTCAATCACAGGAGAGCTTTGGGAGTTGTCAACTAAACAAAGTAATTCTGTAATGCCGTAGTTTTATAACTCCCAAAGCTTTTATAAATTTTAGAATTTTAACCTGTAAGAAAAAATATTCTCCTGTGATTGAAATACATTATTTTTTACTTTTTAGTGCATCTTTTAAATAAAAGCTTTTTTTTAAACATTTTTTTATATATTTTTATTTTTAGGTTTTTAGTCTTTATTTATTGCATAGATTTATTGTTATTACACTGCGCATCTATCGTGACGTCCAAATGACCAACATACCGTCTATGTCGGTATAAGTTACGGTATGTACAAAGCGAGAACCCCTTTGTAAACCTAACCTAAAATTTTAAAACCCCATTTAACACCTTTAGGGGGTAAATCACTATATAGAAATGCATTGTCACGCAGATTACGTAAACATGTTAAATTTCATTTCAATGCGACTACAGGAACCCTCTCAAATTTACAAATCGAGAACCCCTTTGTAAACATAACCTAAAACTTCAAAACCCCATTTAACCCCTTTAGGGGGTATTTAACTACATAGGATTGCGTTGTCACGCAGATTAAGTAAGTATACAAAATTTCAATTCAGTGGGACAACGGGAACCCTTTCAAATTTGGCTCCAAAAAAATAACCGGCAGACAGATAACATTGTGAGCTAAATAATAGCTTTTAAAAATAAAAGTGCCCAGAAACCTGCTCGTCGTAGAGCATTTTAACTGATCATCGTGTTTGGAAAACAAGTTTATGTAAAAAACTGCGACCTTCTGCGATTTTTACAATTTTACAGTCTTAAATTTTTTTAAATTTTCTCGTTAATTTACGTTAATTGTACAACGGTAAATAACTTCATTACAAGTGTGTAATAAAAGAGTGAATTTTATGGCTTGCATTTCAGAAATAATCTTCATTAGCATTTTATTGGCAATTACTAATTAATAATTATGTAAGTCAAACCGATTTTTATAACATATGCCATTGTTGTCAATTGGTTGTCTCTAAGTTAAACAAACATCAGTGAATTGTGAACGTGACGCCACTTCCAAGAAGTGTTCTTGCGCTAGTTCGTTAATTAGCCTCCCACGCACGCATTAATTATTCCTTATGTTGCATCCTTGACGCTCCAAAATCCTTATCTCATTCCATTTGTGGTCCATCCATGGACAAGGCCATGGGTCGTACACCCGGAGCAGGTAGCACTGTTTCCGGCCCCTAATTTCCAATTTACATGGTCCATCTATCTTCAAAACGTGCCATAAACGCATCGACATAACACTCCCCGATAACGTTTTTACACAAGGATTAAATTTCGAAATTTTATCTAGTCACTACTGTATCAATAGCCTAATCCCATTCGCACATGAAAACATGTGACTGTCGGCACTTTTTTTGTCAGCCCCTTTAAAATACTCGACGACGTTTTTAATGGGGGTATACGTAAACATAGGCGCTGCGTTTTTTACGGCGGCCTTTTTGAAGGATTAGGACCGAAATTGCAACGAGTATTTTGATTTCAATTAAACGATTTTATTGCGTATGTCCCTAGGAATCCGAAACGACCCTTTCTTCGGCGAAGGGTGCGAGCAGACAACCCCTTCGATTCCAAGGGAGGGTAATTGTTTTTCGGCCATGAATCAAACAATGTTTAGGTTATTAGATTCGGGGCTAGCAATATTGAAATTGCGTGCCAGATATTTCGAACATTTGGATTGGATTGGGTTATCTCCCCTTTGGCAACCAAAAGGGCAAAATTGTCCAGAATTTTAAAACTACTATAAGCAAACTGAGAGAGTCTGCTTAAAGTATGTTTTACTAAATCTCAAAAATTAATAATCACACAGCAATAAGACTTATTATTAAATAGGTACTTAATTTTTTTCTCTGTGCATCTGGATTTTTTCAGATTTTTTCTACAATTCCTTATAATTAAAATTAATTGATTCAAAAAGAACAAAACAAGTTTTGATATTTGAGTAGTTATATTTTATTATTTAAAATACTGTATTTAAAATACAGAAAAAAAGACCAATTAAATTTTAAAACACCCTCAACTCTGCCATTTTTTGAATAAACTGAATAAAGAAATATTGTAACGTTTGCATTTTGCTCGTAAAAAACTTTTGAAGTTTTAATTATTTTTACACATTGTAGGTACCTACTCGTATTTGGAGAGAAATTGTTTTTATTAACAAAATATTACAAACAAACAAATTTAGTTTCTTAAACAACAACAAATAAAAAGCACAATGCAGGGAAGAGAGTATAAATAAAAAATGGAATAAGTTTTGGTCTTGATCCGTGTACAAAGGTCCCGTGATGCGATCCGACAGTAAGCTCATTATCCACCTATCCAGGTCTGACATATGCTAACAGTAACGAAAACGTGGCTAAACTCGAGTCGCCCCAGGAGGCATCATAAACACAAATATCGTGGGTCCCTTTTTGATTTTTCACTTCGGCACCTTTTGAAACGTCAATAAGAGTTCCCGCTGAGTTGGGACAGAGGGTGCCCCCTAGAGCTTGTCCCTTATTAACAAAGCTTCCAGGAATTACAATTTTTTAATAGATGCGATGATTTAATGAGTCAGGATGCACTTGCATCAGGATGAGTTATTGATCCGGGAGCTGGGGTAAGGGATATTGGGCGTATTGTGTGCGAACTGACCGGTGCAGGCCCTTTGTCGATTGTTTGACTAAACAGGATGCAGAATCGCTGCAAATAACTGTAATAACATAATACTAGACTTTCGACAGATGATTTATTAAAGGGCCCCTTGATTTCAATAGGGCCATTCACTTTCGAGAGCCGTGATATAATATTTAGACGTTTCAGGACGATTCGGATTTATTGCAGACGTGAGCAGTGATGTGTTAATCGAGGTAATTACCTAATGGAAAAAATTTTTCAGTTACGAATCAAATCAAGCGTGAGTAACGATATTTTCTACAAATCCGTGAGAAATTCGACGAAAGACGAGATTCACTAGCGCCAAAAACGACGAAGCGAATGGACTGAGGTGTTTGTTTGACATTCTTCAAAAGGAAAAACGTACAGATGGACGCGAAAACGTCAAGCGTGACCGGAGACACGAATACGGACCTGGTCATGCTAATAGAAACGGATGGATTATTGTGTTGTGACGCTTTGTAGACAGTGAAATGCTGACACTTACCGACGGATTCAATCATTGGGAAACCAACCAGAGAAGCGGATTTGTAATAAATCTGATCCAGTCGGATTTTCAATTCAAATTTCGAAAACCTTTTGTATTTATTTTATTTTGTTACTTTTGTTAAAAAAATCTCTCTAAAGTTGCATGAAAGGCAATCTTATAATCCTTCAAAATGAGTTTTTATTTAATTAAAGCATGACTGTAAGTAGGTATTTCAATAAATGCCCAATTACAGCAAAATCAGATTTTCTGAATTTTTCTTCAAAATCGTTGAACAATTTTAGATCCAGAGTTTAGCCAGACGCAATAAGAAATCAACATTAATATTCATGTTTTTATCGTCAAATTCTTGCTTTATGGGACTTCTAAGTCTTAAAAAACGATTTACAGTTCATTTCTTACCTCTTTCAAGTCATCAAACTGTCCCTTGAGGGAGGTACAGTTACCGTGACTTTTGGCGATCCACACAATTTACAGAAAATACCACCAACACTTAGTAAATCCAAAAATTGCATTACACTTTATCATTTTTAAATCACACAACTCATTCTGACACTGATCTGCTCGTTCTTTTTATTATGCGTGATTATTATAAATTTAATGCCTCGGAATCGAAAACAACAAAATTATGTATCACATAAACTTTTTTTATAATAGATTATTTCAATAACTCGTTGATTTTACTTAAAACTGTAACTCTAAATTTGATGATTGCCACAATAATTTGCATATTAATACCATTTTTTTTGTAGTTTTTTCATTTTCATATTTTCCATTAAAGTTTTAACGAACAAAAATGTGATATTGCTTCTGACAATTTTCTAACCATATTTACCGTTGTTTCGTCTATTATCTAAGTGTAATATTTCTTGATGAAACCTTTTTTCATGTTTACCGAAATTTAAATGAGTTAGAAAAATAAATTTTTGAAATGACTTATTTAACCATCAAAAATGTGTTATCATTGCTTTTGACCATCTTCTATTTTCCATTGTTTCGTCATTCATCTTCATCTATGTATAATATTTCTTGATGAAACCCTTGTTCATGTACTAAGATCCCCATGGTGGAGCTCGAAAAACGGACACCCTGTAGATACAATTTAAATTTTAAATGGATTAAAGTAGTGTAAATGCAATAACAAAACACAAAAAAAATTGTTTTGATAAATTAGAAAAACCATTAGAAACATTATAGGTGATAGCAAAAACTGCAAGCAGATGATGCTGCACGTTTAAATCTTCATATTCAAACTAATTTTATTTAATGGAAGATTTCGTTGAAAATCAGTTATTGTCGAATTTCTACGGTTTTTATTGCATTTAGATAATTCACAGGAAATTTTAACGATTTATGAAAGTTTTCAAAGTTAAAATTTAAGTGAAATATGGAGCCATGAAAAAAATTAAATTGGTTTTGATTTCGTATTAATTTCAGATTTTGTCACCAGAATAAAAAAGTTTGCGATCAATGAAAAAATGTAATCATCTCACTCGCAATCGTTCGTTCATGCTTTAAACAGCATCAGTTGGTGTATAAATAAATATTAATTTTTGAGGAAAAAAAAGATTTGCAATACATTTGCCTGCATTTGTGTATTGTGAGCATGAGATTTTGGTCTCATTTATGTATTTTTTTTTACTTTCTGGTCTCCATTCTCCAATTTTTGTCGCATTTCCGGTGTCGAGAAGCAGCAGCCGTCCCGAAATCAGTCAGCAGTCAGTCAATCAATCAATCAATAACCCGAGTCATTAAAAGCAATCATCGTGTCTGGAATGCACATAGATGGAAATCGCTCCGACACAACAATGACAATAAACTCGGCAATATGCATAACATACTCCTGACAGCTTTTTTGTTGTATAACAGCGTCCGTTCTAACGAGCATCGAGGGTGGTATTGAGGGGCGCGACCCTCGCAAATTAAAGGGCGACCCTGTCTCTGATGTGTATTAGAATTATTAGACTCGTTCCGGTACAGGCGATACCTTACATTTCTAAAAAAAACTGTTTTGTTGCAGTTGAGGATGTCGACCAATCTGCACGGACACCATGGGCACCATGGGCCCGTTTCAGCGCGCTGCCACGGCCCCCCGAGGTAATATTTCTTTTCAATTTTTTTATTAAAAAAAAGATAAGTTGTAAACACCGGCATGACGTATTGACGAGCTAATAAATTAAATTAGTGACGTGAGTAATTCATTTAAGTCCTCGCTTGATCCAGTGACTGAACTCACTTAATTTAGTTGCGTGATGATGCTTTATGACTAATTAATTTAGTGTCAGCAACTATAATTTAATTCTGGTATGGAGAGTGTTACGAGCTTCAAAATTTCAATGATCGATAAAGTTAAGTATCTTTAAATCGGAAAAACTTATTCTGATTTCAGTTATTTTATTTAAAATATTTTAAAAGAAAAAAAACAGGACGGCTATTTTTACCAATTGAGATCCAAATCTTCAAATATTTGGAAACTGATCTCATCTTCCCAAAAAACTGCAAAGCATAAATCTCGAAATGCGACCCAAAAGCTCATATCTGTCAGTCCCCTAAACAGCTCAATTTCCCCGAATTTATTGGCATTTACCTGCACTTAGGTAATCCCAAGTCACCCTCACCTCCAATTCTTTCCAAAACTGTGCCAAACAGTGTCAATTTCTGTTTGCATTCAACACAACTTCTTCATAGTAAAGTCGCTTTTGTCGGACGATTTAAAATATCGCCCTTCCATTCACAAATTTAGACAACTTTAAACATATCAATTTCATTCCGAGTGGGTCAAACGTGTACTGAATGCAAACCTTCACTGGTACTAGCCAGAAAATAGGCGACCCGTTGTGGAGCTTTAAAAAAGCTTTCAACATTGTAAAAGTGTCAGTACTTAGCGAATACAGTAGCTGCGACGGTATAAAAGACACGATTCAAAGGGAACCTGACGGTGATTTTACCTGGGATGACAAGGGCTAAATGTACCATGTGACAAAACGAAAAATTCGAGATCATGTTTGTAGATGGGATGATAATGGCATTGGATAAATTTGTCTCAGGGATAGGGAAGAGGGGTTCATTTGCATTTCGGGTCCAATTCGTTGCGCTTTTTGGCGAGAGCTTTGACATATATTAACTTGTAAACAGATGTCAGGAATCATTAGGGCAAACCCTCTCCAACGATTATCATAATCGCAACTGAAATAACACCGGAATCTTGGAAAGCGTGGCAAAAGTTTACAAACAAATAAATACCTAGGTACCTACACAAAGTGGTGCTAGTGTTATTTTGTTTTTTTTTTGTTTCAGGAGCGAGCGTCGAATGACTTAATCTGCTAGGAGCCTAAGACCTGATCGTCGTTCTTGTGATATTAATTTAAACGTTAGTGTTATTTCGTGTATACGACGCCCCCTCAAGCCTCCCTTCTAATTTGTCCCAATTTCCAACATATCTCGATAAAATCCGTTCCGAATTAAGTGAATTATGTACGCTGTGTCCATATAACCGAGCATAAAATAAAAAGCAGTGTCTCTCGATAAAATTCACCCTTTTTCCCAAATCTCGAACGTTGCACCACCCCTCCTTGGGTGGCCAAGACCGTAATTAAATCGGCGTGATTTTTCCGAAACATTGCGCCCTTACAATGCACCAAAGGGTTGCAACCTTTTTTCGTTTAAACGTTAGAATTTAAAATCGCTCAGGCAGAATCGAGTGAACTGAGCTGTGTAAAATGAAATTTTCGAAATGGCAAAGCGTGACAGCTTTGATTGTTTTGTTACCTCCATCAGTGGCGTTCGTTATCGGAGAGGAAGACGATAAAGTGTTGAGTTATCGGCTTCCGGTGAGCTGTGAGATTTATTCGTGACGTTTGTCCCGAGAGAAAAGTGTCAAAGTTTGCATCGTTTACTAAAAATAAGGCCGGAAGAAGGCGCAGTCAAAACAAAGACACAAGTGTGGACATGTAATTTCGGGATTAAGAGGGCACGCAGCTGAGGAGGTGAAAAGTGACGCCTTTATTGGTATAATGCGACACTAATCCGGATATTTTCGTTCTGATATTAGCTCTCTATTATTGCAAGCGAAGAAGTGTTTGGAAACATGGCCCATGATAGGTGACGGGCTATTATTAGGAGCTTTGTTGCTTGACACCGACTTTCACAGGCATCTGACCCTCTCCTGCAACGGGTTGAAAGTTTTAATTGGGCTTAAATGGTAGCTTTTAACGGTTTCAAACACGAGAACACCTGATCAAAGTGACCCGTGACTGTAGCTAAGATGGTAACAATGAAAAATGTAATGACAGAAATAAAAATAAAAAAAAAATAAAAAAATTTGTCCATCATTGGAAATAAAATCTTCGTAATATGAACTTAGAAAGCAAGTTTAATAATTTATTTAAAAAACACTGATTTAAAAGCAATATTATTGAATTAATAGTTATTTATTATGCAAGACAATAAAATTTGATTTTATCTTTGAGAGCGGCTAACGCCTCGAGGCTGATACGCTCGAGAAGATAATGGTGAATTTTATCGTCGTGTACAATACAAGATTTTATTCCATTTTCCATTTCGATTGAATTTCTGAGTTATTTTGATTTTGAAAAAAAAAACAACTCGACAACTAAATTTCGAAAAATTTTATTTTTCAAACATGATCACGGTCTTATAGCGTACTTTTTTTTCATAAAATAAATAGTTTAGGAATCTGGGTTTCACAATCGTCAGATAGGTAAATTCTGGATAAGTTATTCTTGATATGGGGTGTTCAGTTCTATAACGAAATGAGTCCATTAGACAAGTTTTGAGTTACGAAGGTCCGAGCTTTGCTGATATTTTGCAAATCTGTTTTATGTTGGAGTGGCATGGTTTTTAGAATTTTAGGTAATATGATAAAAGACAACGTAAATTATACATAGTTAGAATATTGTAATATTTTGTTTGAAAAATAAATAAATAAAAGTTAGTATAAAAGGCGAATTGGAGGAATGTAGTACAGTATTTATTTCTTTGATTTTGTTAGGACTAAGACGTGGACGTAAGTTTTAGAAGCGCTTTAATTTTTAGCCCCTTAAAGTTTTGTCCATCTAAAGTTAATATTATACCTACTGTTAATACCTCTCTTTTTTTTTCAACCTTACTTCCACATAACTTATAATCCGGGAGCTCGTGAAAAAAAATTGTAAGTGTTTTCTCTAAGCTCTAAATTTGAAAATAGATTATTTTTAATGTAAATAACTATAATTACTAATATTTACTAATGTCAGCGTTCTAACGAACGAGACACGAGACAGGGTAGCAACTCTTAAAAGTTTTTAATTTTTTTATACTTCTTTCATCAGGAAGTGGTTATAAATTAATGAATTTTTACAGTAGTCTCTAAGAGTGACGTAAACATTATACAATCAGGTTTTTATTTTACTGAACATCATATAACACACATAATTCTATTACTCTCATGTTCAATTTTAAAAAATTCACATCATTGCATTACTAGAGTGCTTAGATCTTTTGTATTAATTATACAGGGTGATTCTTAAATAGACCGACAAAAGTTTATCACAGCTTTCCAAGGATAAGCAGAATCGATCTGCACCATATTTACTTTTTTATTTCGTAGGGGTAAAAACCCCTTAATCCGTGCCACTTACGACGCTCATGAGTTTAAATTACGTTTAATGGAAAAAATGTGCTCGTTTTCATCATGAATATCAATAATAAGCAGTGATCATTGTTGCATTGATCAAGTACATTGCCATCAGATGGTTATCATGCTTTCCACTAACTGTGTTAATACTACTTACGAACACATCAGTGGCGTACGCTTTATCTCCAACATAACTTTAGAAATTTTTATTTCAAAAACGATTATACAAGGAATTTTTTTACTATTTTTCCCAGCATGTACTCATTTGATACTACCATAGGTAGAATTTTGTCGGTCTATTTAAGAATCACGCTGTATAGTAAAGAGTTTATTTCGCTGAACATTACACAACACATACTAATATTAATTGTATTATCCTATGTTCAGTTTAAAAAAGTCGATGTCAGTGCATTGAAAACAGTTTCACAGAAACGCCAATGTTCAGAAAAAATGCAAAATAAAATCTTCCCTTTTTTTTAATGTTGTTTTTAAATTGAAACATCTTTTTAAACTCAGGAGTAAGAACTATTTTAATATTTTCGTTTAGTAAAAACTACCCCTTTAAAAACATCGTCTTATTTATGAAAAACACGTAAAATGGTAATTTATAATTTTTTATTTTGTTTTACATTTAATATTAATTTTTCTATTTCGCATACACAAAATGCAATTTTGTGCAACTGTTGTCATGGGATACAGTTAGACAAAATGAAATTTTGTCTCATTGAAATAGTAACTTTTTTGTTCATGATTGGTATTATTGGTAATGAATTTCTGTCAGTTCTGTCAAACCGCAAACCTCCCAATTTTCATATTCAATGTCGTACAACAGAAATGCTACAGAATGAATTTGGTCGGATTGAACGTAAGTATTAGATAGTTAACTTGGTTATCTTGTGTTTGGCCCAAAAGAATATCCATTTGGTTACTGAATGCGATCGCGTGACTGTCGTCATCGTCAAACTCACAGCGAAGCCGGGTCAACTGCACTTCGTCGGGAACAATTTACTCACAGCAGTGTTTGCGATGTCTCTCAGCTCGGAAGGAGTGCACAACATCCATCAGAATCCATATTTAATTGAACGAAGTAACGAGAAAACCATCAAATATGCAGTAACAATGCAATAAGATTTGAAATTTGTAGTTTATTTTCAATAAACTGTCATATTACCAACCCAAAATCTCAAAAGTTATTAGGTCATTATTTAAATGATTTTAAACAAAAAATAACAATAAATAAAGGCGAAATAGAAAAAATAGCATATTACAGTCGTTGTACAAGACATCTTGTCGAACTCGTTTCGCTCGTCGTGTTCCAAACCCTCTCGTTCGACAATGGACTGTCTTGTACAACTCGTATAATAATATACTATTGTCTTAACTGAGACAGTAACGAGAAAACCATCAAATATGCAGTAACAATGCAATAAGATTTGAAATTTGTAATTTATTTGCAATAAACTGTCATTTCATCCCATACGTCATATTACCAACCCAAAATCTCAAAAGTTACTAGGTCATTATTTAAATGATTTAAACAAAGAATTTCAATAAATAAAAGCGAAATAGAAAAAATAGCATATTACAGTCGTTGTACAAGACATCTTGTCGAACTCGCTTCGCTCGTCGTGTTCCAAACCCTCTCGTTCGACAATGGACTGTCTTGTACAACTCGTATAATAATATACTATCGTATGCTTGTACTCTTGTAGAGAAAAAACGATTTATGAATTTACCTCATTATTGCACTGAACAAATGTTCACAAAATTTCGGTGTTATAACAAAATTGTTTATTTTATAAACATCTAAATAAACCCCTCTATTGCAAAACCAATTGTTGCATTTCAAAGAGAGGATTTTATAGCATATTTTTCTCAAAATGACTAAAATTGAACTTATACCTAATTCTATAAAGTGCCCAATGATTGTAAAAGCGGCCCTTAGGCAAAAAAGGTTGGTTCCATAATTTTCACACTGACTCTCAAATTCAAACGTCAAAATTTTATAGTTAATTGTCATTGCTTTCAAAGAACAATTCAGAATTGCCAACAGATTTTTGCCACAATCAAGTCAAGTAAATCAAGTTGCCAACTTAATTTCAAAATCATGGACCACTTTGATGAGAAATAAAAAATCATTTTGCTCCCCAAAGTCGGACTTTTCCCAACCAGCAATGATACATCACATTTTCCCAACGTAAAAAATGATCGATTGGCCATGCACACTCGATTACTAAAGGATTATCAGGACGGCACTACCCTTCCGAATCTGAAAATTTTTGTTATGTTAAACGTCGACGTACGTCCATGGAACAAAAAACTATCGCTGATAACGCGCCTACTCCGATATTATACAATCGATTGACATTAAGGCCTTTTGACACGTGAGTCACGATAGCCTACTGGATCAGGTGTGGTCCTGTAGGATTACATTACGCCTCGCGTCACTGATCATGGGTGATTTGATACGAAGAGGACGATCATTGTTTCACGCTCAGCTGACTGCGATCATGAGGGAGTAAATAGGTACAAGTAACGTGTAATTACAAGGACCCGATCGGTTTTCAATTACTGCAATATCCACTTTCAGAATAACAAAAAATTGATTTTTAAACAACACTCTTGACAAAAAATTGCTCTGTTGCATTTTCGATATATTGGCATTCTTCCCTCTTTTAATTACACATTTGCTGGGTATTATCTGGTCGCGTGACCACCCATCAAGCCACGTGCACGTCTCGCTAATCCCAGGTTAATTGGCATTAGTTTGACGTCTCCGATGAATATTTTTTACTTAACGAAAATAATGCAATCAATTCGACCCTCACCCTTATTCCAGCCTTTGCATTGTCAAATCCTCCCACACCGACAAGACTAATTACGAACAAATACGACCAGGTATTTAGCAAAGGCTGTGATTATAGGTTTTGGAATAAAAGTAAGGGGCGGCCGTAAATGGAAAGCAATTTTCGGGGTTTGTTGACCAGGCAGTTATGCGAATGAGTAGACTATTTTTAATGTCGTAATTAGGCTCTTGATTTGTTTATGGGCACGAGGATTATTTTATTATTAAATTATGCCGTCCGTGCTGGATGTGTGGAATGACTAATCGATTGTTAGCGATGGATTTTTTTATTTATAATACTCTATTGTTTATTGTTAAATGGAGAAAAACATTTTTGTGGACGCATATTCGCGCATAAATATTTCTTTTATTATATTCTGCTGATTTGTATTCCAGTTGGCACGCTAAATAAAAAGGTAACATCGAAAACAATTGTTTTTTATTACAGCGGGGATTTAAATTTGAATAAAGCGGCTTGTAGATTGGAGATAATCTTAAAACCGTGAAATATAGCGACAAGGCCAAGATTAGTGTTGTTTGCTTAACGGGGTTGATTTCACCCTTTTGATCCTGTCCTAATAGTAAGGGTTCGCTATATAATTGATATAATTCCATCAACAAACATTCCGCATATCCGGCGACGGCCGAATTTAAATAAAGACATTCTCTCTGGCTGATGGATAAAGGGCAACCCTTTTTTAAATATTATTATTCAAAGCTCTTGATAAATGTCCACCGAGTGGCTAAAAATTGTCGGGGGGCGAGTGCAAGAATGTATGTTATAATGCCAGTAAAAAATATATAAACAAACCACAAAACGAACTTGGAGCTGGGAGGAGAAACATATTTGCGGTTCCCATTCAATAATTCAATCTGAAGACACAGACAATCAGCGCAGTTGCGGTCGTCTCGTAATATTAAATCAAAGACTCTTCTTGTAATGTAGAAAGTCGAGAAAAACGTTAATGCGGGCTGAACGTGAAACAATAAACTCGCCACGATTGATTTATTTCAAACAAAGAATCGACATCGTTCGACCAGTAATTGCATTTTTGGACCAGATTTTTTCAGCATCGATGCTCCAACTCGACGCATTATTTACAGCTTATCCAAAACACCAAAAGCGCTCGCTATATTCAATTCAGGCAAGTCACTACTCGTTAGCGTAGCGTTTTTTCAAAGCAATTTTGCCATTAATTATTTTTTTAAATAAAAACCAATACTCAGAATAAAGAGAATCAGTAGTAGTACGATCTCCTCCACTGATGTGCAAAATTTCTACCATTAATTAACTCTTTAAATGTGATTTTTTCCGATTCTCTACAATTCAACTAACAACTAATTTGTTAATGCAGGATACTGTTTAAAGCACCAACAAGCTATAGCGAGTGAGTAAATTAAAAAAAATATTATGTTACTTACCTTCATATAATTCATGTATCTCCCCTGTTTAATTTACTAATCGCCACAGTTAACAATTTAAATAATTATTTCGCCGATTTTTCATTTCAATTTATTCAAGCAGGTGTACAGCCTCCCGCATGCAAATCGCATCAACAGCGATCACCAGAATTAATTATCCCTTGATTAAATCCGCAGTTAAAACATCTGTTGGACAGTATATCACGTACACAAGTGTCAAAGCGTGTTCATAAAGACGTGACACGTGATATCGCAACACTTTCATTACTCTTGTATAATATGTAGATTAGGGATGAATATCGCTTGAAAAAGGGGCGACCATTATGCAAACTACACTTGTTGTTAATTCTAGATAATAGAATAGGGCGGTACGCGTTAATTATTCAGCGATAACGCGATTTGCATTATTTAAAGATTTCAGAGGGTGACGATTCAAATTAAAATGTCACTGATATTAATAATCACTTTTTTATTATAAATTATGTTACAATAGTTTGGTTTATTAAGCACTAGTGTAGGTAAAAAAGACATAAATTGAGGTTAATTCCGCCATCAGAACTCGTTTGGGAGAAACAAATTAAAACAAAATGGCACAAAACATGTTAAAACAGGCAAGAAAAAATTGTCGCACCATCAACCGCTCGTCTCGTCGTCACCTAAGTCTCTATGTAGTGAAATAAATAATCTAAAACTACCTTTAGTAACTTCGTTAAGTATCATAAACCGTTAGTCCTCTACTCCTAGCAAACTGGACGGAATTTTTAGTCTTTTCTTCCAATACGCAATCACATGTTAAAATTTCGAGACACTTCTCAAACACTCCGGTTTTGGTGAGTCAGTTTGAGCTTTCGTCAGTCGAAGGTGTTTTGAATTAAAGTACTGATTTCGCGAAAAGTGGACCCCACTGAACCGGGCATTGATTGTTTTTTGACGAGAAAAGTCCGCAAGTTTTGCAAGACTTCGTGGCACTTGATCGATTTGTTGTAACGCTCTTCGCGAGGAATGTCGACGCCGAAGCTGCCCACTGGGGATTGAACGTTGCTCTTGATCACTGGCCCGAAATGCTTGAGGATGAGCTTGAGGGTGTTGCAACCCGTCGTCACGTATCTGAAACAGGAGAGCGAGGTTGGAGCAACAAGATCGACTTTTTTCGATTGAAAGAAACGAGGAAGTGGCGAGATATGCGGTTTGTTGAGGTTGAGGCTCGTTGGAGATTTCGATACGTCTAATAAGTGATGGAAAAGTGGTACAAAAACAGCAGAAGCTCATCAGATAAAAACTGTGTTAAAATAACTCTTATGGCATTGAGTTTCCGCCAACATGTGACATTAAAAGTGAACATTTACGAGTATCAAGCTTTGTTCAAAAGAAATAAGAAATAATTTAATACAATTTAAAATTTCAGTTTCAGTAACTTGTTCGGCAAAATGTAGAGTCAAAACCGCTCAAATTTCAGCTCTTCAAAAGAGAAATTGTCTGAAAATTCCGAAACTGGTAGTAGGTACTTATTTCACAGATATCGATTAAAGTTTAGTCCCTAAAAATACAATATTAGTTGAACTAAGAGAAGAGTGTTATTAATTTTTTTTCCGAAACTGTCTTTATTTCACATGTACAGTTAACAGTTTTTTTAAAGTGGAATTTCTCAAGATAGGTACAATATTAGTTGAAGTAAAAGATGAGTGTTTTATTTTTTTTTATTGAAGTTAAACAGTTAAGACAATAGTATATTATTATACGAGTTGTACAAGACAGTCCATTGTCGAACGAGAGGGTTTGGAACACGACGAGCGAAGCGAGTTCGACAAGATGTCTTGTACAACGACTGTAATATGCTATTTTTTCTATTTCGCCTTTATTTATTGTTATTTTTTGTTTAAAATCATTTAAATAATGACCTAATAACTTTTGAGATTTTGGGTTGGTAATATGACAGTTTATTGAAAATAAACTACAAATTTCAAATCTTATTGCATTGTTACTGCATATTTGATGGTTTTCTCGTTACTTCGTTCAATTAAATATGGATTCTGATGGATGTTGTGCACTCCTTCCGAGCTGAGAGACATCGCAAACACTGCTGTGAGTAAATTGTTCCCGACGAAGTGCAGTTGATCCGGCTTGGCTGTGAGTTTGACGATGACGACAGTCACGCGATCGCATTCAGTAACCAAAGGGATATTCTTTTGGGCCAAACACAAGATAACCAAGTTAACTATCTAATACTTACGTTCAATCCGACCAAATTCTGTAGCATTTCTGTTGTACGAATATGAAAATTGGGAGGTTTGCAGTTTGACAGAACTGACAGAAATTCATTACCAATAATACCAATCATGAACAAAAAAGTTACTATTTCAATGAGACAAAATTTCATTTTGTCTAACTGTTTCCATTGACAACAGTTGCACAAAATTGCATTTGTGTATGCGAAATAGAAAAATAATATTCCCGCTTTTCATATACAACATTATTCAAGGATTAAAAATCTGTATTTATTTTTTGTCCACGAGCGATAGTTTTTAAGATATCAGTCAAACTTTGAAAAACTGGTTAAAATTTAGTTTGCATTTCTGAAAGTATAATTCTTTTTGGAAAAAATGGACAATTAAACCAATTCAAGTCTTAGTTTTTATTACAGCAAATTGTTGGAGGATTCCGAAACTGTCTTTATTTTACACAGCAGCTAACGGTTTTTGAGATCTCGATTAAAGTTTTGTTCCTCAAGATACAATATTAGTAGCTGGAGTAAAGGATGAGTGTTTTTTATTTTTTCATTAAGGTTAAACAGTTCAGACAATTGATAATCCAGCTTTTTATATGCAAGTTTATTCAAAGATTCCAAATCTGTTTTCATTTTTTATCGAGGAATTATAGCTTTTAACGTAAAAAAGTTTGAGAAACTAGTTAAAATTTGGTTTGTCAAAGACTTAACACTGCTGAACCTATAATCCTTTTTGGCAAAGTGGAGAATTAAACCAACTCAAATGTAAGATTTTCTTGCAGAAAATTATCTGGAAAATTCCGAAACTGTCTTTCTTTTACATCTATACCTAACAGTTTTGGAGATATCATTTAAAGTTTACTTCCTCAAGATACAACATTAGTTGAAGTAAAAGATGAGTGTATTTGATTTTTTTTATTGATTTAAACAGTTCAGACATCAATTAATACTCCCACTTACATAATTATTCAAGGATTATAAACCTGTATTGATTTTTTGTCTACGAGAAATCAGTCAAAGTTTATTTATTAAAGACTAAAACAAGACTCAAGAGATGAGTGTTTTGAATTTTTTTTTATTAAAGATAAAAAACAATTGATATTCCAGCTTTTCTTATGCAAAATTATTCAATGCTTCGGAATTTGTTTTCATTTTTTGTCTACGAGCAATAGTTTTTAAGATATCAGTCAAAGTTTGAAGAACTGGTTAAAATTTGGTTTAGCAAAACTAAGTACAGAGTGATCCAGAAATACTGAGTCTGTTGGCAACAGATTTGAAAGTATTTTTGTTCGTAATTTGCAACACTGCAACCGAACTCGATTTTTTTTGACATTCACTTGACGTACAACCCCTCAAGATTGTTGAATTGTTGTTAACTGAAAGTATACTCCATTGGTATCCTTTAAAATTTAACTCCAGTGTTGCCAACAGACTCAGTATTTCTGGATCAGTCTGTATTTCTGAACGTAGGTATACCTACTTCTTTATTGACAAAGTGGAGAATTAAACCAAGTCAAACAAAAGTTTATCTTAGGGAAAATTATCTAGAGATTTCGAAACCGTCTTTATTTCACATCTATAGTTAACAGTTTTTGAAATTCAGTCAAAGTTTAATTCCTCAAGATACTGTATTAGTAACAAGAATAAAGTAATAGGTACGTGTTTATATTTTTTTATTAAAATTCGAAATCTAATGTCATTTTTTATCTACGAGAGATAGTTTTTTAAGTATCAGTCAAAAGTAAGAAGAACTGGGTAAAATTCAAATTCGTAAAAAATCAAATAGTACTTCTAAAAATACCATATACCACAGCATATACCTCTAATAATTTAGAAATAAGTCATGTTCAAACTATGAAAAAATACAATGTGTTTTTAAATGATTCTCATGTAGTTAACTTTGAAATTGGTTTGCATGTAAAAAAATTTGTGCCGCTCTGAATTCGATGTCAATAAATGTCAAAACTGTCAGTTGTGAAATTCACAAATTGTCAATTAATTATTTTTAAAAATTTCGTTAAAATGCAACTAAATTGTTACACTGTGCAAGAAAACTTGGAGACTTAATAAATGGAGAATGGTAATATTCGATGCCTAATTGCCTGTCATTAGGTCTATAAAGCGGCATTTCTGATTTTATACATGAGACATTCACAGAAGACTAGATGAGAATCATTTAAAAACACATTGTATAAAAATATGACACGTTCGGGCTGACATTTTTTTGTTTTTTTGCACCAACTGTACTACACACAGCGTGTTAAAATACAAAAAAAATGTCTCGTCGTTTAAACCTAATTTTTATTTTTATTTTGTATTAGCTCTCGTATTATAAACCTATCAAAAACAAAGAAATAAATATTATAATTCGAGTCATCTGATAATGCGAATTATTATTATGTAGTTTGCGCATGAATAAATTATTTCGCATTTACAAATCGATTTATTTCACGCCACCCTTTCTTTCGTCCGTTTCCAATTCGCTCATATATCTCCATGTCCTGCAGTTCCTTTGACACAACCGCGTGTCCCGTATTCAAATCGTCCTTTGGACGTTTCGAATTGCTTTTTCTGCATCACGCCCGACGATTATTATTTCATGATCTGCATTGAATCGCCGACGTCGCGTCCCTAATTGCTTCTCGGGCCTTCGTCACCTTAAAACCGTTCCAGTTTTAATGATCTCCACTAAAAGAGACCCTCCTCTCCCATCATCAGCTGCAGCATCGTTAGCATACGATGACACTCGACACAATAACTTTGACGATCATTTGACATGGAGGACACTCGAAATTTGAATCTGTTTGCTGTGTTTATGCAAACAACACAGGTAAAAAGAGGGATTTTCCCGGTGAGGTTTTTCTCAGGAAGGGTTGAAATCGCTGTGTCGGGACGCGTGCTCTCTTATTCGGGTGCCAATGAATGCTTAATGGGGATGGAAAGGGTGCGCTAAAGTTATTTATTGCATTGGCGTGATCGAAACGCTAAAAACGGAAGTAGAACCGTCACCGATGAGCATAATAAAGTGTCGCGACGGATAAAAGAGTGTGAAAAAATGATAAAAATATGCTTACAAGAAATTAAACGACGTTTGTCAAACACGCAAAGCTTTTAAGCGAGAAGAAATATAGTGTTTAGGCTTCTTAACACCCCGTATCATGCAAGAAAACGCGATTGAGCCAACTTTCATCATCCAAAAATGCATTAGAAAGCAAGTAATTACTAAACAAACACGTTTTTGCTTCTTTCACGAAATCCGCATCAAAATTCCGACTTTTTCCTCATTTTTATAATTGAATCAAACGCAATCGATCCAAAGAAACTTATTACCGGAGTCAACTTTTTACAAGTTTTGCAATTACGTGTCCCGCGATCGCCTCAATCATTAACCAATGACGTTTTTGCCCCTTTACTTTCGAATTTTAAATGGAACATCCTGTATAGAATTATAGATGGGAACGACGATCGTGTAAGCATCTCTTTTGTATTGTTTTGCTTAAACGGTATATTTTTTCGTTGAGAAATTTCTTCCAACAATTGGCGCTTCTCCGAAATGACACAAAGGTATAAGTAAGTATCAATTTCCTACTTTAAATATATTAAAACGAGCAAAAAATGAAATCATGCAATTAGCCATCACGTGTAGCGTGAAAACAAGAGGGCGGTTTGAAATTTATACGCTAGTTTTACGCAACAAGTCTCGAATTGGGCACTTCCTAAACGAAGGGAAAAACGTCAGCTGGACGTCGGAACATTCAAATGAGCGGAAATCGATCATTACCTAACGAATAGTTCACCTTTCTGAAAAAAACACGAACGGCTACGATTAAAACAAAAATAATTAAGTCGAATTTAGGCGCACGAAACACGAACGGTTCCCACAATTTTTTACGAAATATTTTAATTTCATTGTTGTTGGCGTTGCTTTCTTTCTTTCACCGAATCTTTACGAATTTCAAGGGTTGGGATTTTCACACGCCTGATGTGCGTTTCGCAGAAGGTGAATTCTGGATAATAAGCCGAAGATGATTATTGTTATTCGAGTGAGATTATTATGGACTTGGTTATTGAATGTTTTCTTACGCGGCTATTCGACACGGAACTGGCTGCGAGTTCATTCATAAAAGGTTAATAAATTTTATTCATCGGTTTCTCAATATCTATCATATCACCGCAATACCTGCTTTTTCCAAAAAAGTATGTCTCTGAGCACCACATTACAAATATTATAAAAAAAATACATAGGTACATCATAATTTTTAGTCAGGGGTTCGTCATTAATAATTTTAATAAATGAACAAACAAAATAACGAAAATAATTTAAAAAATATCACTTCAATTATTGTTACAAGTTTTACCGCCGGCCAAAAAATAGTATCTTGAAACCAAAATTTATCTAACCATACAGGACTAAATAAATGCATTTTTTCATTCTAAATAAAACAGTGAAATGCGAGAAGCTAAAGCAAGAATTCTAAAATAAAAAAAAATTAAATTAAAGTAAATAAAAATTTTCGGAAGGTTTGAGTAATTGAACGTTTAATTTCATTTGATGAAATGTCAACTTTTAATAAAACAATACCATGGTCTTTGCTTAATTCACAAAAAATTATACGTTCACCGCCGCGCCGTTCAAACTAAACCTAATTTTGATCTGTGAATCAGAACTTTGCATTTAGTTTTTTAAATGTTATGCTCAAAAGTTGAAAGCTAAGTAACTAATAATTATGTTTCTTTTATTCAACAATTGTCTTAGTAATTATTGTTCAAATAGCAAATTTGACAGTGGGGTTTTGCAAAAGGTAACCTATTTATTTACATGAAAAATTAAAATGAAGTCAAATTAAAAACAGTGCCACAATAGATTATTGGCTTCGTCGGCAAAAATGCGTAAAGATCAAACTTTGTATTGTTCTTAATTTACTTTCGGTGTTTTACTTAATTTATTTTAAAATAGGTACAACTTTATCTCGTTACCTCATAGTTAAAAAATAATACAATTCGATGACTATACGTATTAAATTCTGGTACAAAATGCCTTGTAATAATGTTTATATCAAATTTGTGTTTTCTATAAATAACAGACACATTTTTTTGAGATTTCGCTCAAATGATAGTAAATTATGATTATTGGAGTACCTTTAATTTTATTCAGTTTGCCAGTTTCAGTCATCGGAACGAACACATCACAAACTTACCAAATTAAATACAAATTTTGTTAATTAAAATTTTTAAAAAATTACAACTAGTGCCTGAATAAATTTTCAAATACCTTTCGTGTAAAATTTTTAAAACTTCAAGTGGTTATAGTGTCTGCCAATGAATAAATTTCCAGAGATAATCGCTGGCATATGTTTTTTTTCTTCCTTTTCTGAATAATTGAAATACATTTGTAATCTTTTCAATTAATTTAAATGCATATTGTACTAATTTTTCTTTATTTCCGTTTTACGATCGTTAGTTATAAGTGACAACAGAAATATTTAAATGCCACAAGGTGAATAATTTTTTTCGTTTATTATCAGATTATCACCGAGTAAATTGTAATTTTTAAGTGCAAAATGTTTATGAGTGTTATAAGATTTACAAACCGTGTTTATGAATTTTCGTGTACCCCGCAGGTTGTCATAAAACTCAAATGTGATTTTTTTAATATTAAATAATTTTCATGAGTCACAAAAATAAGAATGCAAAGCCAGAAACAAGATTTACACATCACTTTTTTAGGTTCGTTATAGGCAACCAAATATACAGCAACGTGAATATCGGCTTGCTCATAAAAAAAAATGTGAGCAAGTGTGCTTCCATTTCATAAACGCGTGTCTTGCCTAAATTGTTGTTTAAAACAAATAATAAATAATAATTTAAGATATATCTTAGAACCTGTAGAGGATTAGGTTAATAAAACGAATAAACGATAGATAGGCACTCTCAAGAAAAGTGTTAATGCAGACTCTTAATTTGTTCCATAAAAAATTGGTTTTGATCAAAGTTTAGCGCAAAACAAATGTTAAAAAATCAAAAAAATTTACAGATAGAGATAACAATTAAGCATTTACGTTGTTAGACATAAAATTTACAGAGCAGTTTGGCTACAACATTTGTAGTAATTATTTAGGCAGTTTACCCTTATCATTCGTTATGCAACCACATATACACAAAAACTCCATTTCAAATTATGAAAAATGGCAACACTTTTTGAAACAAATAACACAGTGCATAAAAAAAGACTTGTGCGTTATAAATATACCATGCGATCATTTAAATTTAAATTTATAATTGTAATTATAATTTATAATTAGAGTAGACGGTTTTCTTTCTTTATGATTGATAAACTAGTTAGGCAAATTGACGAAAAAAATCCATTCTAATTAAATATATTATTCTTCGACAATGTCAAAATTTACGGTTTTTCTCCTGTGTAAGGAAGTTTTGACAACTGTTTGGCATTTCTCAATACGAAACGTCAGATTATTTTTCATAAATTTAAAACAATTTTAAGCCTTGTTGAGTCTAATTCGAAGAATAAAATGTTGTATTGTTATCGTTCGAAATTTTATTATTATATTTTATATTATGATTGTACAGTTCGATTAATTGTGATAATTAGCGGTTTCACACAAGTTGAAAAAGTATTAAAGCCAACTCTAATTAAAATTCAAATGATAGCATGTTACTGGAACGTAGTAACAACACAGGTAACAGTTTTAGTGCCACGAAAAGTCACCAATTAAAAGACAACAATAATTACGAAAATAGAGAGCTTCCCTTAAAAATTTGAAAAGAATATTCTGGTAGTACGATAGTATAAAGTAAATAAATGTTCAGTTCACAATTAATTCCTGATCAAAACAATTAGCAGATATTCTATGCAAATAATGATAAAAAATTAATATGCGTTTAAAATAAAACTGTAAAATAATTTTTATACTTCAAATGAAAGATTTTTAACCACAAATACACAAATATTTTGTTGTTTCAAAATTCTTGTGCAAACAACTAACACATTTATATTGTTATATTTTGAGGTGTCAATAAAAATATAAAATATCCGTTCTTTTGAGTGTAACAAGCGACTAGAAACGAATGAGGTTGTAATATGCCAGGCTACGACGTCATTCTTTTCTAGACGCTTGTTATATCACATCAAGAGCATAAACGCCCATTTTTCGGCATAAAATAAATAAAATACTTACGTTTCAAATTTACTCTGCAGCAATTCTTGAATTTTGGGTAAAATCAGCACACACAAATCCAAATTCCACAATGTACTAAAACAGAAAAAATTAAATTTAAATCAACGTGCTATCCTACAACTTACTATTTACAATTAAAAACTCCTAATAAATCGACCAAAACGGCCAAATCACCCATCACAACTGCAGTCTCAGTCGCTGTCTTAATATCCTTACTTCTCAATTGAGCCAAAACCACTTTCAAACTCCTCTGACGAGTCACCAACATTGCCATCATTGGCTCGTGACCTCTCACTAGAGCCCCCAACACTTCAGCTTCGGACATATCAGGCAGTTGTTGCTCGAAGCCAAGCGTTCGATGATTTTTCTGAAAATTTTCAAAAATAATATAATTATTAATTTGAAACGTAATTAATCGAATGCAAGACCAACCGGAAGAAAATCGTCCAAGTCCAGTCCTGCCGGTCTGTCCATCGACATCGGAACAAACTCCACTTCTTCGGATGGACTATCTGGCGAAAGTTTCGAACTAACAAACACATCTTCAGGGGTCGCTGTAATGTAGGTTTTAACCGGTGCCACTTTTTCGCTGTTCCTAGCACTCGGAATTTTCGAAACATTAGGTACACTAGTAGAGTTTCGACTAGGTCTTGAAAAAGAATTCTTTCTCGATGAATTCCTTGACGATATACTACTCTTGCTGATATTGGCATCAGAGACGCTATGTTTAATAATACTGTTGTTCGGTTTGGGCGTATTTTCGGGCACATCTTTGCAACTACTTTGCCTCTGAAGATAAAACCTTGGAGTGGTCACCTGATTTTTATTTTTATTGATATTGGAAATGTTATTTTCGCGGTCTTGTTGCTTCGTCAGCCTGCTGACATAGACCTGATCCAAATTGGACTTTGAACGGGAATACTGTGAAGAAGTGAACGCAGGCGGTGGTGAGTAACAGTTGATGTTGTTGTCCAATGAGAGAGCCTCGAAATTGTCAGTTGGAATTTCGGCCAAGATTTGCGGTTCAGTCGGGTCTAAAGCACAAACTCAAGCACTCAAAAAATTCAAATTTCGATTAAACTCACCCGAATAGTCATGTTCGGGCCTTTGAAACGGCTCAGGTTGTTCGAGAGGAGGCGGTGTCCGAGTCACTGCAAAAAAATTAACAATTGTATATTGACCTTCTCTGTCTTGTTTATGCAATTTATTGAAATCTGATCCGGAAATAAAAATCTCAACTTTCTGTCACAATGGGTGAATGTGTGAAAACGACTGTAATTGTTTCCAAATTATGAAATTAAAACAAATACGGGTAACAATAGTTTGGTGGCATTTCCTTTTCGAAGCGTGAAAAAGCATCATAAGTGGGCCGTTGCAAAATTCATTCGATATACCTTCACACGAATAAACCATTGTGAATTTTACTAAAAAGAATATTAAACGCACGAGTGGTGATTTCAAATAAAAGAGACAACTTTTGTGATGCTTCTAAGAATCGCCGATTTGGACCCGACAAAGCCAAGAAAAGTGAATAATGTCTAATGAATTCATTCGTTTTTGTTTGGCAACTGCAAGCGGTTTGATTTAAAATTCGTCTTTGGCCGAAATTTGAATAATGATTCACCCCACTCTTGCAAAAACACGCGATTCGGCCATTACCGAAGTGCTAGTGAAACAAGGGCTAAAACTTCCACAACCCAACCATTTCTTTCCGTATTGGAATCCCGGAAATTCCGGACGTGCATAGCGTAACAACGCGCATCAAATTATGCAAAAAATGCATTTGGCGTACATTTTCCGAAGCACTCACCATTTCAATTATTAAATTACTCGACAATTTCCAAGGTTGACGAAACCTCTGATTAAAATCCAATCAGACACTTTTAACGACAAAAATACGTTTGGGTTTTTTCAAGTTGTTAGCTTGCTCGCTTACCATATAAACAAGAACGCACCTCCGCATTGCAGTAGAACAAAGAAATGATGATTAAACTCTTTGTGGCATTAAACTTGGCGATGGTGCCTTGTGTGTGCACCACAAATAAACTGCTGCCACATAAGCACGAAAATAAATTATCTAATTGTGTAAATAAAGTAGTAAACGAATATTTTGATGGGGGAAATGTCGTTTATTTTTTCGATGAAGGTCGGGAGTTTATTCCGAAAAGCTCCGACCAAGTGATCATCAATACTGACTTTAAAACAGCCCTAAAAGTCTCACTGAGTAATGTCGTTTTCTTCGTCAATAACTCAGACAAAGTCGCCAAACATTTCAATTATATGAAGAATAACAATTTGTGGGCAAACGGACCAAAACAGAAATATCTAGTAGTTGCTGTAAAAGACGCCAATTTGACCGAAATTTCGGAAATTTTCTTCAGCCACAACATTCACATTTTTGCAATTTTGACCCGAAAACTACAAATTTATCAATGTAATGGTCATTTTTGCCGGAAAAACTCCCGATTGAGACATTTAGGCACCTGCGGTGCCCGATTTAAGAAAGAAGAAACGAACATTTTTGCCAACTGTAGGCTAAAAGCACTCGTTTTGCACAAATACAATGCGTTTCCGTTTGTTAAAAACATTCATTCTGATCAGCCGGGCCTTTACGTCGAATTTTGAGAATTCTAGCCCAAATGAACAACTTCTCCATATCGTATTTAAGTGCATCTAAACAAGAGACCACAAAATATATTCAAAACGGCACAACTAGTTTATTTGAAGAATTATTGACTCGAGGAAAAATCGATATTTTTGCCGCCGCTTATTCGCTCAGCAGCGCCCACTTTTTGACCGAAATGGACACTTCCAATATTTTTTACAACGCCGATAGTTTTTGGTTAATTCCCAAGAAAACACAAAAAGGATTTGAAGTTGTCCTCAACATCATCGACACTAAACTGAAAATTGCAACTGCAGTTCTGGTTCTTGTCTGTTTCTTGCTTTGTTACTTCGATGAACAAAAACCGAGTCGAGTATTTTGGTTTTTCGGCACACTGTTCGAAAACACACCGCAGATAAGTTGGAAATGGCATTCGAGCAAAATAACTGTAACTTTTTTCATGTTGTTTTCACTGATTTTTGGTGTCATCTATAAAGCGAAACTAAGCTCAATTCTTTCTGAGCCAGTTTTTGACGATGGTGTTGACACTTTGGAACAGTTGGCAAACACAAACTTGACACTTTTTGCGAAAAGAACTACAATTAACAGTTTGAAACGAGTAAACGACTCGGAAATTATACGAAAAAAAATTTGCGATAGACTACAAGAAGCACCACCAACACTTCTATACGAAGAACAATTCAAAACTCTAATTAAACACAAGAACATATCTGTGGGCATCGATGAAATTATGTGGAACATTATTGAAAAAGAAGTAAAAAGCTCGTTGACCATCATAAAACCACCGAATTATTTGACACCGAGGAAAAGCGTTTTTGTTTTGCGCAAAGGACATCCACTTTTAAAAACCATGGATTTAGTTATCGAAAGATTGAGGGAAAATGGGATCTTGTATAAGTTGATAAGCGAAATATATCATCCTCAAATTTCAACACATATCGGGCTAGGGACAAACGAAGAAGTGACTCCTCTCACTTTGGAACGACTGGAAGGAGCTTTCTACATTTATTTGTTGATGACTGGAATTTCTTTTCTTGTCTTTTTAGGCGAACTATTATTACATCAAAATATTCGAGCACACGTGGATATCAAACGATTGTTGTTTGTAAAATAAAAAAAATTACAATGCAAATAAATGTAAACTAAGTTTCTCATTGTTTATTTTTTTGTCAGAATCAATACAAAACAATAATAAACTTCAAAAAAAAAAGATAAGACAAGTAAGTAATCCGTTGATCTATTAATTCGAGATAGACACGCAACAATCGACATTTGTCTATTTATAATCGTTTAATCGCATACCTAATCTAAAATAAGGCTAAAAAACTCTTCATTCCGACCGGATAAAAATAAAATCGTTTTGTTTTGATTTTCTTCGCGCAGTTATTTATAATGAGAGCGCGTTCTCTCGGTGTTAATCAAGCCGAAAAACGAGGAGAAAAAATATCGCCACCGCATTATAACAGTACTCGTTTTCCGGAAGAAGTAAATTCCGCCACGACAGATGGCGCTGTCGTATTTGACACACGCACACTAGAAATGTGAGGATATTCGTGCGCCGGGGGCATTGTTCCACCAAAACAATGGAGTTTATTCACACGTGTGCTATCTAACCGAAAAGAAAAATATAAACGAATGAGAAAATGCGACATGTATTTGCGGAATTGAAGAGAAAGCAAGGAAAGTCCCATTGTTTTTGGGATTTTTAGAGGTTTCATAGCTTATTTTCACCATCTTGATTCCATAAAACAGAAGAATAACTTCAATTTGATCTGCAGAAGCAGAGCGGAATTAAAAGAAAGAATATTTCACTATTAATCTAATTTATTTATTCGTGTTCGTTATGAGCTTAAATAGTAAAATGTTATTTATATTTAATGAATCACTAACACAGTTTGTAACATTTTATTTGTTTATTATAAGATAACATTCTAAATTTAAAAAATTACTTTTCAAAATGAGGAAGTCTTTTTTTAGAAATGATACGTTTACAAATTAGGATAGATAGACTCATGAAAAAAACAATTCTTGGAGACATAAATAGAAGAGAAAAACAGCAGAAAGTACAAATCTAAACAAAAATATACACAGATTTTCATAATAATGCAAACACAACTTACGAATTAAAAACAAATTAAAAAATCGACGAAGCAACTTAGAAGATCTTTTGGAATCATTGAGAGCAAGATTTTCATTATTATTTTTATAATACCTATACTAAAATACCAAGCAACCTTAATTCTCCTTAATTCCTGGTGAAACCCATGTCAAAGGTTCAGGAAACTGTTATCACAAAATACTGAATAAAGATAAAAAAGTAAAAGCGGCCCACATACCTACATAAACCACGTAAAAAAACAATAAAACCCGTCTTACATAAAAAAAATCGCCAAAAGCAACAACAATTAAAGTGTAGGAAAGCTACACCAAAATGATTACATTGTATTTGCAACACGAATTAAGTTTGAGAAAATAATTACCAACACGCAAACAAAAACAATTTTTAAGTACAACGTCTTCAATGATGTTAATTGGCGACATGTGCGCGCAAATTACGTTACTTCATTTGTATTTTTAACTCGTCAAAAAACAATCATAATCGATCGAACTTGACCCAGATCACTATTTCAACCTGAACATCTGCTTTTTTCTCCAAGATTTTTTAAAAGCAAAAAAATTACTCACGTCCTCGTCCCTTGAATATTTCGTTATAGTCTGTTAAATTCGTCACTTCGGCCGTTGATTCTTCCTCTGGATCGGTCCCCGAGGTGCTTTCTTCTATCGTTTTGACGTCCAGTGATCGGTTTTTTAAACTGACGGGTCGTTCCGCTTTCGAAAAACTTTTTCTGATACTCTGGTTAGGTGTGAAAGGACTCGGGGGTGTTTCAGTTGCAGAATTTAAAGGTTGTACTTTGTTCAAGTCGACGACGTAGACCTGGACGTTGGTTAAGTGGAAGGAAGCGCCGACCTGGAAGAAAATAGGTGGTTTTAGCACGTGGTGTGGACACCTACAGGTGACCTCTAGGGAATGTCCCGACGAGGCGTGATGTTTCTAAAAAATTGTTTTGCTTTCAAAAAAGAGAATTTTTGCAAAACTGCTCTTGGCTAATTGTAGACACTGCCCATTAACAAGCAGGTGTCCTTCAGATTTACTCAAGAAGAAAGTGTTAATTAACGCTAATAGTAGCACATACAAATATGGTTAATATCATCAGCGTCAAAAACATGAAATGTAGCGAAATCGCAGACTGATGTTTAAAAACAGTTATTGTAGCTTTAAATCACAAGAGAACTGGTACGTACCAACTTCCTGAAAGGTTTTTAATCAATAAGCCACGACATTCTTTTTTAATATAATAATACTTCGATTTTTACATAATTATTAAAATTTGTCACAACTTTAAGTATGAATTGTTTAAATATTTACATTTACGAGGACATTAACACCGAGCCAATGATAATTTTACATAAAATACATGTATCTAATAGTTTTCATATTTCTTTTGTTGCACACAAAATATAACAAATTGTAACAATTTTCATTAGTATAAAAAAAATATGCGTATGGTGGTAATGCCATCACCCAAGTGCCAGAGTTTTCAGGTCGCATCTACAGCCTCTGACCTGACCTAACGACCACTAACTAGTAGTGACCAGGACCGACGGCTTAAGGTCTCCTCCGAAAGACGAGTTAGTTGCGATGTTTTTGGCATTACATTTTAGTATAAATAGATCTGAACTCCGCCTGTTTGTTTCTACAAATAAAGTGTTTTTTATTATTATTTATTATTATTAAAAGATGGTTCTCCTTCCTCACTTTTGAATACTTTTTGTTCTTTTCAATTTTCCGTTAACCAGTTAAATTCAACATTTTTATCAACCGTGAAGTTGAATCCGAAAAATGCCATCAAATTATCAATAATATCAGCGTCTGTCAGTGTAGGCTCGTAAATCATAAAATTAACTCATTAATGTATCAGTTTTTATAATCACAAGTGCTGTTACATTTTAATATGATTTATTGTAGTTATAATTTCCCTTCATTTCCGTTCACCTCAGCGTGTGGGTTGGATAAAATTAAAACAAATCTTTATTCAACAAAAACTTTTATTTATGCAATGATTACAGCTTGGTTATGCACTCACTATCACTTTGAAATGCTCTTGCAATTCGCGATCTTACCACAAGATATTTCCTCAAACGTCATTTTTACCATTAATTATCGACATAATAAATTATACCCAATTTCAGTTCATAGTAGAATTTTGCAACAACTCATTTGCATTTTTTGGAGTGAAATTGAGACTTTCTGGGCTCAAAATTTGTCGCTGGGATTTAGTTTAACACAGAATTGTTTTCTTATACAGAAACTTTTAATTTGTGCTTTATTTCACTCCAAAAAATTCAAATGAACGGTTGCAAAATTCTACTATGAACTGAAATGGGATATAGACATTTTTATTCTTCGACACTGTCAAAATTTACGGTTTTTCTCTTGTATAAGAAAGTTTTGACAACTGTCAATAAGAAACGTCAGATTATTTTTAGCAGATTTAAAGCAATTTTAAGCCTTGTTGAGTCTAATTCGAAGAATAAAATGTTGTATCCAACTCGTTTTCGTGTAAATCGGTTCATTTATTTCACCTCGTGGATGTTAAACGTCTCGTTAACACTCGACGTTCAAAAATCCATTCGTGAAATAAAAACCCGATTTACACTCAAACTCGTTAAATAAATAACTATTATGAAATACAAGTAAGCACACAACAAACAATACGACTGTTGTAATTTTTCTAGAACCGATAACAGTATCCTTCATAAAATAAAGCGTAAACTACAAATGTATAAAACTATACTTGATTTGGGCAGAACATTCCTTTGTCGAAAAGGATGCTAATCATTTTAGGATCATGCAAAAACGTAAGCGACTCAAGATGGATAGCGTTTCCTCATTTGATATCAAAAATGACCTCGATGATTCACACTTGAAAATTTTCGAAACAAATCCTTTGTTAAAAAAGTAAACTTTATTAATTTATCAAAATGAATCAGCAATGTCGCCTTGACAATTAAAACAAAAACACAAGATTTTAATGTTAATTAGCACGGAAGATTTTATCAAGAACAAAAGATAAGTTTACACTAATTGAAACAAAAACTTAACTTTTTGCGAATAATTTTGCAAAAAGTGAAACGATTCAAACAAATTGCGAAAATAAATCACGCCCTGCGATACAAATCTCCGACATTTCAATGCGAATTTAGGTTGCCTTATAAACCAATAGACTGTAAACGGAATGTTATACAATTGTTATGGTAATTACATTTATGACATGCAACGGGTCAGGATGTTGGCCAATTCGACCTCTACCACGAAAAAAATCTGGACAGAATCAAAGAAAATTAGCGCATGAATTAAAGATGAGACTGAAACCGGGTCGTAACCCCCTTTTTCGGCTTGAAAATCAAAATTATTCGCCAAATAAATTTATTCTCGCAATAATTGTTAATGAAGATTTTTTTGAAGATGTGAACATTTACAGTCGCGTCAGGTGTGTCAGCGTGGGTTTGGAAAATTTGCATAAAAATATTTAATATGTGCACGTCTATTTCGATTTTACGAATTTCACGTGGGAAAAATATGACGTTACAGATATGTCGAAAACTTGAAACCATTTCTGTTGGTGTCACGTAACAAATAATGGAATTAATAGGCTCGTAAAATTTTATTAAAGTGTAATCAAAATGTTAATGTCTAGTTTAGTAGTTTATAATGTCACGTGTTATATTTCCAGTTTTCAGATTTACGAAAATTTAAGGAAAATATGTACCATTTTTGCATTTTTCAGAAAAAGTTTTTTTATCATTTTTTACAATAAGCTTTTTAGAAATGACATGCCACTTCCAAACCCTTCCGGTGACTCCACAAAATTTCCCCCAATTTTGTTTTTGACCTCACATAACCCTGCATCGATCGTGCACTCTTCATTCTTCCTTTCATGAAGATAATTACTTTCGTTTTCAACAAATCGTCCAATTTTCACGTCGTTCACCTTTAGCGTTTATTTCGAGCAGCGTTGACTTTTCCTCATCTTATCATTGTCTTTACAGCCTTTTACCACGCTCGTTTAACTTTGAAAAAAAAATACGTGATGATCACTTTTAAAAACAACTTTCTCTCTCAGCAATTTTCTCGACCGGTTCGACATCTTCCGAAAATATTAGAAATCTCGCGCGATTTGTGATAATCAGAAAAGATCACAATTGCGCTCTTGACCGACTTTTTCCAATTGTGTTAAGACAAATTCGCGACGCAATTTGTTAATTTTGTGATTGGAAAATGACACAGAAGCTGTCGTCTGTGGGCGGTTATGAAATTTTTATTAGTTTTTTCTCGGACACGGAAATTTCTATCATTCTTTTAAAACACTACAACAAACACAATATGCATAAGTTGCCATAAAAGTAGAGGAAAATAATTATAGTGCAAAGTAAGGTATAGATTAGTCATTTATGAACTTGGCCGCGATCACAGATGTTTACTTGTAAACGACAATCCTGTTTTTCGTGTCATAATTTAGCTACTTGTACTGCAAACTAATGTTGCCGGTAATTAAGAAAAAACCACTGTTACACGGAATGTAGTCAAAAAAATCTTTTATTAATATACTACGAGCATTTACATGCAGATATAATTAATTAAGAAGCTGGGAGAGATTTCGAGGACATGAGTTTGTTAGCTTAGATTACAAATTTCCTGCTTTAGAAAATGGATACGGCATAATTCTGCAATGCCAATGTTTTGAAATAAATATTGAATCAGTATGACGTGGAAATAAATCAACCACGACATTTTTACAACAAAAAAGAAGTCGAGGCGAAGCCGAGGTTCACAAACATTTATAAACACTGATTATTTTGTTCATGATTTTTTGAGTTGGTTTCTCACAACAAAGCAACATTTTGTGATTACTAAACATCCTTCAAAAATTAGAACACTCGGTGGGACGTCCATAAAACAGTAAATACCACTGTTTTTGTCTACCGTTAGATTACTCAGTCCACTTCGTCTCAACTCATTCAAATTACAAAGTAAAACCACCAAAACTTTAAATACCCACGCCCAATTAACGACGCACACAATCGAAAAAATCCCATAAATAAAGACCAAATAGAGCAAAACAACGCGCCCCCCATCAAACTCATTATCTATCCTTAAATAGCCAAACCATTAACACACGGACGGATATGGAAATGGTTAAAGTCATGCGAGAATTGATTTCGTCCGTACCTTTCCATATGCGCTGCATTAGCGAAAGTTTTCAATAATAAATCGGCCGAGAAAGGTTTTTCTCGGCCTTGAATAAAATCGATTTATATGAAGTTCAGTTTTTTGACCCAATGAGCGATCCATAATGCAACATTTTCGTTAACACCTTTATGTAATCGAGTTAAGAAAACAAATAGCCGATTATAAATTGCAAATTACGTTTGTTCTCTGATGTAATATGCGAGCTATTATTGACTTTCTGAATTAAAATTAGACGTCTGATGTAACAAATATTTTTTTTTAAATAAATACGTACCAGTTGATTTTGAGCGATGGAAATATCGGCAACGCCACTCCAATTAACCATCACCGAGTCGAAAAGTCTATTGGGCTCCCATCCCACAACCTTCAAGTAATCCCTAAGTCCCACAAACAGTCTCTCTCCATCTGGATTAAAGCACAAACACCTCACCAACCCCAAATCCCTCTCACTCGACACCACCGTAAAATTCTCCAAATCGTAGAACTGCACAGAGCGATCTGCACTTCCGGACGCCAGCAAAAACTCATGCGGATGAAACTCAACACAAGTCACCGAATTCAAATGCTCCCCAAAGTCCTTCAGGACCTTCCCAACCCTCAAATCCCAGATTTTCACCGTGGCGTCGTCACCCCCTGAGGCAATCCAATGCCCGTCAGGGCTGAACTTCAAACTGTTAATAGTGGCCTTGTGGCCGTTGTAGGTGTAAATGCAGCCCTTCTTGCGACTATCCCACATTTTAATGGAACAATCGGAGCTCCCTGACGCTAGAAAATCGCCGTAAGGGTGAAAGTCCACGCATTTGAGGGCGTTTTTATGCCCGTTGAGGGTGCGGACCAGCTTGGCCGCCTCCAAGTCCCACACTTTGAGGGCCCCGGCCCTCGAGCCGGCACACACTAGCTCCTCAAACTGGTTGAATTGGACGCACTCGATGGGGGTTGTGTGGCCACTCAGACTCATGAAGCAAGTGTGCTTGCCGATGGCCCACAGGTTGACTTTCATGTCGTCGCCCCCTGTGACCATCACGCGGCCCGACTTGTGCCCCAAAGACAGGCAGTTGACTTTGGCGTCGTGGGCCATCAGCTCCTCTGGAAGCGGATGTTATTACGGTTTTTTAAGGTTAAGGGACTTACGGAGCTTCCATGATTTCTTGTGGGGGGTTGCCATTGTCGGCTGCTTCGCTGGATATTTGTTTAATGAACGGTTTATAAATAGATGAGTTTGATGGGTAAATTGAATAAATGGGATGGCTTGAGCATCTTTCGTTTTAAAAAATCAGTTGAAGCACTCAAAAAACTGCTCTATCGCACGGGATATTAAGGAGGACTACACAAGCGCACAAGAGAACTGAACTGAGCGAAAAACCGATTTTCTTAATTATTTCGGTGGAAGGACGTACACACACATCACAGTGACGTCTAGAGGCGCATGGTCCACACCAGCCACTAGTCATAATGCTCAAATGAACGAAATAGTAAAATCAACGTCATTTGTACTCAAACTTACTAAAATTATGTTAAACTAAACTTAAAATTCGTTTGAGCTAGGTGTTTGCTAATGTATTACATTTCAAAATAATGAAATGAATTTGAAGACTTTCGATTATTTGCACATTATTGTGTATTGTGTGTTGCGCACCTGTCGGCGTTTGACGTTTATCCACGTTATCAGTGAATTTGTAATCCATCACTCAAATTTAACGCGTCTACAAAAATGTGCAATAATGTTGGAAGACTACAAAAATGTGATTGCCACAACTGCCTCAATTTCTACAATTTTGCAGTTTCTAAGTGGAACGTGAGGGTTAGGTATCTGTCAGTGACTGGTAACAAATTTCAAATTTTCAGCTTGATTTGTTTAAAAATCTCCCGAAATAAAAGCACCGGGGACATTTCACCATTTCCCTTTGTTAGCGGTTGTTTGTCTACAAGTTTGTGGCTCCGTTATGGGTTTTTCATCGAAGACCATTCCATAATTTTAGTGAATACGATTGGAGTCAGTCTATTTTTTGCCTATATAGTGACATTCTTTATGTATAGTATCAAAAAGGTAAATATCGTGATTAATAACTATTAATTACTCATTGGGAAAAAATTGCATTTTAGTCATCAGTATTACGCCAAGTTGCTGCTTGTGTAAGCATTTTGATTGCAACTTTAGTCTACATACAGCACAAAGAAAATTTTGAAGAAGCCAAGGATTCCTTAGGAATTGTTTGCTGTTTTGTAACAATCTTGTTTTTTGCTGCGCCTCTCGCATCACTGTTACATGTTGTTAAGGTGAAAGACACCGACAGTTTGCCATTTCCTATCATTATGGCCAGTTTTATTGTCTCAATGCAGTGGCTAGTTTATGGAATTATATTAGAAGATAAATTTATACAGGTCTGGAAGTTACTAGTGAAAAAAACTCGAATATATTACTTTTTTTCCAGATACCAAACTTTTTGGGCTGCGTCCTGTCTGGGTTTCAATTGAGTCTGTTTTGCATTTATCCAAAAATTAGGGTTATTACGGTGTAAATAATTGAATAAATTTTTCAATTTCTTTCTACTGAGAGAATGTCACTACCCCAACGGACCAGGTTATACAAGGTGAGTGGCTAAAAGTATTATTTTTCTGTGTCTCATAAAATATTCACAGAAAAATAAGCTTTTGCTACTAGATACTTTATATTTTTCTCTATGCTTGAGAATTTTTTCAGACTACAATTTCTAACAATTAAAATTAATTAATTAAGTAGATAATTAATTCATATTAAGTCGCTGGACAAAAATATTTCTTATGTAATTCAAAAACAAACGATGCTGTAATGCTGTTTGGGAAAAAATATGTACAAAAGTGACACTGAATAATTAAATTATATCTTTAATTTTAAATAGGTATTATAAGGAATTTTGGAAAAATTTGCAAGCACAGAAAAAAGTATTTAATAGTTACTGCTTATTTCTATGTGACATTATTTTTTGAGTTCAGTAAGAAATACTTTTGTATTTTTTATCTTGTATGGCCTCGAGGGTGTGAAATACTTGTGGTAAAACAGGCTGGGCAAACAAAAATCAAACCGAAATATAATTATGAGCGCCCCCCCATACAGTATTGATATAAGTGCAAGATGTGTATAAAAATATAAATGATATCGACATAAAGACTCAAAGCACCAACGATGTACTCTTCAGGTGACAGCTCCAACCTTCGACCTCCCACAATCATTTGAGTGTCATACATTAACCACTGAAAACAGATAAATTAGTTTAATTTTGAGCCAAATTCGATTCTTACAAAAGTAAAAATTACAGTTGCAATAGCTGAATAAACAACATGCAAAATTGGCATATATATTCCTGCAAGGCTCAAAATCATGATAACCAACCCATAGAGGCACAACATGCCAGTCGCTACACAGAGACACATTCCACAACTTGTAACATCCCACTGAAATAATTTTAGTAATTTGATTCAAACAAAAAAAATTAAAAGTCACGAACCTTAGTTTGTATGGCAAATAGTGACACCATTAAACATAAAGCTGCAGTAGTACCTACTGCAAATAGTACAATTAGGGGTGGTACTCTTGCAGTGAGACACATTACAAGTAGAGTCATGGCTACAGTCTGGAAATACAGATTAGAAAAAAAATATATTGTGGTGTGGCATTACTAGAATTGCCAATAAAATAAAATTTAAAGGAAACTGATGTCGGACTCGAGTGCACACCACACAACAATAAACTGTCATGAAGACAATCCTGAAACGGAAAAGTTAAACTATTTTTAAATTTCTTGATGTGTATCTGTTTCCATTGTGAATTTGTTGTTTAAAGTTCTCTATTCGTGATTCAAGTAAAACTACTCATTTAGACTTAATAAAACTTTTCTTCGTTTGTAAACACATGAAATTTGAATTTAAACAATTATTTGTCGCTTTAACACCTTTGAAAAATCTCTTATTACAGTACTTAACTTGAATCGCGAATTCACAAAAATCCATGCCTTTGAAATTAAGTTGGCAACATTAACTACCAAATTCAAACTTTTATAAAGTTCGTTCTTTTAAAACAACCGTCAAAGTGTTGAGCGTTTTAAGCGGAAATTTCTATTTTCGTGTTTTAAGTTTTCCATATTTTCGTCATTTTCGAAGATACAGGTTTTAGGGTGGTACCAATGGGTAGTACAGTCTTTGTGGAATAATTCAGTGTTGCCAACTTAATTTCAAAGAACTCCCCGTACATGCCCGCAATCATTATAGGCAGCCCATTGCGTATCAGAAACAGCTTCGTATTTTTCCTAAAACCCAAATTTTCAAACTTAATTTTTTTACTCAAATAACATACTCATAGGTCGCAAGAAATGCAAAGGCAAAAGTGAACGCCAACTGCGCCGACAAAATTGTGTACACTCTCTGTACAAACCGATTCCGGATTTTTACGGTATCAAAGGCGTCAGTAAAAATCTCTCCTCCATTTCCGAAAAAATTAAAACCAAGATCGGACTGGCGCTGTCTTACTGGAGGTGCTTGGGCCACATTCATCGGAGGGGGATAACCACCCTTGAATTTTTTATTATTTTTTTCCGAATTTTGTATCACTTACCTACGTAATAAGGGTCTTGGTACATTCTTTGCTGGTAGGCGGGGGTTTGTCGTTGGGCATAGCTTGGGTCGGGGTAATAATAATCTTGGGGTTGATATGATTGGTAAGGGGGTTGGCTAGAATATGGGGGAGGTTGTTGGTAAGGTATTACAAGGATTTCCGGTCCAGTTTGGGACTGAAGTTGTTGAGGGGCTGAAGGGGAGTTATCTTTAACTTTGTCGGGGTTGTTGTCACCCATTTTGGACACATTGTGGCTTTTCAAGGTTCCTTAAAATGACATTTTTCTGACATTTTTACATTATTTTCCAACTGAATTTTCAAAAAAGTTGCCCGAACTAGTGGTGTAATTTTTAAATGTTTTGAGGGGCGGTTTTTGAGCCAAAAACTTTTAATGAGAATTTACTAAATCGAGCCGAAAGTAATCAAATAAGGTCGAAAATGGCATAATTTTTGCATTTTTCACGTAATGTTATAAAATTCAAATTCAACATTTCGTTTTAAAACATTTATTTATACACAATTCGAATAGACTTTGACTTAAAATACATTCGATTCGATTCACGACGTTTCTACAACAGGTTCCTCGGGTGGTTTTCTATCCCTAATCAATATTGTTATCGCTTTCACTAGGTAAAGAGTTGTTATGCTCATGTACATTACGATTGCTCCAAAAACAAAATCGGAGGTATTTAATATTTGTTCTTTTAAAATTTTTTTCATAAGAAATATCATAAACTGTAAAGATAAAAGAGTACTTGTTTTGTAATGTTTATTAAACTATGGTCTTACCGTAACACACGCAATAGTTAAAATCGATGATGTGACTATAAAATCCCAGCGAAACAGATCTTTACATAGGAAATACAGGCAAAATGCCACAACTCCACACACCACAAGAGTAAGAACCATAATAAAGCCACACATATTCAGACTCATAATTTCCCACTACCAGGAACAAATTATTACGATTTTTTAGAAATAAAAATACTTAACTCTTTTCTGTGAAGCAATCAATGAAATCATAAAACAAACCACAGTAAGACATCCGAAGTGATTCGCCAAAAGCATGGTAAATTTGAATTTACTTGCAAGTGCCCCAAACTGAAGAATCACAGAAACTGTCTAAAACCAAACAAATTTTTACCAAAAATTCTCTCTATAGGACACTTTACAATGACAAAAACGCAAATTAAATTTATCGGCTTTTGTCGAATCCAAGTCGAGCAGCAGACCATAAACGACGTAATCACAATTATAAACGCTCTAAAATCTACAATTAGCTTCACAAAAAATCGGCAAACACTTACGTGAAAATAACCAACAGTAGAATCCAATTCTCGATTATACTATTCATAACCCCCTCCCTGCAAAACCGAATTTAGTGCTAAGTTCGACCCAAAAACCCCACTTACTTGTAAACCATTATGAAGTAAAACACGAACGAGAAAAGCATCTGCAGGGCTACAATCACAAAAACATGCTGGACGAACCAGTTCCGGTTCCGCAAGTTCCGGAACGATAAAGCAAACAGTCGGGTAACCACAGTTTGGTCCCCTGCGAAGGAATCCTCCGCGTAGTAGCTACTGACAGTGCCCCCCAGAGACCTCCAGGGGGTGCCCTGCAACAAAAAGATGGCCTAAAGCCGCTTCTGCGCTTTCTTACCGTTTGAGAGCGGGCTTCCCCCATTTGCGCTATGCTAGCCACTTGGGGCTGGTTCAAATTGCCAACGTGTCGAGGCATGATGAAAGAAATTGATTTTTGGGCACTAAATGTCAAACGTCACTTAGTAGCGTCTCGCCCTCGTCTCGCTAGGTAATTTTCAATGAATTTTTGGAGTTTTTTATCAAAATTTTGCTTGAAAATGAGCTAAAAGAAGTTAACTTCGATCATTTTACGACTAAATTTTTCGAAATAAATTAGTATCTCGCTTAAAAAAAAAAGCTGCGAAAAAGCCCAAAGTAATATCATTTCTGTTTTCTTTTGCGAAATTATGATGTGCTTTTGAAAAAGGCAAAGATAGAGCAAAAAATAGTTTCTCAGTTTAAAACAAGCTTGTAGAGGACTGGCTAGATCACAGCAATTAATATTATTACAGATATGTGATTTGTGATCTTAGTTACAAATTTTTCTCTTTAATAAAGGCAAATTTATAAAATACGTGTGTTTTTTTGCTTGAAGTCATTAAATTTCCATCTAATTTGGTCATTTTTTGGCGCAGTTTTTCAAAGGAAGCAAGTTTTTCGAAATCAAACGACAAATATCATAGTTTTCGACAATATTTAATAAACTTGATTATGGCCATGGGAAAAAGGGGGAGGTAGGCGACGAGGGTTATAGCTCCATAAACATATTCTTGGCAGCAAAGGCGCTCTTTTTCACAGACTGCAATTTGCCGAGTGACATAGAGAAGCCACTAAAACGCGTCATCACTTTTAATCACTTTGAATTTTTGGGTTACCAAAATTAATATCTGCATTATCGCCGAAGTTATGAACATGAACCAAATGTCACATTCTTTAAAATGAGTAAAATTCAACGCTATTGTAACAAAGCCGGTTATCACCGACATATAGAGGAACGTGAAAATGTGCATACAAACATTAGTAACTTCCCACTAAAAAATGTAAAATAAAATATATAATAGTTTAGTTGTTGCTACTTGTAGGTACTTTCTTTTGGCAAGACAATAGTGAAATTGTGAGTAAGACTACAACTGCGAGAGCTGTGCCATAAATAGAGGACCATAGGACAGCACTACATGAAACCGAGAATGAAACTAGAGTCGCTCCTAGAGAAAATGTCTAAAAAAGATTAAACTTATTTTAAATTCGAAATGATACTCACGATCAGAATGAAAAGAATGCAATTAACTGGGAAATAACGTCTCAGTTTGGCACTACAAACCAATATCACCTCAAGACCCAAATAGTTCATTCTAAAATGGTAATAAAAAACTGTATTTTGATCATGTAATACTCACAAAAAAATTATAATGAAAATCATTTTGTTTTTGTCAACATATAACCGAACTGGTGATCTGTAAAAAAGTGATTGCAATGTTTTTTATATTTTATATTTTTTATACCCATACGTACACAAATCTCAACAGCAGGAGAAGCGCTAAAATGAGCAAAAAATGACAAATCAAAATTGCAAAAGTTCCCCGAACGAACTTATTTTTATTTCGGATACATTCGAATGCTGGAATTTCGTCTCTGTTAATTGAAATGACCCCACCATCCCGATTCACACTCTGGACGGAGGCAGTTGGAGTGGCTGCTGTACCAACCGAAAAAGACTAAAAAGGCACAATTACACACATATGTACCAAATTTCAATCAATTAGTTACAGCAAATGTGTGCAAAGCTGATTCTCGCGGAAAATAAACATGATGCTCAGCATGATTTTTTTTGAGTTTCGGCTGGGGTGCTGCCTGGAAGAAAAACCTTGATTCGGAATCTGCATCCCAAACCTTACGTCTGCTTTTCGGTGAAATGTAGATTTCAATAACTGAATCATCTTTCGATGGTGGGACACTCATCGTGACGTTTGAATTTTGGCGCTGCTGTCATAAAACCATCCATCAAAGTTATGAATTTTGAGTGTTATGGATCTTGTCATTGATTTGAAATTAATTCATAAATTAAGTTGCTATTTATCAGATTCAGTAGTAAAAAGTGAGGACTTTTATTTTATTTAGATAATTAAGTTCTTATCACTACAAATCACAGATAACGCAACTGGCGTGACATAACCTCACCACCGTCCTTGACGTGTCATCATTTCAAACACCAAAAAATGGGCTCACAACCGCTCGAATTTATTCGCCAAGTCCTTTTACTGGTATTTACACCCCACTGTTACGATAATTATTTCATCCACTTGAATTTTTTCGATGGTGAGTACAAAAAGTGAGGTTACGAGCGTTTGACTTGTGTTTTCAGGACCGTGTTTCTCCTCAACTTTGAGTAAATGTCTAGGTCTAGGCATAATTATGGGCTCACTTTTAGTCAAGCTGCCCCAAATCATCAAAATTTACAAAAGCAAAAGCGGGGAAGGCATCAGTTTGCTCAGTGTTACTTTGGACTTGACTGCAATAACAATATACGCATCTTACAGTTTTCTCAAACAGTTTCCGTTCAGTGCGTGGGGCGACGCCGCCTTCCTTGCAATACAGACAGTCCTCGTGGGGGTTTTAGTGCTCCATTATGGGGATTCTAGCTCAAAAGCACTTCTATATTTAATTGGTTATTTGTTAGTCACTTTTATTTTAATGAGTGGCTTGACTCCTATCAGTGTTTTATGGACATTGCAAGGTTGTAACATTTTCATTGTTGTTAGCGGGAAGTTGACACAAGCTTATAGTAATTACAAATATGGAACTACAGGTCAATTATCGGCGGCGACTTTGATTATGCTATTTATGGGGTCTCTAGCGAGGATTTTTACCTCGATTCATGAAACGGGGGACAAAATGGTTATTCTGACCTATATTGCTAGCACTCTAGCCAATGGGGTGCTGGTAGCTCAGTTGCTCTATTACTGGAACGTAACGCCACAAAAAGAAAAGGCTCATTAGGGATTTAGGAATTAAAATGTGCATGAGTTTCAATTTTTAGCGTAAAATGTCACCAGTTAATAAGACTGTTAAATTCGTGTACAAAGGTTGCGGTTTATCATTTCCTGTTAACGTGTAAGTCTTTGATCAATGATCAGTAAACGAATGTTTCGGGAAAATAAAAATGGTAATTAAGCAGAGGTGGGGAGCTTTATTTTGCAGAACCCGTAACACTTTTAATTACTCTAATTTTACACATGATTATTTTTTTTTTTAGTTCAACCATCTCAAACCAACTTTTTCAAACAATAAATCAATTCTTGTTGCAATGGAAGAAACAGAATATGAACAGTGTTGTATTATATTTATGATTTGTTACAATTTAATCCATTATAAAAACTTCACATTATTGTATTGATATTTTTCAAAAATGGGATAAAAAATTCAAAATATAGTTATTTTCATCAGCAATGTTGGTATCGGTGGGCATTTGAAGAAACTAATTGTACTCCTACAATGACGGAAAAATATTAAATTGTTACAGTTTTTTATGTTTTGTTCAAACGTTATTAATATAAGAATTGATATTTAGGTGGTTTTAGCAATATTATCCAAAGTTTACGAATTGAAAATTTCCAAATTTAGTTATTTTCTTTAACAATGTTGGTGTTAAGTCACCGATTCCACTGTCAAATGTCAAACCCAATTCTTCCATTTTGTTCAAAGAGCAACTCGTGAGTTTGCCGGCTGATTTATTACGTTTTGGAATTAATTACAGGTAATTCATCATTTTTAGTGTATCAAGCAACGTTGTGTTTTCATATTAGTTACGTTTTTTACACCAAACTTGCTTTTTTGTGCGTAATGAGCCAACCTGATCCGACATAACCTTACATTCTCCACACATTACATGCAGTCCTTTTTTTCAAGTAAACAATGTCTGCGGCCCAATTATTCAACAGAATTGGACAGTTTGGCCTTGGAGTGGCTCTGGTTGGCGGCGTGGTCAATTCGGCGTTATATAATGGTAAAAATTAGCAAAAAATTGCGTTGTGTTTGTGCTCATTTCATTCATTGATTAGTGGACGGTGGGCACCGTGCCGTGATCTTCGACCGTTTCTCCGGCATCAAGAAGCAAGTGATCGGCGAAGGCACCCACTTCTTCATCCCCTGGGTGCAGCGCCCCATCATCTTCGACGTGCGTTCGCGCCCCCGCAACGTCCCCGTCATCACCGGCAGCAAGGACTTGCAGAACGTCAACATCACCCTCAGAATCCTGTTTCGCCCCGTGCCCGACCAGCTCCCGCGTATTTACACCGTCCTGGGGCAGGACTACGAAGAGCGCGTTCTGCCTTCCATCACCACCGAGGTGCTCAAAGCCGTGGTGGCGCAGTTCGACGCCGGCGAGCTCATCACACAGCGTGATCTCGTCTCGCAGAAGGTCAGCGAGGACCTCACGGAGAGGGCGTCGCAGTTTGGGGTTATCCTGGACGATATTTCCATCACGCATTTGACGTTCGGACGGGAGTTCACTCTGGCGGTGGAGTTGAAGCAAGTGGCGCAGCAGGAGGCGGAGAAGGCCCGATTTTTGGTGGAGAAGGCGGAGCAGAATAAGAAGGCGGCGGTGATTTCGGCAGAAGGGGATGCCCAGGCGGCTACGTTGCTGGCGAAGGCGTTTGGGGATGCCGGTGAGGGGTTGGTGGAGTTGAGGAGGATTGAGGCTGCAGAGGATATCGCCTATCAGTTGTCGAGGTCGAGGCAAGTGTCGTATTTACCAGGGGGGCAAAATCTGTTGTTCAATGTGCCTACGCCCTCGAATTAGGGGCTTCAAGGGGGAGAAGAGTCGGGTGTTTTGTTTGACTCGGGACTAGGACTGAACTAGGATATGTACCAATTTTATTTTACTTATTTAAGGCCAATTAAGTACTGTTACTGTTAATAAATTTTATAAAATAATTCTGTTTTTTTTAACCGTTTTCCTCAAGCCGATTAAACAACCGTCAAACCTAGCGGCCGCTAGAGGCTCCGAAAGCTGGATAGGGCCATGTTAGGAACAGTCACAAAAGAAAAAAACAAGACAATTTGCAATAATTTTTGTTTGTGTTCTAATTAGTTTTGATTTTCCGTGCTGCAAAAAGTTTCATAAAACTTGTAAATTTTTTTTTTGAACAAACACCTTCGAAGGCATGATCGTAGTAAAAAATACTCAACCAAAACGATCAAAACCAAGCAGGGACCCGAACAGAACCGAAAACTAGACCGGAACCTAAATTTTGTTGGGAACCGGAACCGTTATTTTGATTTTATTGTTTTTGGCTACCAGACCGGAATCAAAATGTTTTCAATAACCTAGAACCGGAACTGTTACGGCAGAACCTTTATTTTATTTGGATCTTTTTTTCAATTAAGAGAAGTAAAATTTTTATACATCATTTTGATTACACCCATGTGTGCAATTACAGTTGTAATATTATTCATTTCTTTACATAATTATCATCAGAATATAAAATTTATACACCAGTTCCAGTTTTTAGGAAATACAATAATTAGAACAACCTTAGACTAAAGAATTAAAGTTAAACATATTTATAACCAAAGTAGAAATGGAAACCAGACCGATACCAAAGCAGGAACCCGCGTATTCTGTTTTAATTTTTTTTTTACTTTTGGAAGGGCATCAAAATTTTCTTGCTCATCTAGAATCGGAACCGTAACCGAACCCAACATTTGTTACTCATCTGGAACCGGAACCGTAACGGAACCGAAAATTTTTCCTAATTTAGAACCGGAACCGTAATGGAACCAAAAATTTTTGCTCATCTAGAACCGGAACCGTAACGGAACCCTTATTTCGTTTGGGTCCGGGTCCCTGAAACCAAGTAATAATTTTGAACGTGCTTTGCCCTAAAGTTATTAATATTGTATTAGATACGGTTTGTTGATGTTAGGAGCATACTCTTAAATTTTGTTTTTTTGCTCACAAAGTTTCAATCATAATAATATTCGGGCGGGTTGCACGCCAAAGACTTATTGCAAAAAAACACCAGCCCCGTTTTTAAAACATAAAACTACAACATTTACCTACACCATGACCTCCTTTCGCATTTTTGAAAACGCTGGGACGGTTTCCACCGACTTTTCATCTTTCTTGTTGGATTTTCTGGAAATGTCATTTACCAAATTGAAAAAGTGCGCGCGCGTGCGCTTTGATTTTCAACATGGGTCATTTCGAGAATTCGTCATTTGAACCTTTTTGACTAATATAAAAGAGTTTCAATTCAATATTCCTTATTTATTACCTCTCATTATCCCACTATCTGGTGTTTTTCCTCTAGCAGATCGTCCAACATTACCTAGGCGGGGGGTAAAATCCAAAGAAAAAACTGATCATGTGAGATGCAACAAAGACAAACTCATCCTTTAATGAATTAACGTAAGGCACGTAATGACTGTTGTAAAATTCGTAAGATTTTGATTGGGCCGTTTGAGGTCGGCCATTAAAATTACGGAGAAAACCAATCACTTTGGATTTTTTGATTCATTGAAAAATTATATTTTTGGATATGATTGGTTCGTTTAAGATCGGCCATTAAAATTACGGATAAAACCAATCACTTTGAATTTCTGGATTCATTCAATAATTTACCTAATGAGAATGGTTAGTTTACATTAATTTGAAAGCACTAAAGCAGTCAATGAATAAACCTTGTTAACCTTAAACGGCCTGCCCTATTAATGCTTCCCTAAGTCAAAATTTTAGTGAAAAAATTGGCCACAGGCTGCAGCTCATTTCAATTGCCACAAATGTTGTTTATTTACTGCTTTGTACCTAAATATTTCGTTAAAAAAATTATCTTCGTTTATATTGAAGTTTTGCTAAAAAGACTTTTATATGGATTTTGCATGCACTTCAGCCCCTTGAACACATTATTATCGAATAACTATCTCCGGTTCCTCAGGACATATTTGACTAAATACAGGGTTCATTCCTTACTAAAAAAGAAGCGACAGCACGTATAAGGATACATTGGTGTAATAGTCAAAAATTAGCTTCCCGCTCTCGTACAAACATTTTAATGAAAGAAGGCGTTTATACGGTGAAGGATATACTCGTACGAGCGGGGGCGTATGTGCATAGAGGTGGAGGAAGAGTAGATTCGCGGAAAGAAAGAGTGTTGTTAAAATTTTGTTTTAGTCAAAAGTTATAAGAACATTCCGGTTTATATTTGAACCCCCTAGATATAAACTGATGTAAGAATGGCGAATTAATTTATTTTCATTTTTTAACGTATAGACGTATAGTATAGTATAGTATAAGTCTTGAAAAATTAACACCTAACGATTTTTTTAAAAATGTGTCATCTAGGTATATTTTTCCTCCTACGAAACTTACTCGGAAACTTAATTGTTTTCTTTAACAGGCTTTGGAAACAATATTTTTATTTAAGTTGCACACCATGGAATTAATGCAGCAAACCAATTTCTATAAGTTGCACATAATATGCAATGATATTATGGAAGTCAAAAAGACTAAACATTGAAGGTTGAAAAAATTAACGATTTATGTGTTTGCGAAAATTGCTAAAATCACTAATAAGAAACGACATGGAAATGTAATGTTCCTACACTTAAAGCATTAAAGAAATAAGATAAATTTTTAAACGTCTATAGAAAAGCATTGTAGCACCCTCTTCAATTTTTTAAAAATTGTTGAAACAAATCATTTTGAGGTGTTTTAATAAGGATATTACAATTCAACTAATTCGAGAATAATATATAAAAACAAAACCAACCGAAGATCCTTGAATTCGTTCCACACACAATTTCAATTAAAAACAAATATGGTTTACGCTCACGATTCAAGAAAAAAGTACCGGAAGTGAGCGTTCAATTTACATGAAAATAACTTTCCCTTCGAAACCCTATCCAACAGGATCTGTCAATAGTCCAGTCGATAAGCCCGATAATGGCCTTACATAACTCTCGAAACTAATGAGAATTTAAGACAAAAGTAGTTTTGTGATGGGTATCGCAGTGATGCGACACTATTTTTAATTACAACATCCCCAGGACGTCGATATCCAGCCGAGTGGCGGTAAAGCAGCCGCCTTCATCAAAGTCAAGTCCATCGACACCTTCCTTCTAACGTTATTTATTACATGCTGGCATGCATGCCTTAAAACTAAAGTCAAATGCGTCGATTAATCAGAAATGATTTATATCTCTTAGAGCCTGTTTTGCAATCATTAGTGAGGCAGGAAGAAATAAACCAAACCAATTTTTTTCTCAAATTTTATTTGACCCAAATGCTGAACCTCCAGGAAAGCCTTGAACCAGTTGACATTGAATCTGAAAAAAAAACAGAGTGTTACATAACATTGCAATTAATCATACAAACAGTTTTAATTAAGTCGTAAAATGTTCGGTTTTGCAAATTATTTATACCAAAACTTCACCGGAGACTAACAATTTAAAAACAATAAGTCATCACTGAAAGTGATTTATTTTAAGAACAGGATACGGTTGGGCCGCACCATCTGATTAAAATAAAAAACGCATCAATCGATTTTAATTAACTACTGTTTAATTGGAGTTTTAATTGATTAATTAAACATTTGATGAAAGTAATAATAGGTCGACAAGAATAAAAAATCACTAATTTGTTATTAATTTATTTACTTACAAGTAACCAAAATTACAGTTTAAGCCTTTTTAACCTGAATATCAAGTTTGAAACACTCAATAATTTCATCGTTGCTGTCCTTATCTCGAAGCGAAAATTCCAAATTTAGGCTGATTTCTGGAAAAATGGGCAAAATTTCCATTCCGTAGGTGTATTCAACTTGTTCACCCTCTTCTATGGGACACTTTGTGTTGGTAATCCCAACACAAGCATCATCTTGACCCAACGGATACGTCACATTTATGCCCATAACAGAAGCAATAGCATTTGGAGCAAAATGTTCCAACTTACGAGCTAAGAATTATTTAAGAAATTATGAAATGAAATGAGACTATAATACATACGAGATTTGAATTTCATAGTCATGCTGGTGCTAGACCCGAGGTAGAAAACGCACGGTTCCGCGTCACAATTTTCTATTTGGACATCGTCTGGTAAAGAGCCACTGGGGCCTATATTTTTGTGTAAATATATTTCAAAAAAAAAGGAAAGAATTTCACTCACATTTACTCACGACGGTGCTGTGGACACCCCCAAAAAGGAAAATAACGAAGAGAAGAGCAGAGACTGACATTTTGACTCAATTTGTTGGTTTGAACAGTTTTCAACTGAATTTATATACTTATAGCCGGAAAAAAGTTTGAACAGGTGTTCTTATCTACGATAATTTATTATTAGTGAAAACAATCGAATTACTTATGTATGTTTGTTGTTTTCTTTAAGTGAACTATTGGCTCGAGTTTACTCATGATTTTTAGTTCTACCTATCAAGAATTTCGTTCAGTTTGTTTGTATTTGTATTGTTTTTCGAGAAAAGTTAATATTAAAATTAATAAGTTAATGTTTGCCTACCTTATCGTTCAAGATCGTGCAGGTGCAATCATTTTTCCATGAATAAGTTTATGAAATTGTTTTCAAACTTTAATGGATGAGTAATGAAACATCTGTTTTCTAAACTGGAGTACAAAGTCAAATTTCATTCTGAAGAAGCAGGACATAAATCTTTTTGTCACCACCTAAATGAAATAAGCCTTGCAATGTTGTGAGACGTTCCGATTTGCGTAATAAACGAATCAAAACAGGGCCAATTTTTCACCTTGTCCCTTTGGTTATTAAAATTAATAATTGCGAAAATATCGAATACGCAAAAATAAGTTATGTGGAATGTCTGTAATTTAAATGCTGGTGACTTATATAAAACGTGCAATTAAATGAAAAAATGCGACTTGTTTTAAAAATGAGCATTAAAACACTCTTCTTTGGAGGATGACACATGAATCCGGCCAAATATTTAATTATTTCTTGAACTTTGCGCGGAGTTCTGCAGACTAGTTTAAACAAACTGGATATCTTTGTTTTTTTAAATATTCGATGGGCTAAAAGTAAACTCTGGTAACATTTCAGTCACTTTTTTATACAAGGTGAGTCTGCTAAAAGTATTCTTATTTTTACTGTTTCTCAAAAATCAATACTGTACCCCAGAATAAAAATGTACTAACTCCAAATTTCTTGAAAATTGGGTTTCCACAGGTTTATGTATAATTTCTTCCCAGCTTTCTGGTGCACAACAATATTAAATCCTATTTTGATAGATAAGAAAATATATATCCCATTTCAGTTCATAGTAGAATTGCAACAGCGCATTTGAATTTTTCGGAGTGAAAAATAAAGCACAAATTGAGAGTTTCTGCAAAAGAAAAGAATTCTGTGTTAAACTAAATCCCAGCGACACGTTTTGAGCTAAGAAAACCTACCAGAAACTCTCAATTTGTGCTCCATTTCACTCCAAAAAATTCAAATGCGCTGTTGCAAAATTTTACTATGAACTGAAATGGGATATATGCATTTTTAAATGATATTAACTCCCATCTCGTTCTGATGAAAAAAATCCTTATTTCCTTATGGTTGAAATATATGATATCCATGAGTCAGTTTAAGGTATCCTCACTGTATATTACAAGTTTATGGAATAAAACACAAGAAAAGTAACAAAAAAATTAAAAACAAAACCGTTTTTAAAATTTTCAATTCGATTTATCTTAGTTAAATACAAGTGAATTCAATAATGATTTTATTTTATCTGTATGCTAATTTTTGCTATTAATTAATGTTATTTGTTTTATTATATTTATTTATTATATTTGTTTGTTATTATTAGCTGTTTCAAAACTATAAAAACGCCAACGTCGCATTTTCACTAAACTTAGTTGTTTTAAATTATTTATGCACTTCAAAAAATTAATAGCTAATGTAATGTATAGTTTCAATGAGAGATCTACTCATTAGTAACTATATTACATTTTTATCAACTTTATTTGAAAAAATAATTTGGTAAAATGCGACGTTGGCGTTTACATAGTTTTGAAACAGCTAATATATGTCTAAATTCTCATTTACTTATTATATTATATTTTGACGTTTGTAAAACATTTTATTCTTCGACACTGTCAAAATTTACGGTTTTTCTCCTGTGTAAGGAAGTTTTGACAACTGTCAATACGAAACTTCAGATTATTTTTAGCAGATTTAAAGCAATTTTAAGCCTTGTTGAGTCTAATTCGAAGAATAAAATGTTGTATCCAACTTGTTTTCGTGTAAATCGGTTCATTTATTTCACCTCGTGGATGTTAAACGTCTCGTTAACACTCGACGTTTAAAAATCTACTCGTGAAATAAAAACCCGATTTACACTCAAACTCGTTACATAAATAACTATTATGTTATGGCAATTTTGTATTATTATTATTATTATTTATATTTTTCTCTATTTTTTCAGAATTTTTCTACAATTTCTTACATTTAAAAATGATTAATAGATTACTGTTAAGTCACTGCAAAAAATTTATTATTTCTTTCTTGTCATTTTAGAGCAAGCGATACTTAAATGTTGTTTTGTGCAAAAATGATACCTGGAACAATATTCAAGATCTTTGAAACTAGTTATAGCATAACGTCCAGTTTAAATCGTTTCCTGAAGTCTAGCATAATTTTTGGGGTTTGTTTATTTGTACATATTTTTGTATTTGTTACGTCTTTTTTTAAACAAATACTAGTTGAGATACAGTGCGAATTTCTAAAATAAACTATTTTCATACTTTTAAAATTTTTCAGAATACTTTTGTATACCAGTATTTTCATTTCAAAAACCGCGGAGGTCTGTCGGTCAGTCGCCTCCGGGTTGACGTCCCGAAGAGCAACACCAGTTGATATCGCGTGTTGGAAGCAGCAAGATCCTAAAAGGAAACCTCCCTTGGCCATTTAATATTATTACTTTTGGAGCACAGCAGACACACATCAGCCTCCTAATTCCAATATTCGACCGATAATTGGGGGCCTTCGAACCCTTACGAGCGCTTACTATTATTGTTATTTAGCCGTCGTGACATGCTTTCTCGCAAAACTGAATTTTCAAGAATCGTTCAAATTGACGTCTTTGCGTAGAGTATCGAATGACATATGGTTTTAGTTTTAAGAAGCGAATTTCGCGAGCTCTAATAATAGTCATTGCACCTTCGGACCGGGAATCGGCAAAACGTGATGTACAAAAATGCTAATTGTGGCAGAAACAGTCTCAGACAAGAAAAATAGCAGGAGCCAACTTTTGGTTTAAATCTTGTCGGGTTTCCTTCGCCCCCAAAAATCCAATTAATATAGCTGAAGACAAAGCCCCGCGACGCAATACATCTCGCGACGCGAAAGCCACCTGGCGGATTTTTCATCAATTAATAAAGCCTGCCACTAATTACATTAGCTATTAGCAGCCCCCTTATAATTATCCATTTCACCGCTAGGTGGTGAATCCCCCAAGTGAAACTTGCTCTTTCGTCAATTCACCCTTTGGCAGCCTCCATCTGGTCGTCTGCTTTTCTAAGTCGGCCGATCTTTTACAGCTCATTTGCATTTTAGAATTGCGGAATCCATCTTAGGTCGGTTTTGTTTTAATGTCAAGACTGGGGTGATTATTCAGGATTTAGGGGCAACCCTTTAGGGCTGGCGCTGACAGATTGTCTTCTTCTTCTTCTTGGGGGGCGCATTTTTTCATACGGGGGCTAATCGAGTTGGTGGTAACCTCTGACACGCGCTCTTAAATTTGAAGAGCGTCGTATTTTATCAGAGGATGGCGAGCTGGTAATAGCTACTTATGTTTTACAGCCGCGAAATACTCGTAAATAAGCGGCGATGACGTGTCCATTAAATTAGGACGCGATTTATGACCCCACGAACTGCATTAGGCAAAAATACCAGCGATGCGCCCATGACACGAGGTCATCCGCAAACTGTTCGCTTTTCAAACAAAATTTCGCATCCCAATAGCCAGTCAGTATTGTGAATTTCTTCATGAAAAGTTTCATGAAACTTGCGGCCTTTTTCTGTTTGTCTAACACCCACTTCAGATCTCCTGATCGGACACAATTTTTGTTAATTTAACGCGCGATCTAAAGTGATAATTGATATTATCTAATAAATTGTAGGCATAAAGGCTGCTCAAAAAATGGCGCACCAACTCCGTGGTACGTTGTTGAGAAGCGGGTGTAGATTACGGAAAAAATCTTGAAAAAATTCCTAGTCATATTTTAAAAAATCTGGAGCCACAAACTTATTTTGTTAACTTCTTCAGTTTTCATTATTTTTTATTGTTTTTATGTTTCACACCAAGTAATCGTTCCCTAACAAAACGATGAAAATTATTTTTAAATTTACTATCAGATTTCAGCAGTTTTTTGAATTTAATAGTAGATTATTTTATAAGGGATAGTTTATGTGGGGAAGCTGAATGTTTATTTTGCCGAATGCAATGAGGCAAATAATTCAGCTGAGCCACATAAACTCACATTTACTCCGAATAAAATATACTATTTTATCCGCAAACGTATTGGTGAAGAGTAAAGAGCAATTTTGAGCAACACTAATTTAAAGGTAAATGAATAAAATAATCAGGAATCTTTGCACGTGAATCATTACCATAACAATGCTTATAAGCAAACGTCAGTCTTGGATTTTTGTGTTGAGATTTTCGAATGTGTTGAGTATTTTTTAATTTAACTAGTGCAGTGACTCCCGTTTCACAATGAGGGAATCATCACCTCTTGAGCGAAGCAGCAAAAGACACAAGAAAGTAAAAACAATGGTAAGTCATGATGACAGACAAAAGTAAAAATCGCTTTATCTCACAAAAACGTTTTACCCCAGACCGGTAAAGGTGGTCCGAGAACTAGATCTTTTACCCGAGACATTCTGTCACAAAATTGTCAGTTTTGTGACGTTTGCGGATAAAAAAATTAAAAAAAAAATCACAATTTGTAGATGTGCCAACACTGGGAATTATTTTCTGGGAAACCGTTTCAAAATTAATTTATTTTTATTGTTGATCAAATTCTATTGCGATCACGACTCTTAGACAACGTTGCCACATATCATTTATTTAAAATTTGTTATTTATCAATAATTTTAATACAAAGAATTTTTTTACTATTTTTACCATTATATGTAAGCACAGATGTAAGCAATTCTCTACCACACACCAGTGAGTTGGTGCGCGACTTTTTGAGCAGCCGGTATATCATCTTTTTTAAATTTTATTGTAAACGTAATAAATAACAATAAAGACACATATTTAAAAAATATTGTACAAATAGTAAGATGTAACAATATAAAAAATAAAAAATAGAAGGAACTATCAATACTGCCTGTTCCTAGGAGCTACAAGTTCTAGGTAATTCTACAACTATTTTTTGGTAACACTACGAACTAACAACTGTGTTGTCAGCTCAAAAAATTAATACCTACGATTCACTAGATTCAAACTGAAAAATTGTCAGGTTTTTCCGTGAATTTTTCTATTTTCAATAGAATACGGCATACCTACTTGATTTAAATTTTGTAATGTTTTAAAATTTATATTTAAATTCTAAATTTAAAAAGAATGTCAAAAGAGACGTGTTAATTGTTGACTGAAATAGTATGGAAATATCATTCTCTAAGTCCACCCATTTATTTTAAGTAATTTAACTAATTGACAAAGTTTCGTTCAAAAATGACTAGGTTACATAATATGTAATTTTTTTACGAGCATTATGCGTGTTTTGGCGAGATTTTTTTTAAATAAATGAATCCCTATAATTCAAAAACGAATAAATCGAGGGAAACAGATAAAATATCATTTCAAAATTATTTAGCGTTTTTCAACGCTAAATAAGGTAATTTTTTGGAAGAAGAAAGTAAGTTTTTACCTCAAAAACTTGCTTAAGTTCAAACACTAAAAAACATTTAATAATATCTACTACCCCTAGGCCTGTCTCACAAACCACTTACAATTTTAGAGGAAGCTTTACGAAATGGGGTATAATAGGTTGAAAATCGGTAATAGGTAATAGGGAAAATGGTCAAAAGGAAAACTGAGTTTTTATCTCAAAAATTAACATACATTTTCAAAATAGCCGTAAATAAGCAATTTTCGAACTAATGCGGCTATTTTTTGGTTTAATTTATGATTGAATAATTGAATTTTATTTCTTCTCGATAACGCAATGAAAAATTTAAATCTTGATTTTTTAAAAGTAATTTCAAAATGAATTATTAGACAGTTACAAATCAGTTTATATTACCATTTTTTTAAATCACCATGTCTTATTAAGAGAAAAGTTAATAAGTTAGAAAAGTTTTCGCCAAGTCACCAGAGTAGCATATACAGGGTGTATCAGAAATACGTGTGTTAATTTCAACGGGTAACAGAGCTCAACAAATAAAACATTTTTTCTGTTTGTAATTTTTCAATAAAAGTTTCATAAATTTAGTTAAAATTTGTAAAAGATAACACACTGAAACATGTACAAAAATAAAAATGTCGAGCTATTTTCGATGTGATAGAAACGGACAATTTAAACAATTTAAAACAACAATGAAAATTGTTGTTATATATGTACAAACTAATTATTAAACACTGACCGGCTCGTTTGCACAAAAGAAAGAAGAAAAACAGTGAAAATAATAAATAAGAATTTTGCAAAATGTTATAGGTATAGAAAAATTGTTGTACTTGATGAGTTTATACACCCTGTATAAAATTACCAGATCTAGTGGAAATTCATCAGACCATGCAACGTAAAGATGTAAAAGAATTTACTTTATTGACATAAATTGAAACTTAAAGATAAAGATAAGTTTATTACCGTTTAAAACTTTACAGAAGAAAACATACGGAAGTCATAATAGTATAAAACTGAATCATTGCACAAACAAGAAAAAAGTAAAATCAAATACATTAAATAATTCAGACTTCTCTACCAAGATTTGACATGAAAATTTTGTATTCATCAAAAAAGCAAAAATCATTATCTAAAAACATCCTTTTAATAACTTTTTTTAAATCTCGCGGATCGAGATTTCTAAAACGAGCAGGTAATAAATTATAAAAATTGACGCTAAATATCCAGAGCTATTAGGAGTTCTACTGAGACTTAAGTGAGGTATAAATAGGCTTAATAACATAATGAATTTGAGAGTGACTAGTGAGTGTACAATGTTTCCAATTTAATTTTAGCTTGATGCGACATCCATATTATTTTTTAATTTGAACGAAATGTTTGTTGTCAGATTTGGTAGTGATTATAGCAATAAAGCACCCACCTCCCATCACGTCTAGAATTAATTTTCGTCTCATTTAGCGACTTCCGGCCACCGCGGAGCGTCTCCGATGGTCCATTAGTCACAAGAGCCGTCCAAGTGTCCAATCTTTAACGATCTGCATTATGTTGAGAATATGGTAATTGTAACTTGAGCTTATCTGTACGGTAGCATCGCCTCCAAACCTACGTCTGACACCTGCGAGACCGCACCCCCGCACATCGTTCACCCCCGCAATCTTCAAAACAAAATTCGATAGACAAGTCCATTGAAGAAAGTGAATGAGCCCGCATTGTACGCGTTTGTTGACAATTTAGCGCTCTCTCTACGACTGCGTTTTGTGAGTTTTATGAATGAGAGCGAGTTCGAATTTTAAGGAAAAGCCAGAAATACCGCATAATATCTTCAATTTTGCATTTTTTTAGCCAATATTACTTTAGAGGTCTAAGCAATAATTTTTTCAAAAAAACTCGATACAGCTCAATACTGTCAATAATCAGAGCAATAATGTTAATAAATATTTAGTTCTGCGAATTCCGGGAGACAAAGTTTTCCAAAAATAATTCCCCAATTAACCCTTGTTTGTGAAATTTCGGCAATGTAACCCTTAATCTGTAAAATTGCAACCCTTGACAGAGCCGAATTGAGGATGCGGTCGAATCCGGCACGCACACGCACTTTGATCCGATTGTCTCTGCTTATTAAGAATGATTAGTGGACCTCAACAGGACCGGGAGTGTTGGTATTCAATAAAATTCAATTAGCGTCCGGCCCTGTTATTAGGCGCTAGCCTGGGGCCCAACACGCGAATCCCTAAATGAGATTTTTCCCAATTTTGCGCGAACAAAGTGGCCATCGCACTTGACTTATTCTCAAAAAGAGTGGAGATAAATTTTTTCAATTTCCGGCGGCGAAGAGAAAATCTGCATTTTCCGAAACAAAGACGTGCCACTTTGACCTGGTATGTCATTAAGCCACACGTCCTCTAAACGTTTATTTTTTGTGTGTGTGGACTTATTTCCGTCAAATTGCGTGTCGTCGAGCGTTGGGAACACCGTGATACGGAAACAATAGCCAACATGTGCACCGAAATTACTGTTTTCTAATAACAACCCTCCGCATAATGACCCGGTGCCGGCCCGTGTGAGAATTAACGCCCCTTTTTACCCGCTTTCTAAAGTCGAAAATCGAAATGTGCCAAGGACCGAACCAGAAATACCAAAAATCGTGCCAGCAAATTTCGAATATTTTGAAGTTATAAATGAGCCGTCTAAAGCAAAACTCACTCTTTGACAATGAGGTAGTTTTGAGATATTTGCGACAAACTATTTTGGAAAGTTGTAATAACATTTGAAGGGCATTTTTCTTTAAGTGGCTTTATTATTAGTGTAAAAATTAAATGCCAAATGTTGTACAAATCATAGTTCACGGATAAAATAGGAATTTAGATTTACAAAAAGCAAAGAGTGAGTTTTGCATCTGATTTATGTAAATAATTGTAATAATCTAAATACCTACTTAATTAAAGCAAACCGAAATTGATTAAAACAATAATTAAAAAGACCATTAAGCAACAGCTAGGTACATGTTGAAACAAAATTTCTTCTTAAATTGTTAATTCAGCAACAACTGATGAAAGAAAATTCAAAAAGTCACATGATGTAGGATGGCAAATCGAATAGTGAGTTTTGCGCTAAACTCGTAACTTTTGTATAGTTTTACTCTTTTAAAAAATGAATTTTGTAAAAAACTATTGAAGCATGAAATTGCTGTTCAAATTCTAAATATGAAAGCGCGGGTAAGTCATTTTTCGAATTTTTGGCAAAGACTGAGTTTTGCATTTAGACGGCTCAAATCATAGAAGCAAATTCAATTCGATGCAGCTTTTCACTCTTTCTAAAACAGTAATTTATATGAAACTATTTATTTTAATCCTTGCAATTAAAAAAAGTGGTTCAAATAAAACTTGAGTTTAGAAATGGCTTGTTGTGTGTCGAAATACCGGTTAAAAATGACTAAGAGCTCAATGAGGAGAAAAATAAATGCATTGAGGAAAGTACACAAAACCAAGTTGTTGTTTCATCAAGACAAGAAATCTTCTTGGCTTATCTTGGAATTCAAGACAAGAAAAGAATTATTCTTAACTTGACTACTTGAATATTCGATTCTTGCCTTGAATCTTGATATTTCTTGATCTTGATGAAATCTGAGAATTGCACGTTTGGTCTGGAAGGCGAAACAACTTTTTTTTCTGTATACACTCGTCGTCTACCAACTTATCTACAGTTAATATTAGGTACTTTTTTAGATAGATTTAAATTAACTGAATGTTGAAAAACTATGAAGAAGATGACAGTTAGTGAGTTTGTTGAAACTTAGGTATAAAAACATTTGTTATAAGCTAATGTAGAAATAGAAGGTTTTCCTCGAGATTTACAAAATAAATTAAAAATTAATTATGACGACTACACAGTAAAAAAAAAGTAAAGGTAAAAAACATTTTGGCAAGTGGTTAATTTTTCTAGTGTTAATTTTGACACTAGATTATGTTTAAATTACTGTTAACATAATACATCTTTTACAAAATAACTTATAATTGAAAAACATTTTCTCTCAGTGTCGAAATACATAAAAACATGAATTTTACCTTTTAGAGTGCATTTTTTACACTCTCAAATGATGTTTGTTGTTTATAGTGTAAAATATAACTGCACAGTGTTCAATAGTCTTAAATCTTAGTTTAAACGAGAGACAGAATACGTACAGACTGCAGATAAGCACACATATTTTATTTATTATGATGGGTATTAGGTCCATTAAAATAGCTGATGTGATTTTCAAATTATGTTACAAAAAGCCAATAAAGTTTTGTAAAGTAAAGAAAAATGTACTTTCGAAAATATCTCAGAATTAGGTAAGTTACTGATTCAATTATAAGAACTTTATTCTTGTTTTAATGTATTAGAGTAGGACTATTAAATATAAGTACTTAGTTAAAAATGTTATTATTTTACAGCAAAACCAAAATGTGATAACTTGAATTGTGAGGAAAACAGATTTGGAAGGGGGCCGAATTAGAAAAAGACTGTTCACTATACTATTAGATGATTGAAAATCGAAAAATATCGTACCTCCTACCATAATGGTTTTAAATAAGGCAGTTCATGATTTCAGATCTTTTACAAACATATTTTTGTTAAATAGGTATGTACTCATAGTTTGAATTTATTCTTTATTTTGTTTTTTGTGCATTTGAATTTTTTTAATAAACGTTTGAAAATATATATACATGCCTTTATGTTATTCACACTATAACCACACTAGAATTCAATGCTTTGTACACTCAGGAAGTACATTAGAACATTTAGTTAAGTGTGCAAAACATTTATAAAATATGATCGTTACACTAGTTTAGGTGTTAAAAGTACATATTCAAAAAAGTTAATTTACACTAGAAAATATTACACTCTAGAGTGTGGTCCTCTGGGGACCACTCTTAGTGTTATTTTAGTGTGAATAACACCAGAAAATTTTTTACTGTGTAGGAAGGTGAATATAATTTCAATCTAAATGCTTTGTACTATAATAAAAATAGAAGTGATGATGAGAATATTTGAAGAAAAGAAATTCACGAATAGAAACAATGAGAGTAAATGTGCCGACACAAATGAAGGTTAATATCCGTTCAAACTAATAATGTCAGAAACTAAATTTTATTCGCAAAATAAAAGTTGATTGCGATTAATTATTAAAAATTTCTGTGAAATGACCCCAACTCACAAATTCTAGAAAAAAGAGCCAAGATTTCTTGACAAGAAATCTTGATTCTTGATCATCGTTTCTTGTCGTGACTTGAAATAATTAACTCAGCTCTCGTCTTGATCTTTATGAATCGTTGGACTTGTGGCATCGGAAAAAAAATAAGAATAAGACCTTCCAATTTCGGTGTGATATGCAACATGAAGAAGACGACCTCTTCAAAAAAATGGAGGAGAAACTCCAGAAACTGCAGAAACAGTTCTTTGATAGGAAACAAAAAATATGGAAAATATAACGAAGAAATTGCAATAAAGGAATTAGAAAAATTTTCCAATAAAAAACAGACACATGAGGCCTCAAAATTTTTAAAGAATGCCACTTTTGGCATTCACTCAGAATCGAATGTTACGAGTAGGCGTTAGAGGACACGTCAGCTATCCTGGAAATAAATCATATATACTGAAGGTGTACAAGAAGAAAAATGAAAGACAAGCCTACATGTATCAAATCCAAGGGTAAATCACAATAGCTCATGTAAAGAAAAATAATCTACACACTTTACTTAAGGGAAGAAGTTGAAAAAATTGAAACTGTTGGTCGTATTTTTATTTATTAAAATAAATATTACAATACGATTTGAGATTGTTAAATTTACTTATGTGCCATACTTTTTCTATTTGAAAATTAGCACCACTATTCATTTTAATTATAATAAGGAATAGTAAAAAATTCTGAAAAAATTCACATGCATAGACAAAAGTATAAAGTATTTAATAGCAAAAGCTGATTTATTAGACAGATTGATCCAAATATGATCGTTTACGATAGAATAAAATACTTTTAGCAGAATAATCTTGTACATTTCTTGGGTTTTGGACGGTGCTGTAAGCTCCCTAAATATTTATGTTTTAAATGTTGGTGCCAAAGGTAATAAAGCTAGGATTTTACTTTGATCGGAAAAAGTGAAAAAGAAAAATTTTTAAAGTTACCCAGATCTTGAACAAAAGCGTAATTTTGTGTTTAATACATAAACAAATGTGTAGAATATTCACCCCTGAAAAGTGCACAAGAGAGAAATTCACCCGGTTATAGCACCAAACCGGACAAAGAGCCCATGGTCGATGGACCGCGACGTCTTGCCCATCTCCCGGTGACAAAAACCCATGCATTTGGCACGGCTCGCTTGCCACAGCACACAAATCATTTGATTCGATTATAGATGCCTATCGGCGGTCCTCGGATCTATGCTTATTATCTCCACCGATCTTAATTCCGTCCATCGGACACGCTGACGACGGCTTTGGCCGGCAACCTCCGCCACAAGTCATTCGTTCGTCATAAAATTGACAAGTTCCCTTCGTAAATCTGCGAGTTTATGTTTAAGTTGGGCCGTATTTCATTTCATGAGCCTTGACCCCAGGTCGGACCACTGACGAAACGTTAGCCAAACAACAATCTGGAATTGGCGGTGGAACGGTGGAAAAAATGCGTTATTAATGTTAAATTTTACGGACATGCGATACAAATGGACGCCGTCTTCGTGCGTATCGGTGACCACATTTGTCACAACAGCGGGGTGCAACTCGGGAACGCTGCTACCAACTACTGCTCTCACGATGCCGATGGATGACCCCGACTCGCAAAAGAGGACTCAAGGACCTTGATTTGGCGGTTCATTAACTAATTGCAACTCATTTGCAAATCACAACATCATCAAAATATTTTTTTTCTAGCACAATGTCTTCAACTTCAATCAGTTAATTTAAAAATACATTGATAGCTGTGTGCTTAACATAATTTTTTTTCTCCAGCCGTCTCAAAACTTGACATTTTTGAGAGCTAAAATTAGCGATTTTATATAATAAGAAAAAAAGTTGCGTTGCTAAAGCAACTGGAACATAATATTTAGTCTATTAGTAAAAAAAAGTTGTCATTCAATATTAGTGTCTACGGATACATGAATCTCTCCTGCAATTTCATAATAGATTTTACGGGTTATAAATTTTATCGTTATTTTTATTTAATAATGGCGGTTTTCGGCTGGAGAAAAAATAGCATGTTTCATTCGGATTAAAAGTGGTTTTGTGCCTCGCAATTAGATTGCATAGCTCGGCTACGCTACACTTCGCCTCGGAATCCAAACTAATTGCTCGTCGAACAAAATGCCACTTTCAATCCTAATGAAACAATCTACTATTCTTTTCTTATTTGAGCATAGATGAGTTTGCTAAATGTGTATTTTTACTGTAAAATTCTGAAAAAATGCATAGAGAAAAATAAAGTAAGTAAGTATTTAATAGCAAACGCTGGTTATTATTTATAAGTTATAGTAAACAAAGACAGTTAGGTAATAAAAGAGTGTAGGATCTCAGGTGATTCTAGAATTTGAATTTGTCGCATTTAATTACACTAGTTTACAAATAATAACTTTTTTATATACCTTTAATAAAATTATTATTTTTATGTTTACTTAGCCTCTAGCAACTCAGAAAGGCAGATACATTTTTTTATCACTTCCCATTTTTTTGCTACGAAAAATTATTTTCTCCCTTATCTGCACCTCAAATTTAAAGTTCATTGTTTTAAGACATACAGGATCAGAAGGAGTGCTACATGAAACAAGATGTCTAATAGAAGATGTAAAATTAGCTTCTGATCGTTTTTGTTACATTTGTGGTCAATTTATACTTGCAAATAAAGGAAAACCTTTCTCAGAAGCACTAAAAACAGCATACCTGCCGTATTTTGCTTTTTTCGTAACTAATCATGCTGTTGCATATGTTGCACTAATTAATAATAAATTAATAAATTATTATATGTTGTACTAATTTATTTTCATTTCCTCCCCCAACATGCTATGTGGTCCCATTTTACCAGTCATGGACACATTATTTTTTATTTTCCTTTCAAGGGTTTTCCTAGGAATGCCATAACTTTTTTAATAGCTTCAATTGCCCGTCTCTGTATAATTTCCTCGATTTGTGTTCTTTTTTTTATACTTCGTCAAACTGTGACGAAACAGACGTAAAAAATATATGACCATCTATCCCTATATCCCTCTCCAGAATGCAAAGGAGAGATTGCCAACATGCAAAATAAAATGTACTGCGTATTTTTAATTCTTTTTAGAGGTTATAATACTTTAATAAACATTGTACTCATCGAATTTGTCGAAACAGCAGTAATTTCCTCTCATACATTGACGATAGAAGGAAGCACAAAACTATTATAAAATTTTATAAGAACGTGATTTTTTTTTTGGGCGTTTTAATGTTACCTTAATGTAAACGAAAACACATTGGGCATGCTCACACCTAAATGTTTATTGTCCGAGTGGACAGGCACCACCATCATACGAGGCGTTATTAAGTTATAGCCGCTGTTCATCTCTCCCTCCTGGCCATCTCACCCTACTTTACCCTATTTCTTAACTCTGACGTGATGGATTTTTTTTATATATTTTATCTTACAGGTGCAGTTTTTTAGGTACATTATACCTACCATTGTTTTTCGGTGAGAAAAATTAAATTCTCTCACAAGAGAGATAAAGCTGTTTTTATACTCACAAGTGAATAAATCTGACAGCTTTATCTCTCGTGTGAGAGAAATTTGATTTATCTCACCGAAAACAGTGGTATAATGTACAATGGTATGAGATAAAATAAGATAAGATAAGATAAAATGTCGTATATCACACGTGATCGAAATGCCATTATAAAGCTCGTGAGAAGTGTATAATATACTATTTTTTGAACTTGGTGCCTCATAATAGTCATATTCTATAAGAAATGATGACTTTCAGTTAAGGTATATAAATCGTAATCGTGCAAACTAGTGTTATTTTTATTTCTATGAAATTTCTGAAAAGTACCAATTTTTATCTACCTAGGCAACCAGTAAAATCAATTTTTTCATATAGGTACTAACGTTGTTCATTTTTTCTTGAAAGAAGCGGCAACCTTTTAAAACTTACTACGATTCCACATTCATTTAAAGATATAATACTTTGTACTTTTGACAGACTTACGAGTTACCTTCATTTTTTAAGTATCAGTAAATTGTTTGGCCGATTTGGTTGAGCAAATAAAAAATTAGTCGGTGTAAAACGTTACTGTTTACATCCCTGTTTATGCGTTTTATTAAATTATACTACAAGCAAAGTCTCTCTCGTGTCATGTCATTCTACCTTTCCCTTATGCGCCCTGATTTACTCCATCCCTCATCCCTTAGCAATACCGGAAACAATTGGATGTCCCCGGCGTAAAAAAACCCGTCCTACTTGATCAAAGCGACACAATGTAATGCGTAATCATCGAGATTACCCTGTCGCAATCCACCCCCAGTTAAAATTAAAAGAACACAGCGACATGTGGCGGGCTCTTGAGAGGCTTTAGTCGAAATTACGGTTTGCATACGACCGTAATGACTTAATAGAAGATCTTGTGTAGGGCCAGAGGGTGGATTATTCAAATTATTGAAAAATTTTCGTCGCATGAAATAGATAAATGACCGAAATCAGTGGTTGCGCTTCGCTCCAAACAGAAGCTCTCCGGGAGATAATTCCAAAGTAATAGAATATAGGCCTGGAGATATAATTGTGGTCGGACACGCGCTATGTCAGATGTCTAACCAGAAGGTGGCCTTTGGCGAAGTTTTTGAGGGACAGACGATAGACGATGGACAAATTCGAAATGAGGGTCTTAATTGCTAACGGAATTTTGCATACCGGACGGAAATTGCCTAATTACACAACATTCGGAATTTTTTTCCTGCCCTCTGACCATTTTTGATAATTAGTCGAGCTGAAAGACGCGACGCGACCTATTCACAGTCCAGACTTCGTCAAAGCTTCACCTTAATTAATGAGTTTACAGGGACGGCTTAAAGCGCACTTCCATTTCTCAAGAGCGGGAAAAATATTCCACATTTATTAATTTTAACAGTGCTTTTTGTGCCCTGACCACTTAATCGATTGAGACGTCGAAGCGTTTGCGTTCACGGCTGATTTAACCGTTTTTGTTTTGGAAAATGCACCAGTTGACACAAGCTGGCCTGGAAGTGCCTGGCCGCACCTACAAAACACTGGCTCTTGTTACAATTTCGGAACTTTATAATTAGGCCAAGTTTTTGATCAATCACAGTAATTAATTAGGTAATATGTAACAAAGTATTTAATGCCCCACATTTCCGATTTTACTTGTCCACTTTTTAGCCGTCAGTTAGTTTTTTCGTTGCCCCCGATTGTCGCTTAAATTCGAGCTCTATTTGTTTGATTAACCATTGGAACATTAAATTACTTGGTACTGTAAGCATCGAGTCCTGATGATTTTAATGATTTTTTTCCTTAAATTTTTATTAAGCATCGTGTCATCTCCCGATGATTCATTTCAGCGGCGAAAATTTTCAGGATGGTTCGGAGATTCCCGACGAAAAAACGTTCATTAACATATGTGGCTGGATCTATGATAAAATATTTTTGCATATAAATAAAAACCGGTATGTAAATCGTCCGACGAGAACATTCGTTATTCCATTCAAAAGACGACGGGAAATATTAATGATAAGAGGAAATCTTAATTCCATGTTGTTGCGGTGTTAACGTCACGATCATTTTGTATTAATTTTTAATCGCGGCGATAAATCCGTGTTATGGAGATTAAACCACACTTCTGCGCTCGCATAATCAAACACCAATTTAATTGAATCCTGATGCACCAGTAGCCAAACATTTAATTTTCCATATTTTTGCTGAAAAAGCTGAAAAAATGTAGCTCATGGGTGTTGGACGATTTTTTTAGAATTGTGCCCTTTATCAGATCCGTCAGTGTCGTTCCTTGGAAGGCATTAATTATTATCGGATCCAATTACCCGATAACACATTCCGATAAATCGGACACCTGTAAGGTGTCCCGACATGTGTTGAGGTTTTGTATTTGCGTTGTTATTTTTTTGTTGGTCGTGATCTTCGGTGGTGTTGGAGTCGTCCTTTGTCGGTCTTCCGGCCGTCATTAGACTATGAGTCAGCATCGAATGCGGTGTTTGAGCCGTTTCGGACATGTCAAACCATCGAAATGTTTGATGCCAGTTAGATTAATGTTTTTAAGATATTGCTTGTTTCTCTTCGAGACGTGACTAGGCGCTTTACGGACGCGGTAGGCTGAGGATTCGAAATGGTGGTTTTAAATTAACGCCGCCAACGGATGACCTCTAGATGAGAGCTCAGAAATTTCGGGCCCTGATGCAGCGAAAATCCCAATTCCGAGTGGTTGCCGCTTTGTGGATCGCTGCTGAAAGTGGAGAAAAATCGCCCACGCTCTCTCCAATTGATTCCATTTAAATAATAATCCGATAAATAACCGAAATTTTGCCATTGTCTACGTGGGTGAGCGAGCGACCGAATGCACCGGCCACCGCTCATACTCACATATTTCAAATACCTCATAAATAAAAATAAATTAATAAATAACACGAAACCTGAAAACGTGTGCGGTATAGACATTACACACATATACATAATATTCCTCCGACTCGACCAGACAAATCTTCTTCGTCTATTGGAATTTGGGCCGGGAAAATCGCTCGTTTCGTGCCGCGAAATGCGATCTTTGTTGTTTGAGGTGAACGATGGTGTGACATTTTTATTAACAAAGTTATTCGTTACAAGTGGGAAGGATAATAGGCGAAGGATTGTTTGTTCGGCTGTACCGCCCGCAGGGACGAGTGTAAAACAGTGGCAGCTACTCGTACTAACATATATAAAACACTGGAATAAGACTGTGACAAATACTTAACAGTATGCTCATAAATTTACAAAAGATATGTTACTTAGATAAGATCCTCGCAGCAGGTGGTGATATTTGTATAAAGCGGAGACCGTTCTTGCTTGCTCCGGGGGCATTAACATATTATTAGAAAATGAAAGGAGCCGGATTTACTCCCGAAACGATTCTACTCCGACACGAAAGCCAAAAGTAAAACCACTGAGCAACACAAAATTAAAGTTCGTGTTTTAATTAAACGGAAAATTTTGGTGGAAAAAATGAATTTGGTACTGGTACCAATAACAATGTTTTAGTTCAAAAATAGTATATTATTATACGAGTTTTATAAAACGTTCTATTGTGGCACAATTAAGTCAAGACGAATTTAATATACTATTTTTTCTACTTTCTATTGTTGTTGTTTGTTTTTGTTTAGTTTAACTTATCAAAACCTGTTCGAACTATTTCCTCTTAATTTTGTTAATTATTCGGGCTTTATCGATAAACGACTTGACGCTGTTGACAGATCATACACTAAATTACAGTGATGACTGACCCAGCCCAGCACTGCCAATACAACTCCTACAAATTTACTAAAAGGAGTTGCTCAAAAGTTCTCTTTGTGAAACTACTTTCGGTTTCACATTGAACAATTTGTGAAACCAAAGTAGAAAAACATATTTTTGCTCCTGGATTATAGATAATCCAAAGTATAAGATTTACTAATAACACCTACACTTATCTGTTACCTTCCGCAGGTGTCCACTTAACGCTATAATCTTATTTTTTTCTACAGTATTGGGTAATAATTATTTTGCGGGATCATTTTCTGAATCATGACAAATGATATAATTTGAACATCTGCATCCTCTTATGCAAGTCATAAGAAGTAATCGTTCTAACTAGATGATTGTCTGATGGTCGGTTCATTGTAAAAAATACAAATTTGAAAAAACAATTTTTATTTTTATTTACACAAAGGTTAAGCCTTCTTAATCTGCACATCTATTTTGAAACATTCAAACGTACTGTTTAGATCTTTGTCAAATAATGAGAATTCCATGGTAAGTGTAACTTCCGGAAAAAGCGAAAGAATGAACATCCCGTAGGTATACTCAACGTACTCGTTTTCGGCCAAAGGACACGGGGTGTTGGTGACACCATCACACCCATCGTCCTGTCCCAATGGGTACGTGACATTAAGACCCATAACCGATGCGAGCGCATTTGGGGCAAAATGTTCCAGGTACCGAGCTGTAAAAAAAATAATTTTTTTCTTCACGAATTATTTAATGGAAGATAGTTACGAGCTCTGAATTTCATAGTCATGGAAGTCCGGGTATTGAGATAAAAGACACAGGGCATATCATCGCAGTCTTGAATTTCCACCACTGGAGGTAGGGGAATATCAACACTTGTACCTGACATAAAATTACTCTTAATTGGCAAGTCGTTAGCTTGAGTGAAACTTACATGGAAGAACGTTAGTGCAAATCACGGAACCGCAACTTAAAGCGATGATTAGAAATGGCAAAAAGAGATTGGTCATCGCGATGAAATGAAATAATGAAATGTTTGCGGTTTGTACGGTACTGATACTACGAGACTGTTCCATTCCGGGATATTTATTTATTTTTTGTATGACGTAAAATAGTGTGCAGGTGTTCTTATCTGATAAAATTTATGTAATTAAGGGCTTGGTCAATTTTGAATACAATGATTATGAGTCAGGAGCGGGTTAAGAAACTGTTATCAGGCAGGGTTGATTTATCCCGCTGATTACGAAAATTATGCTGATTACTTCTTGCAATTTGCAATTTTGACCGTTTAGCGACATTTGCCTAATGGATATCCGCAACTATAAGTCGTAGCCTTCATTTTTGAGAAACAGGACGGATATTTAATGAAAAAATGTGACATTTTTAAGTGTTTGTTTGGTAGTTTTCGGCGGAAATACATCAATTTAACACATTTTTGGCAAGTGAAATGTGCACAGGTGTTAAATACACGTGTTTAAAAGAAATTAAAAATAATGCATTATGTATAATTTTGTACTTTTTCGGTTGCAATAATAGTTATTTATTGTATAATGTTTTAGAAAGCATTTTATCCACGCAAGAATGAGTAGAATGAGTTTAACATTCTTAAGTGTATAGAATGCGACTAAAACACGAATGCAATACAACGTTTTATCCACAATCATTACATTAACAAAATGGAATTAATCGAAGTTAAATTTTAATTTTTTCATTATTTCACTAATGTGAATAAAGTTACTTTTAAAGTTACTTTATTCCACTAGTGGATAATAGGTCTCTTTATATGCTTCATAAGTGTGGATAAAATTCCAATTATAATGTGATTGTGGATAAAATATATATATTTTGCTATACTTACTATAGCTATATATACTATACTATACTATACTTTTGCTATTCACTAGAAAACAGAGTTATGATTTATTAATACATATTTGAAGTTCTCCAAGATTAACCTTAAATTTTGGTTTGAGGCGGAGTATATCCACCAAAGGAAAGATAAACCTTTTTTCAAATGCCTAAATACGATTTCATAGTGAAAAAAGGCTAAAGGTATAAATTTTTGACGAGGCAAATCCAAAAAAATTCTGAAATACTTCGAAACTATTAAACTTGTATCTGATGAAAACTTCCAATAAAAAAAAATGTTTTTCTATTTAAAATAACAAAGTTAATGCCCATAATATCAGATTATGGCAGTAAACAAATTAAAGTCACATCATTGTTAAAACTCACTGTAGTACCTACTTCTCATATGCGGTTTAGACGGAACACAGGACTGATAGAATTTTTAGTCGAGATAGAGTGAGACAATAAATAAATAAAAACAATGTTTTATTCTTTATCGAATGACACAATTGCGTTACACTCGAAAATTGCATTTAATTAAGTAGTTATTATTATCTATCCTTCAGCTCAACATCAAGTCTGAAGCACTCCACTTGTTCGTCATACTGGTCTTTATCAATCAGAGAAAATTCAATCGTAAAACTTATCTACAATGTACGAAAAATCAGATCAGTGCATTCCACTCAGTGAGTACAAGCGTACTTTAGGAAAAATAGGTAAAATATGCATGCTATAAGTGTACTCGATGTACTCATTCTGGGCCAAAGGACACGGTGTGTTGGTAACACCATCACAACCGTCATCTTGCCCCAAAGGATAACTAACATTGATACCCAAAGCAATGGCTAAGGCCTTTGGTCGAAAGTGTTCCAAATAGCGTGCTGCAAAATTTCTTCACAAACCAACCAAACAAAAAAAACTTACGAGATCTGAATTTCATAGTCATGGCATTTTGCTCATTGATGTAAAAAGCGCAAGGTTCAATGTCACATCCAGGGATTTCTACAAGTTCGGGCGAATGGTCGGTACCAAATTTACCTAAATTATTATGTGATCTAAATAAATAAAAACTAGACACCAGATTTACATTTGCTAACAATAGTTGCATCTCCAAAAGAAATATACACAACAAAACTGTAAAACACTAAAGCACTGGATGCTGTCATTTTGGATTTTGTACTGAGCTAGCGAGGCATCTTCAGTCTTTAATAGGTCCTCGAATCAGATAAATTATGATAAAACACAAATTACCAGCGTATCCAAGTCCATTGTTAAGTGTTAAATTATTAATTGAAAAATTAACAACTGCATTGCCTAAAATTACAATGATTTGCAACAAAACTCCTCCAAATAAAAATATATTATGAATATGAAAGTATACACGTACTTCTAAAAGTACTACTGAGCTGATGCAAAAATGGAAAGGCTGACAGCTACCAGAACTTTTTTCTTCTTACGTGTATAAATCTCTGAAATATGCGACATGTCCTTCAAAAAATTCAAGGATTTCTTTCCCGAAAATCTTATCACAATATCGGATAAAAATGAAGAAACGTTTCATCAAGATATAATTACACATAAAGAGACGATACAACTGGAAATGGTAAGTAATACTAAAATGTTTTCCACTGGAGTTTCCCGGCAATCTTTTTGGTGGATTCGCCAGGAAACTCCAATGGAAAATATAAAAAGATAGAAGACTACAAAGTACAAAGTGAAATGCTATTTATTAATATACAATTGGTAAGATAGTTTTAATGATTTTTCGTGTTTTGGAACAAATTATAACTTTTGTTAAAGGCAAAAAGTCAAAATTTGATACGTAAAATTTCTTGATATTTCGAACCCTTTTGACAAACCTTGGACCAAAATTTGCCTTTCTAGGGCCCTGTTTTTGGTACGATTAAACTTCAGTTAAATTTTATCTCTCAGTTAGTTGCTAAGTTAGTGCGTATCTGATTGTCGTTGCTATGTTTTAACTGAGGTTTAAATTTATCTCTCCGTTAAATATGTTTCCAGAAACTGGGCCTAGCTCGAATTTTCGTCCCCACCATTCATCCTTTGTGTCCAGTGACAATTCTTTTACGTTTTTTTTTTGTCCAAAGCAACTTTTAAGTACAGTTTGTCTTATAGTGACGTAAGAAATAAAAAATATTGTTTTCCGTACTTTCTATTAGCTTTTTCAAAACTATGTAAACGCCAACGTCGCATTTTCTCTCAAAATTATTAATTATTTATGCACTTCAAAAAATTAATAGCTAATGTAAATTATAGTTTCAATGAGAGATCTAATCGTTAATAACTATTTTACATTTTTATCAACCTTATTTAAAAAAATAATTTGGTAAAATGCGACGTTGGCGTTAACATAGTTGTGAAACAGCTAATATGTAATGTCAAATTATTTTTTTAATGTATTTTTTTTATGTATTTTTCGAATATACTGCTTATACATATTCTTAACTTAACTTATCATTTGCATTCAAATCTTATTTTTTTCATTTATTGTTGATAATACTAGTTTTCGATAGGTTGAACTATTTTGGACTTATCGAAGTTCAACTGTATATAAAAAATCCATGTTCTCTAGGCGATCGTGATTCTAATTATAATTCACATGGTTAGAAATTAAATCCCTGCGAAACTTCATCTTGCTTTTGATTAGAAACCTTTCTTCGTCAGACTGAGAGGTTGTATTTATTGTTCCTTATTGTCTCCATTTTTTTTAAATATAGAAGATGGGATTTTTAGGAATATTGTAGCGGAGAGCAATCCGCCTTATTGACCAACCGTCCTCAGCCTTAATAATTATTCCCATTTTAACCAAATTGCTAATGTGGACCATGATCGTTTTGATTACTTTGGATTTTTTTTATAAGTAGCGTTAAATTTAATACTTCAGATCAGAGTCCGTTTTAATTAACTAAATTCTATCGAAAATCTGCTACAAGGCTTGTCCCATTTTTTTGTAATAATAAGGAGGAAAAAAAAGAAATTTTTTGCAGATCAGTTTATTTTCAAAACACATACGAAACTGAGTTGCACCTTTTATTTTTTTCTTAATTTATTTCGAAATCATAATTCATAATGTTATAAAACCAAACGAGTGGAGAAATGCGGAGTGTTCGCCCAGCTGGGTATTCTACCATGTCGAGGGCCTATCAACCCTCTTTGGTCGACCGCCGAGTCCTCTTAAAACAAATCACACCATCAGCACTAGCCCCAGCAAGCGTCTACGTCGGTCGTATATGCACACAGAGAGCCCTTCGAGTGGGTTTGCTGTCAATCAATGGCTGTGCCCATATTACAGGGAGCAGAGCAAAGCAGCATGTCGCTAATAATTCACGACCGGATCGAGGCAAGACGACGGGAGGGAAGGACGATTGCATTGTTCGGTCTTCTCATCCCCAACCCGGCCACTAGTTTAATTGGAACCGCGGATCAGCCGGCTAAAAAGAGGATGTCATTTCAGCAGCCGCAAAATGAGACGATTCCATCGGGACCCTTCTCAATCTCGTCCTGCCTGCTCGCTCGACCCAAAGCTTAATTGATTATTCCGGAAAAGTTCGGACGGGAGGACCAAATATTGAAGTGCACGCACCAGCCACACAAATACTCGCATCGTGAAAATAATTTTTATAAAGTCACTACCACATTTTTCAACAATTCTGTTAGCACTTTTCATGTTTTAATTTTCCAGTTATGCAGCGCATAAGCTGTTATACTCTTATGTTGTCAGATCAATTTTTTAGCTTTCTGGATATAAAAACTTTTAAAATTTAATGTAGATGAGTGATGACTATTATAAATAATTTTCAGTTTCCTTGACGTGGAAGAGTAGTAGTCTCTTTCTTGGTTATAGGTAGGTATCACCGATTAAAAATATTTTAAGAAATTAAGAGAAAATAATATCCACTTTACTTCCTAATACTGCTAAGAATAATTGAGAAGGAAATTTTTTAAATTATCTTTCTAGAGTTTGTTGGGACGTCTGCTGGTTAATCAAATGTGGAAAAATCAAGATAAATACGAGCCTTTCCCAAATAACTGTAATCCCTGCGTTTGGAAGTAAAAATCGCGCTAATTACGTCCGCGTTCCGCCATCATCCCGAGCACATGTCGCGATTGTGGGTTTCCCTTAAAAAAGCGCCCCATAGCTAATTACGCCTCCAATTGGCTCGCTAATGAGCCTTAATATGCATTTAATAGCGGTTCGGATTAGCGCACATGCACATGTAGAGAATGCTTTATCCGCGCCAAAAAACAAAAACTCCCATCTTGAACACGACGCGACATCAGATGTTGGATGTAAACATGACGAGTGAATTTGTAAGTGATTATGTAAAGCCCGAGGCGGGCGTTGGGCGCCTCCGCCGTCAGATGGCGACGCTAGCGTCGAGACGCAAAAATACCACAGATGAGGCCCGATCTGATTCAATGAGGTGACAGATTCTAATTGGGTAATTACCTAATTTCATCGGCGGTAAATTGCTCGGTTTGTTGATGGAAGTACCGTAATAATCCGTTCAATTATAGATAACAATCGAGGGCTTTTCTTAGAGAGGCGATTGTTGACATTAGATACGAGGAGTCGCAATGAAAGTGACCGATTGATTTTTTTAGGTGCGGTTGGTTAACGGGACTGCGATGAGAAAATTCAAAAATAAGGCGTTTTTTATATAAATTATAAGAGAAATCGAATGCGGTATCATTATAACTGTAGCGTGACGGTGATAACATCGAAGCTGATAAGAATTACCACAACAAATTGAGCAAGAACATGCCATGACAAGCTACAAAAAGGCGAAAACAACACCAAATTACAAGCCCTGGAACAAAGGGTAACAAATTAAACACATGAAAATTGAAACCAGTAGTTGCAAATTTTTGTAAAAGCTACACTACGTACTATGCTTGATTTACAATAAAAAACAGTTTGGAGTTTCCATTTTTTTTGGTACAGAATCGAATCAGAAGAATATGTACGTTTTAAATTCATTTTCAAAAAATTAGAAAAATCTTTCGTACCTACTACCCACAACTGCTTACGTAGTCATAATTATTATTGAAAATAGGACAATCCTATGCCTGGATATTGTTCAAAATTTGATCATATGGTGGTGAGATGCTAAAAACCAATTTCAAAAACAGACATTCAAATTATGCGAACATTTTTTTAATGATAAATGTCCTTTATTCGCAATGGGAAGCTATAGAAAATGAGCTAGGTAAGTGCATGGACAAAACCACAGAACAGAACATAAATAGAAACGGTCCATATTAGAACAGTAAAAATACCTACACAGAAACACATTGTTGTTATGTGCTGCCATTTTTAACCTTGAACTGCTTATTTTTTCTGATATGAAAAATATGTAAATGTGGTTTAATGTTTTTATACAGCGTGTATACAAAATAGCGCATAAGCTCTCTGGTACGTTGTAGAAAACCTCTAAAAAATATAATAAAAAATCCATCGTCATTTTTAACGAATTTGTCAACACAAATTGTTGGTAAAATTGGCACCATTGTCAGTACTTGAGTGCTTTCGCCGTATCTCTATTTTGATTGTTGTGGAATAGTTACAATTATTGTAACTATGGATTTTTTTTACTATGTTGTCAGTTTTTTAGCTTTTTGGATATAAAAATTTAATGTTGATGATTATTATAAATAATTTTCAGTTCCGTTGACGTGGAAGAATAGAAGAATTTGGTCTCTTATTTGGTTCTATCACCGATTAAAAAATATTTTAACAAATTAAGAGAAAAAAAATGTCCACTTTATTTCTTAATACCTACTGCTAAGCATAATTGAGGCGTTTTTTTATTATTTTCTAGAGTTTGTTGGAATGTATGCTACAGCGTACATACTGAAGAGCTTATACGCCAATTTGTACCTATATACCCTGTATACTTTTAATAAAAAATACCGGGTGTATCAGAAATACGTGTGTTCATTTTACCACGTAATAAAACTCATCAAGTACAACAACTTTTCTATATAACATTTTGCTAAATTTTTATGTATTATTATTCCTCCTTTCCTTTGTGTAAACGAGCCGGTCAGTGTTTAATAATTAGTTAGTATTCATAATAGCAACAAGTTTCATTGTTGTTTTAATTTGTTAAAATTGTTGCAACGAAAACAGTTCGGTACTTTTATTTTTACGAGTAGGTTTTAAAATTTCAGGTTGAAGTTTATTTAATCCCGTATTGTTTCATGCGATACTTTTTGTGCGGATTTAGAGAAAATGCAAATATGTATTAATTTTTTCATCGGCCCTAAAGCTGGGAAAACGTGTACAGGGTGATTCATATAAAACTAGGAGGATGACGTGCTTTCAGCACAACCAGTAATGTGTGCTAATGATTTGATTCATAAAAATTAATAAATATCACGATGTTTTGGACAAGCAAGCATCACACATAAACTACGCGTAATGTACTTTTTGTCATTAATCTAACATTCAAAAATTTCTCAATTTGTATGATTTTAAAAGTGGCTTTTCTACCTTTTAGGTGGAAAACAAAGCAAATTTTTAATTTTTATTTCAATCTGTGGACCAAAAATTTGTAATTTCGTTGCCCATTCTCTCCAAAATCCACTTCGTTCGAAATGTTAATAGATCTGTTAGTATCCCTAATTGGTCCGTTCCCTCGTATGTGCAGCCGTCAAAAGCAAGAACCACGCCAACTGCGACGAGAGAAAGTTGTTGATTGTGACCCGAAACTTTCGACGCTATTGTGGCCATTTCACTGTGTTTTGATAGCTTTGCGATAAAACTGCTCCATTATAAATGCGACTGGAGTGACCCTATTCCGTCCATTTTCCTCCAGACCAGTCCGCAAAAATAATGCTCAATTACCCTCGCGGAAGAGCCCTAATTAATCAAATCGATGTGTGTCAGATCGGGTGCGTACGCTGGTATCTTGATGTGTCTATTAGCACAGTGTGATGTTATCTCCCCTAATGAATGACCGGTAGGAGAACAAATAAAACAAGAGCAGGAAAAAAAAATGTATGTAAAACAAAACAAGAAGAGAAAAAAACGTTCGTCAGCGTGCGTGTACACACGGAAATAAATATCCCACGTGTGTAAGAACAAAACGATCGCTCCTCCATTGTTCTCACAAAGACAAAAGAAGGCAGGCTGTAGTAAAGCGGGATTGGTCGGGGATTCGTATCGATTGTAGCGTTGGCCGGGCATCCGGTCGGCGCCCAATGAGCTAAAACAAGAGCCAGCGTCGCGGCGCACACATCCGTCACGACGCCGGAGCCGCCAGCAAAAAATTACAGACTCTTATTTGGGCGGCCGTGCATGGCTGAGAGTGACGATGGCAACGTGGTTAGGGAAACAAAAGGGGATATTTAGGGAAATCGCGATTTATTGCAGGGTTACGACGTTATGTGCTCATTTGAATAATGGGAAAACTGATGGCATGTAATGGATATGGAAGATTTGTCACTTTATACTGTTAGGCCAGGAAACGGCCACAGATGGGCGCAAAAATTATTTATATTTACTAATATTATTTATTTATGTGATAAAAAATATGTCTGCGCTTAATGTTTTATCACAAATAAAGAACAAACTTTCTTTATTGCTTTTTGCTCCATGATCGATGTCTCAATTTGAAATTAAGTTGAATTAAGTTGGCAACACTGAAGTATGTAAAGATAGGAGATAAATACCTATAGTAATGCAGAATTGATTTTTTCAAAAGATAAACTTCTAATCACTTTGTTCTTAAGTGATAACCTTTACTTTCATACAAATAACTTCTTTGCAACAGGTTTGTTTAATGTTGTACCGGGTGTTTCAGTTTGGCACCTACAGGGTGCCATTTGAAAAAAAAAAGTTGACAGTCACCAAATTGATAAATGACATCTAAAGATAAATTGATGATCTTATCCAATAGATTTTGTCATTCCATTTAGGAATTTAGGATTTAGGAATCGAAGATCATCTGGAGAAAGTACGTACTATTGCATTATTAGGAAAATGTTTGCAACTTTTTTATCCCTGTCAAATAACAATTAGGTAAACGCAGAGGTTTCAAGTGGAATTCAAAAAAGTAACTTGACCCTTGATTACCCAATTACTTACTAGCGGTTTCAAAACTATAGAAATGCCAACGTTTCATTTTCTTCCAAAAGTAACATGTGTTCAATATTGGTTCTGGTCGTGGTTTGCTGTGGTTTTCTCTTTCTAACATGAACGTAGGCTGCGTGATAAGTTCATATGGTTTGCTATCAACTGCCTTATTTTTGCATTTAGGAGTTTTTGATAAAAATCACATTGCAAATCATGATAATTGTATGCAGACATTTAAGAATTTATCCTTCAAGCGTTATCTCAGTTGAACGTGTGAATTTTTGGCCGCGGAGCACTGACAGCTGTCATGTGTCATAGTTTCCGAGACATACGTTTTTTGTGACAATTGCCACACATAGGCGATCTGACCAGAACCAATATTAAACACTTGCTAGTTGTTATAAATTATTAATGCACTTCAAAAAATTAATAGCTAATGTAATTTATAGTTTAATGAGAGATCTAATTATTAAATAACTATTTTACATTTTTATCAACCTTATTAAAAAAAATAATTCAGTAAAATGCTACGTAGGCACTTCCATAGTTTTGAAACTGCTAGTACCACACCTTGAAAAATTAGACATATGATTTTTTTAATTCCTGTTGATATTTGCTTCTAGCTGATAAAAGATAATGTAGGTGTTTAAAAACTACAGACTGTTGTCAAACTGCAGAGGTCTTTCCAATAATTTTCTCTGATTTTTTCCATCTTCAATGACACGTTTTTTCTCCAATGGTGCGTCAAGATTTAATTAATAATTTCGTTGTTCGTCAATTTTCTTAATTAAATTGTGATTGTAAAAACATAATTCATCATTACTCTGACGCAATAATAAGCAAGAAGCTTAATTGGTTTCTGGAAAATTTAATATCTCGCCGTAACATTCACTCACCTGGAATTAGGCAAAAATTTCAAAGTACAGTTTTGTAGATTTGTTACAATTTTAGTAATGATGGGTCATATCCGAGTTGAAAATGTAGATTAGAGTGTCACACGCACGTCCAGTGGCGTAGCGTAAAGGGCACGACCGCATCAAATCCCTTTCCCACAATCGCTGATTGCATTTTATAAAGGAATGCGAGAAACGTCAACAAAAACGCGATATAACGATCCATAAAGTTTATTGTAATCATAATCGTCTAACCTTGTATTTTTTCAACGATGGAATATGAGATCGCGTACAATAATGGATACGTAAAGCGAGTGTGACGGATCGGGCCGAGTTCTCATCCGTTTAAGGAAGATTGAAAGAAAAAAGTCGTGCTGGAAATAATTTGGATTACACACACAAATCGCTCTATTTGCACAAAAACTTTTCATTGTCTCAGGTGGGGGCGGATTGAGCTATCAACCACCCGATTGGGGCAGTGAGTTGGCAGCTTTTTCGGTTTCTCACTGAAACACTAATTTTGTACGATAATCAGAAAACGGCCGTTCGTATAATTTCACCGTTATTAGTGGTAGCGCATTTGCCCGTGTTTTTGTTTATAAATTTTCTACATGATTCATGATTTATGATTTTTTATAAATAATTCGAAAATCAAGGTTTTTTATTACAGTTTGCACGAATTAGTTTGCTAGGGGTGCCTGCATTTTATTAAAAATCAGATTTTACTTGTGATTCTAGACTTATCCTATCTTAAGGTAGGTATATGCTTGACTCTTTTAGTTGCGGAGTTAGCTCTCTGATTTTTTAACTTAGTCGAAATTAGTCAAAATTTTCGAAATACGATCTTGATCACGTCTTGCCTAAGACTAACTTCAAAAAATTCAAAATCAGAACATTAATATTAACAATAATAAGGGCTGGCTAACTTCAAAAAATTCAATATTAAAACATCAATATTAAGTATAATAAGGCCCGGTTTCATAATCGAAATAAAGGGACTTTAAAGTTAATGTTGATTTAGAATGTGAAAGTTTTGTCAACAAATCCATACTAATCAGCACATTATAAACAACATTTAATTTAATGCTCCTTTAAATTCAACTATGAAACTGATCCTAAAGAGTGTGACATAGGGTAAACATGAAGAAAAACTTGTTGGTACTTTCGTAACCGCTAAATATCTGTCTAATCTACCTTTTTATTACATATTATTCCTTTGTTCTTTGCAAATTTTTTATAAAAATCAAAAACATTTCTCCAAATAGCAGTAAAATCTAATTTGTTATTGTCGCTTATGTTTAACTAAATTTTTAAAGCGACCTAAAACTATTTACAACTTGAGTTAGATAAAGGGTTTCCGGCAGAGATTTCTAGAAGCGAGAGTCCAAAAATCAATTGAAATCGATCGATGGAAAAATCGTTATGTGGAGATTTTGTAAGTAAGACAAGAAAGCTTACTCGTAACTTCTGTTTAGATGTCGTTTTTTTTTATACAGGGTGTATCAGGACTCACTCCCCACCCGAAAGGTGCTAGTGGTAACAGCAATGGGGTCTTTTATTCTTCGTTTGCGAGATCCAGAGGTCTCAAAGTGACCAATCCCAGAAGCTCTCTCCCAGGTGTAGTGTAGAGTTCCTATATTGGGAGAGTTGGGACACTGAATGTTAATTTTCGAAATTTTGTTTCATATACGTCCGCTGGCATGTATAAAAAAACACATTGGGATAGAAGTCAGTGGTGTTACACTTCAAATTTACAGAAATGTCAAATAAATTTGTCAAAAAATATTTCCCTTTATCGTCGACTAACTGGGTTTAGTTCGATAGCCATTGTCAATTCACCGTTTTTCTTGATATAAACTACTAACTTTAAAAGAGATTCCTCTGTAAGTACAAGAATTTCACGTCTAAACTCATCATCAACTTTGGAAATTTGTCAACGCATGTACAAAGTACTTGAACCCAAAATTGAAACTAAATTACATCTACAGTTTTTAGAAAACCTGTCGCTGCTTGGCCTTTAGCTTCTACGTGAATTTTAGATTCTGTTCTAAATTATGAAGTTATTGAAATTATAAAGTTATTGGAATTGACGATTTTATTACATTTTTTACAAGAGAAGACGAGAAGACCTCCAATATCATTTTTTTTTAGAAAATTTAAAAAGACGACCGAATATATGCTGGTTCTTGATTATTGGGACGAGATGTTTAACTAAAAATTGTGGCGGGAAGAAAGGCATTTTTAGAAATATAAAGTATGTTTTAATTTATGTATTTATTATTGAAGAATAAATATTGAAAATTTCAGAAATATTAGTAGGTATTCAATTATTTTCTTTTTTTGTACGGTATCCCAAAATTGTTTTAATTTCCTACGTCCCTGGTTAAATTTGACGTAAAATAATGTCATTTTATTTATTTGACAAACATTTATAACCTTAAAATTATTTTCGACATGAACCTGACATAAGTTGCTAACAAAAATTTTAATAAAAAAAGGATAGAATGATATACCTTATCCACATAATACAAAATTGGCTCGGTTTGACGTTCAGTGTCCCAACTCTCCAATATAGGAACTCTAGTGTAGTGTATACAGTAGATGTTACTAAGGAATGAAAAATAATTCAAGTGCCCACTTTTATTGCCCGTTCTACCTATTTTTTGTTTTCCTAGCAACGTGTTTTGTTTCCCTAGTTCTCCAGAGCAAGGCCTTTTGCGACTGGCTATTTTCAAACGTTCTTATCTCCCAAACGCAAAGAGTTAGAACTTTTTTGTAAAGGAACCTTAGCTTCAGAATTGCCTGAACTATACGCACCTTTCCGGTGGGGAGCGAGTTCTGATACAGGCTGTAGAGGTATATCTATAGCTATCTAATTAAAAGACTGTATACTCAAAAGTTTTATTGGCAGACACTCTAGGTAGATATTCCTTAGTTGATTGTGAAGGTAGTTCTTGGACAAGTTTAACTTAACTAAAACTTTAATTCCAAGTTCTTATATGGTTACTTCAACCAAGTTGTACAGTGATCACGTGCGCTACATTAGAAACCGAGTTTGGACAACATAATAATTTTAGTTTCGTTAAAGTTGTACCAAAAGTTAAAAAAACGATTTTTATGAAGAAATGAAAGCAAAAGATACTAGCATTTGCCTTGGTACTTTTTATGATGTGTTCAAGGATAAGTAACCAATGGCTACAACAGTATAGAAGTATAGGATGTCAGGGAAAGATGTCGTTTGAAGTTGCTGCTGTTTGGAAACCTAGAACGTGTGTCAGAGGCCAGGAAAATAATAATCAGTTGCATCTTGGCTTTCCATCATCGACAATCGTATCAGTTTCAAATTCTCAATCAGAGCAGCGGTCCCGTTTAACAGTGCGTGTCACGAGGGGGAAGCTTCAACAGGTTCTTTCTTTGAATCGAACGAAAATTCTCGATAGATAACAATCTGGATTGAATAGAAATTTACATTAGAACGGTTTTGTTTCCGCACACAATGTACCGATGTCAGCGCAATCGATACTCGCGAATGTACGCGACAAAAGACATCGACAATGGTCCGTGTCATTCGCAGGACCAAACAAGCGCCATTGTTACATTACACACCGCACGGAAAATACTCCTCCATCCACCGCTGTTGCAGAATCTTGTTGTTCTTTTCGTCGTCATCGGTGGTGCGCCCGCCACCACCAATAACACCGACACTGAGATAAGTTTGATACGCGTGCCGTGCCGCCAATACCAATCATTTCGCCTATATATAGAACTTATCAACCGAAACGTGTGCGCCGATGCCCCAGCGTCTTCCGTTGATCACGTTGGTACACGTGTGATACGCGATCTACTGCCAAAGACAAGGGACAGTTGGCACTGCTGGGCCAAGATCAAGATCAAAAAATCATATCATTAGGGCCCAGAATGAAGGCTTTTTACCATTTCATTTTTCGAGATATTCAACTCACTTGACACCCCTTTGCTCGTATTTTGACTTAAAATACCTAACGCAACCTCAAGTTTATTTTTGGGCTCTGAAATAAGAATCACAACTTACGAATGTTTTTAAAGAATTCAAGAAAAGATTTTATGTCATTGGTGGATCAGAAAAAATGTGTGACTTTTCTAAAATTTCTTGCCCACCTTCTGATGTGAATACAAAGTAGCCATCTCAAAAAAAAACAGATGCCTACTGTTATAATGTTATAAAGAACCTATTAGCAGTATATTAGTATAATATTAGGATAATCAAGTAATTATTCTTTTTTTTTTTTTTTCATAAAAACGTAATCTGAATTGAAAATTTGGCCTGTCATGGATTTGAACAATCCATTTCACGTATCAGCGATGAAATTATTCAAACCCATCTAAAAATACTCGTACAAAGTGAAATCACAGTTCCCCCATCTAAAATAAACCTAACCTTCACCCTTTTCAGCAAGCAGGAGCAGTCTTATTCGACCCGTTCACCGCGTTATTTTCTTCCTGCTTTTTGTTATGCAAATCATCTTCGAACCAGTTCGTAGAAACCTCACAATCCAGTATTAGAAAAAAACACAATAATTCCCCGTTTAAGTCCTTGTTTTTCCATTTCCTTGCGTAATTAATTGGACACGTGTGGTGGATAAAGTCAACCGAAAAATCCGATCCGATCTCATAGCTACTAATTATCACCTTCTAAAAGTGTCTAAATGATATTGGCTGCGTGTGAGAGGCGATGATGAAGGTGGGAAAAAAACGATAATGTGAAAATTAAACGTGCGGCGGTCTCCTCGCACCTATATGCCATATGCACAGCATTTAATGGCGTTCCTGAAACGTGCAGCAAGGCAAGAACCCGCACCACAGAAAGCCTAACAATATGCAAAGTCAGCGTTATTAACAAGGTGCAACAAACTAGTCGAGGCGGACAGAGGCGGCTCGTAAACTGCGACCGCTGCGGACACAACGGGAATGTTAATTGTGGTGTAATTACCGATTTCGAGAAGAGGAGACGATGGAAACCGAAAAAAAAATACGAGTCTCACCAACAATCCTTAATTTTTCAACAGGCAAATGTGTACCTAATAGAACATCAGTTATTGAATTTACCAAACCATTACATTTGTTTCTATATTTTTCTCAGTCTTTGTTATCAATTAAAACCTACAACTTCTTAACACTTCTTTTCATAATGAATACAATAAAAACAAAACAGCTTGTTGCAGACCATTATAACCGGTTGCATCATGTTTAGTGCAAGATTTGATGTCAACGGAACTATTTTTCGAAAATTATTCCGACTAAACGTTTACTCGAATTTTTTCATCCGATTTTTTCAATGTTTTGGCTTTGCTTGCGCGGTTTCCGGTACCCAGAGCGCGACATACCAGCCTATAATTCCGAAACTGCTAATCGTAGCTCGATACGTGTGGTAACTTTTTAAATCATAAAAAATTGTCGAAATGCGATGGGTAGTTAATTGTTGATTTCGAATGCTGATGAGTATAAAAATGAAGTACATATTTTTCCCAAGCAACTTAAATTTTAATTTTAATTTTTTTTTTCTTAGCTTAGCAAACTTCTTAATTTTTTATTTTTTGTTTCCAATCTAATGTTATTAAAAGGACAAATTGTTGTTTTTTTCAACAGGTATCTGTTCAATGTTGCAAGGTTTGCCATTTCCGCTAACTAAATCCAATAAAACAAGATCCGAAGTGCCAAAAACTTTTCCCAAAAATCTAATCTTACAAGAGCTACAAGCTCTAACAAATAAATGTGCGGACTAACAATATTTCGTTATTGTATAGGGTGACCAACCGTTCTGATTTAGCCAGGACAAGTGTAGATTTTCGGTGTTTTGGTCCTGTTCAATGATCAACGTTTATGTCCCGATTTGTCCTGATTTCGATGTAGGTCCCGATTTTGAGATTTTACTCGGATTTTGCCACAAAAACGAAATCTAACACAATGTGTAAAAAAACTCTCTTACCGACTTCTCGTAGTTTATTTAAAAAATTAAATGAAACTCGTACCTTTTACTCGCAAGGAAAAAATTAAATTTAAGTATGGATTGATTTTTACAAAAATTTTGCAGAAAAAAATGCAATTTATTCAGAAAAGAAATATGCATTTAAAAATTGAATCTAAGACTAAATAAATGGGACGAGTAGGTAACGTTTGATATATTTGTCAAAATTACGAAAATGCCAAGAAATTATTCATCGTTCTTTAAAATAATTTTTAATTTTATGTATGTATTTTACATTTTGCATTTTTATTAGTATTAAATATAATGTCCTGATTTTGAATTTTTTGAAGTTGGTCACCTTATATTATTGTAGAAAGCAGAAACTAAAAATTTAGCATAAATGTTTTTTGGTGTGAAGTATATTGGAGGGTGCAATGTGAAAAATCATAAGAACATCATTGCTTCTAGTTATAATGAACTTTACAATAACTAATAAACAAAACCATACAATTAAAACAGAAAAACTTGGAACTGTTCGGACAAAAAACTGTTTTACAGGTTTAAATATTCAGTTATGTGTCCTTTTGCTTTTATGACTGCCTGAATCCTGGTCGGCATCGCCATTCTTTGCATCCTGACCTGGTTTTTCTTCTCAATTGGCTTTTCATTTCGCGCCAAAGAGTTACTATTTACCTACCTATTATGTTCACCAAACCATTTTTACTTGTTTTCGCGGTGTGGCATGCTTGTTGTTTGAAAATAAAATCACTTTAAGGTAAAAAATTAAATGGTTGATAATAAATACATTTTTTTAATATACTATATTTCTGCATTTTTTTAATTGTCGATAAACTGACAACTCCCCAAACCCCTTCCTGAAATGCATTCACAAACTTTACAATTTTAGGAAATTTCACAATCCTTTTGGCAGTCTTTATCTTCTTTTTTAAACCAATGACTTTTTAATGACTTTTTTTCTTTCTCCCACAGAGACGTCGAACTTTGATTCATCACAAGAAGGAAAAGACTATTTTGTTGTGATTGAGCCTAGGGTAGTCCTTTTTTTCTTTAGTTTTTCATTTTTCGTGAGTACTAGCTTTTTCTTTGCCTAAATAAAAATGATGATCAGTGTGTTCAATTTTGTACCTTTAAAAGCCTTGTCCAGATTTAAGGACTCATTTTTTGCAGCACTCTCGTGATAATTTAATGTTAAATCTCTTCGATTTTTTTAAATTTAATTAAAGCTCTTTGAACAATTCTCGATACTGAATTTTTGCTTTAATAACTTAATATCAAATACTATTTTAGACTTGGACTAATACGTATTTCTAACTGTTTTTTCCTGGGAGTATTGTTTAATGATAATTTTTAATTTTTACTCAAGATGTAACAATTACTTTAACTGTGAAAACGATCAACTTTTTTCGAGTCCTATTAATAAAAAATACAAATATCTATTGTCCGAACATTTACCTACTTACAGTTACCAACATTTTACTTCTCGAATTTAAACATATTGTTTTTAAATGAGGTGTGTACGTTCTTTACAAGCAAAATTGTCTTTTTGTAGCAAAAATATCATCTGTGGTAACTATCTACTTTATCTCCTACATAAATCTGAAATTGATTATTAAATTTCTACCTCCGTAATTTCTACTAACCACAGCAATGGTTTTTTTATGTTTAGTAAGTATATCTGGCGGAACACTTATTTGTTAGGGTTCGAATATCTGGTGAAAAAGGCTCGAACAATTTTTGGACGTAGGAATTTTTAACTCAGTTGGATGTCTTTTTCACTACCCAAGAGATGGTCCGATTCTTTTGAATCTTCTTGTCCAGCGATAATTTTTTGCGTTTCTCGAAACCAATCGATTTGTTGTAATTTTGTTTATTGATTTTTTAATTTTTTAACCATACAATGTGCCACTTTCGCAAAAAATTCATCGGCCAGTTAGGTCTGTATTAGTAGTCGAATTCTTGAGATATCTGGCATTTCGTCTGTCACGGCGATTATCCGGTCCGATCGTTCCAATAAGCACTTTTTTCCCGTTTTGTAAGGCGGTATCAAGTAGTTTTCGATTTCCACGCGGTGCGATGTTTCGTACCTCCTGCTGCGCCTCTTCGTAATTACCGACCGAGTGATTGACGATGATGTCTAGCAGGTCTGTATCGAGGAGGCCGATCCAGGCCCGGACCTTCAGCACCTCCGTTAATTAATGGATTAAAAACAATGGAAGCGTATCGTGACATGTGTGAGACGTCACCTGCACATTGCCACGATGATGGTGTTAGAGTCCTTTGGCCAGCTGTCGGCTTACTTTTAATTGATGGTGTGCCAAACAGCCGAGTCATCGGCAGAAGGTTGGAGTTTCACACCTACCCATAATCTAACCGTAACCAGAACAACTCATCACACTGTTTGGTACTTATTTAGATCGAGGAGATGATACGGACGGGAATGTTGTATCATCTGGAGTAATTTCATGGCGAAAAAGGATCCTGACTAGAAATTGTTGTTGGTGTGATGCTTTCGGCGAGATGCACTCGCGAGGGGGCGATTTTTACCGCTTTGACTTCCTGGACGACATCTGTCATATTGCATACGGCTTTCTAACAGAAAGTGTGTAATTTGATTGACCATATTATGTTTGCATATGGTAATAATGCAACTTTTAAATAACTGTTTCGAGAAACGTGTGGTTAAAAGAACGTCCATGTGGCGTGGAAAAGACGTGTGATTATAAAGTTAACAGAATCAAGATTTCGCATTTCAAACGTCAAAATGACTGCACCTTCGCGCGTAGACCCCAGCTGTACAACCCTCACAAAGTTTATCTTTTCTGAAGAGAATCGCATTTGGGAGGCCACTGGCGAACTCACGAGACTCATCAACTCGATTCAAATGGCCACTAAAGCAGTCAGTGCCTTGGTTAGGAGAGGCGGTGTGTCTCATTTTTTCATCAATTCGGATGGAAAATATAAAGAAACGAAAAGAATTCAAACCGTCGCTAACGACGTCTTCATCAACATGCTCACGTCGTCGTATGCTGTGGGTGTGATAGTGTCGGAGGAAAACCCGAAGCCTTTGGAAATTGATAGAAACCATAGAGGCAAGTATATGGTTGCCATTTCTCCTCTGGATGGTTTTCCAGACGTTGATTGTAACACTGCAGTCGGTTCGATTTTCCTAATACTGGATAAAGGCGATGAAAATCTACCAAAAGCTCAAGATGTCTTGTTCGAAGATAATCAAATCACTGCTGCAGGATACGCTCTATACGGAAGTGCCACAACTTTGGTTTTGTCAACGGGTGAAGGAGTCCACTCTTTTGTCCTTGATACAGAAATTGGAGAGTACGTTATGACCGAAAGTGATTTGAAGATGCCGAAGAAAGGCAATACTTATTCCATTAACGAAGGTTATACCTCCTCTTGGGATGATTTAGTTACGAATTATGTGCAAGCAAAGAAATTCCCTCATTCTGGAAAACCCTACACTGCCAGATATATCGGTTCGTTGGTTGCCGATATCCACAGGACTTTACGACATGGAGGAATTTTTATGTACCCAGCGAACAAGGAGCACCCTCAAGGCAAATTAAAATTACTGTACGAGTGCAAAGCCGTTGCGTTTATTATAGAACAAGCTGGTGGGCTTTCTACTGACGGGACCCAAAGTATTCTGGATGTTAAACTGAGAGAGGTGCATCAGACAACACCGATTTTTTTGGGGTCAACAAACGATGTCCGGGAATTTCTAGGGTTAGCGTCTAAGAGTGTCAGGAGTCTCCAATGAGTTGTTTTCAGTATTTTCAGACTTCAGATGCTGTGTAAATAAAACGTTACAAAAGTTAATTAAAAAAATATTTCTTTCCCCTAATGAGTGAGTCTTCAGCTGGCAGAAAAATGTGGTCTTTTATTCTTTTCAATTGATATATGGTAGTATGGTACACATTATTAACAAATCGTTGATTTCCAAACGAATTCAGCCGATAAACCACACTTTTGGGTTTTGCACTCTCATCACCACCATTTTCAAATGTCGAATTAAAAACTTGTACGGTTTTAATTCGTTTTTTTCCCATTTTTCCATAAATTAGAAAAATGGGGTAATTTTCCCACGTCCACCTGTGTCGATTCCAGTAGATAAGAAGCGGAAATGGTGAAATGTTTGGACTTCTTGTCGCGAATCCAATCCAAATGAAAATATATCTCGTTTCTCTTCTTTGGTTTCGACTTCCAATTATTGTATTTTGGTAAAAAATCGGGTCATTAAAACACGAATCTTGACAGCGGAAACAGGAAGTTAATCTGCAACTGCACGTAGATATATCGACCGGTAGCCGAGCGGAACTTCCGGTGGACCGGAAACATAAAAAGAGACCGCAATTGCTCTTCGGACGGCCGACTCTGCTTTGACAAATAGATACATCACCGTGATTGCCTGCAAGGATTCGAGTGGAGGTCCTGAGCCTTGTCTCCGATCATGCTAATTTATTACAGAGAAAAAAAGAAAAGGGCGCTTCTTTCACTTGTATCCGATTTTTTCGAAATTTGTTTATTCGCCTCGGATTTATAGCCTCTCGAAGCAAATAAAAATCAATGAGGGCTAAAATAAGAGTCGGGATTCGCTTTCAATCAATATCTCGAAATGCGTCATAAAACTTTCTCACCTCTGAGATAAACTCGTCGTGATAAAGTAATGCAATAACACAATGAGACTACAGATTCCAGGCGATGTTCAAGGTGCCGCTTAGACCTCGGCATGACCTTTGACCGTCACTGCCACCTGCCATCTGATAGAGATATCATTAATGGTGATGGCCATTGTATCCTTGTTACAGGACTATGGTCGTATTCTCCGAACGGGCTCTTATCTCACGGGGAGACAGCGAGACCCTTCGACCATTTGCGAAAGCTACAAAGTCTTGACCACGCTATATGCCTCATAAAACGCTTCGACACAGCCAAATCGGTAATGCTTCTCGGTAAAACACCTGTCCAACACGTCACACACCGCCAATATAACACACCACTTAGGTGCCTCACCGAAACGGTGACGATCGAAAGTTGGAACTTTTTGTAAAAATAATATTGAGGATTAATTAATAAATTGAAAGAATCTTCTGTTGATCTATTGTCTATTATGATGAATGTTTTTTTATTATTATTCCAAAACTGTTTAGAGATTTATTTAATGACAAACCAATTTTTTGTATCTTTGTTTCAACAATTTTGAAAATACTCGTACGTTAAATGCTTGGGTGTTCTCCTTTATGGATGTAAAAATCAAAACGAAAAAGGTAGCAGGTAACCACTGAAATGAATATGATTTGTTCACTTTTCTTTTTTCTTTTAATGAAAGCTGCGAGTACTATAAGACAATACTGAATTGTATAAATACATTTTAAAATATTTTTGTTGAAACACCTTCTATTTTTTTAATTTTTGTTAATTGTGCAATACCTAGGTAGTTATCTTAACATACCGTGTGCAAAATTGCAAAACTGCAAAATTGTATTTTACCAATCTTTAGGTGAATTTGATAAACATAAAATTAAAAGCAACAGTTCACTTAAGACATACTATCTGTCATCTGTTGTCTCACCCTGGCAAAATGCATCAGGATAACCTGAAGAGAACCTGCTTTAGGCTTTAGGTTATAGCAATAATTACTTTTCCTACGACACTATTCGAAAGTTGTCAATTTCACACAATTTAGTAGGCCCGAAAATTGACAATTTCATACATTTGTCAAAATCCTGTGCGTTATGATAACGCACAGTTCTAACGTAATTGTTTGCATTTATCAAGTATGTTGCTATTCTGTTTATCTGCAAGGGGAGCTCCGAAGCAAGACAACTGGTAGGTGTGAACAAACGTAACAGACTTTGCAGCTTCTTTAAACAAATAGCCATTTATTTAAACCTTAAAAATCCAGAACTTTAATACACAGGTCACTGTTTTCGGCGGTCCGCCGAAATCACGACTTTTGAGCGCCACGGTGGATGGAAATCTACTGCTGTCGCGAAGAATATACTTATGAATCAGTTACCCACACAATGCAAATTGCAGACAAAATTTTAAATGCGGTTCATCGAAATCTTATTTCAAAAAATGGGTTTTTTTCAGTGTCGTAGGAAAAATAGTGTACAAAACTCGCTGGAAAGTGTCTCTCGTTGCTCTCGATTCTCACTCGAACGATATTACTCACTTTCCACACTCGTTATGTAATATACTAGTACCTAGTTGCGATAGTATGCTCATTTTTATTGTGAATTATTGAATAAAATTCGATAATTACAATTACCTACGCCCTACGTCTATGTAATTACTAATTAGATTTGCCCGGCAAAATTCAGAATAATTTAATATAATAAATCGAAGAGAGTTGACTAAACAATATAAAACTGCTCTATAGCAAAAATAAAAAAGTGTATGTGTTATTTCTTTCATTAATTATTTAATTGGTAAAAAAATGACAAAAGACTACAGTGTAAAATTTAGTTTCCAATTTGTTTCAAATTCTTTCTTTAATTCATTTCTTAAAAATAAAAGAAAAAAGCAATATTCAATTATTGTTTAAGAAAGTAAATTGTACTAAATAAATTTATTTGGACAAAATTTTTCTATTTGCATAGGTTTTTATTTTATTGAAAGGATCTCTCGTTCTCATAAATGTGATACAGTCCTGAAGAGGAGTTGCACAAATATGGCCAAAAGCGTTTCGCGACAATAATTTTTACAATAATTTTGACTCCGAGTTGGTAGACTTTCTTCGATAAAAATTTAATAAAATATTCTTCTCACATTAATTAAAATCTGTTTTACATCAAGACTGTAACAATTAAATATTATATTTCCTACAGTAGTAGATAACTAGTTCGCAAATTATGTAGTTTACTTATTAAAAAAGGAGCTTATTTTAAGACCAATATTTTTTACACCTAATTATTACAAGTACGTGTTTTAACTCAACTAAATGTTGACTAATTTACAAGGCTTCCAAAAATTACTTTGAAAACAAGGTATTATTGTAATTGTAACTGCAATAAGTAACTTTTAATGCATTTTTTGTTCAATAAAATAGTTTATTATACAAGTAAAGAAAAGTTGTTCAGAGTTTCAGAAAGGAATCACGAGCAGATAGTGCCAATTTTTCTTTACGTGTATAATACAACGTTTTCTCTTATAGACACAAATTTTTGTTAATTTTTTTCACCAATAGAATAAAAAAACACCATTCTATCGAGTAAGATAAAAATAACTAAATCAAATAATGTACTACCATAGTAACCATTTGTACAATAAAGGTGTACTACCTCTACTCATATCTATGGAATAAGCAACAACATAATTAATACCTATAAGAGAAACAGTTTTATTTTATATTTATTTTAATTCTCATACGATCTCCTAACTGTAGTGTAGATAATAACTGTAGATAAACACTATATTTTTCTTTATGAATGTAAATTTTTCCAGAATTTAATTAATTTGGCAAAAAATATTAGGAGTAAAATTGCACACATTGGTAAAGTAGGCTTAATACTCTATCGGTTGACGTAATTTTTATTTGATGTGATTACTATTCAGGTGTTAATTAGAATTGATCAAATTGCCCACTTTTGTATTATTTATTTCTGAGGTTAGCCTCGGTGAAAGGCATTTGGGCCAGCGTGTACTTCCACGTTGTAAACTTAATTCCGGCAACCCTCGTCAGGCATGTAATTCCGCCTTTTTTAATAAAAATAACGTCGCCCATAAAATGTTGATGGTATAGCAGATTCCATCTGAAGCGCCCTCGAGCCGGTCCTTTATTGGACGATTTACGATTTGTTGTTCCAACTGGTCCCGAATTAATTCGAGTTATTCGTAAAGATGGCGTCGGGGGGCTTATTTTCGCCCCGGAATAAATTCGTGCATTGATAGTTCCAGCATGTCGTACATTCGCAACATACTTAGCATTCATGTATTATTTATTGCACATAAATTCAGAGACGGACCTTTCCGCTGAAGTGCCGTTCAAACTACGCGAACCCCGGCGTGTAATGTGACAACACTAAATCTTGGATATTGCAGATGACCACCTCGAAACCGGCAGTCGTTAACGACGCACCCGACACTCTTAAAACACTAATAATGTGCACGGCCAAAACGGCCTGAGTTATGACGGGGTGCTTCGGTGGGCGGGGGTCAAGACATTTTTTTCCATAAATCATCTCCAAACATGAAATATGCAAATTCATTTGCTGACCTTTAATCGCTAAAGTATCAAAGTTTGTAATTTAACATCTATTAATTTTTTGGCAAATGGCTGTAACTTGGTGGTATTTTGACTTGGCGTCACATCAAGCCCCAGCCCCTGAAAAGCGCCTAAACCGCAGCCCAAAGTGTGTATCTAAGCGTCGTCGGTGCGCCAAATCGGATGCTGCGTGCGCTAATTAGAGGAAGTCGCTATTGAATCGTTTGTAGGTCGCTTGGCAACTCCTATTAACAGTCCTCCGATTTAAGCTTTAAGGCGTCTTTCGCGGAACCGTTTGAGGAATTTTGCAACAATGCCAGAGGCAGGCAGATTTGGAAAATGTCAATTTATTGTAATTAGGCGGGATTTCGGCTGCAGCGGGTCGATAAAACGCGGCAGTGGCCAATTAATAATAATTCGCGAAGGGAAAGCCAATTACATTAAATGTAACGAAATAACCACGGCCCACATCAAAAGCTCCACTGGACCTAAAGCTCGTTCGCTGCTAAATGCAAACAGGAGATAACAAAGCAGGTAAACGCAATGATCGCTGATGATGTTAGCCAGAAATGCGTATGGGATAATAGGCGTGCATCGGGATGTTGTCTGCTCTGATGGACACGACGCGAGGGGACGGTCAGCAAACGGATGCCATTGTGGCTCAAAGACACCGAGATGATATCACTACAATTGCCATTGTGCGAATTAACACTGGACAGGTCATGTTTACATACAATTTACACATATTATACTATTACTATACTATTAAAAAATAAAACGTTTCAAAAGTGTAATAAACAACACGAAACTCATTTATTGACAACCATTAGCGATATACAGGCTGGGCCAATATTCGCGACACAGCGAAAAATTTTGATAAGGGTAGACAAGTAGGATTACAAATCTACTTCCAAAGAATTTTTAAGCATTACGCAAAAGAGAAAAGAGTAACCGAAAGTGACCAATCCCAGAAGCTCCACTCCATCAGGTGGGATATTGGTAATAGTACCAATGTTACTCAGAGACACATTAAATAATAGCTTGTGCTAAAAATCCGTCTGTCCGTCAGTGTTGACAGTGGTGTCAGAAAATGATTTGTCATTAAATTGTTTTCAAGTTCATAAATTATAAATCTTTTGTGATTTCCGTCATATACAATTAGACATCAAGAGTACAAAAACGTTCTTGTTCTGTTATGGCGAATGCGGGAAAAATACACAAGCGGCAGCTCAATCATACGCAGGTCGATTTCTCAATAATGTTCGCCATCCCAACTGTCACCCATAAGATGGTACAAAACTGTAAGCGAAGCTTGTACGAAGAGATCAACTGATAACTATGACAACAAAATGGAGGAATTTTCAACATTTATTGTAGAATATTTATTTGATCCAAGTTTTTACAATAAATTAGGATTGTATTAAGTAGTTGTACAATGGCGAGCAAAAAATTTCGGACATCTTTGACATTTCACTGACATAATCGTATGTAATTCCCTATCCTTTTTGACAATGGAATGACAAGTGTCCGAAATTTTTTGCTCGCCATTGTACCTAATTGTATTAAAAGTTTCCTGAACGTGACCACTTAGTTGGTTCCTCTTTCTGAATAGGGTGTCTGTACACAATATTGTTTACGTAATTAAAAAAATCAAAAGAATTCAAATTGGGATACATTTAGGCTATCAGATTCGTGGACAATCCATCGATAAGAGTAATTCTTAAGCTGTGGTAGGATAGATCACCGTCGAGTTAAAACCAACATTGCAACATTGACACGAAAAGCAAGTCTTCAAGAAAATCGTAAAGTTCTTGTGAACATTTTGTATTTTTCTAAAAATACCACCAATTTTCTTCCTGGCTCTCAAAATTTTGGGTGTGAATAACTTTGTGTTAAGGAGGACTTTTGTTTGAGAATCGTTTAACAAAAACCCTTGTGGTTTATCTAACATTTTGACTAAATTCTGAAACAACTTTAATAAACCACTGAGTTTGACACTGACGTCTATTAAAAGTGCTAGAGACGACTGGATTACCGTATTATTAACAATGGATCTAATAATAGTTATTTATTTAACGAGTTTGAGTGTAAATCGGACGTTTTATTTCACGAGTGGATTATCAAACCACGAGTGAAAACGAGTGGTTTATCAACCACGAGGTGAAATAAATGAACCGATTTACACGAAAACGAGTTGGATACAACATTTTATTCTTCGAATTAGACTCATCAAGGCTTAAAATTGTTTTAAATCGGTTAAAAATAATTTGACGTTTCGTATTGAGAAATGCCAAACAGTCGTCAAAACTGTTTTACATAGGAGAAAAATCAGAAATTTTGACAGTGTCGAAGAATAAAATTTATAATTTAGCAGCAAGAATTATAAAAAATAGATCTGGTTGGTCTAAAACGCTCTGATTGGTTAAACTAAAATGTTCTTTCCTTGAATACCGTTTCAGCTAGAAAAATTGTTCTTTAAAATTTTTGATCTATGCATTATGATGATTTATCAAGTTTTCTCTGGGTCGCGAATATTGGCTCATCCTGTATAATAAAGATACATTTTAAATCATCTTCACTGTTTAATCCAGTGGTCTACAAATAGGACCATGTTGTTCCTATTTTTTTTAATAGCACCGAATGATTCATTGCCGATTACATTGTTCATGAATTTACCTCTAAAAGAATAGTAAATATTGCAAGTAAGATGATTAGGTCATTCACCAGGTTATCCCAAACCAACATTGCAATTTTTGCACCTTGATCAACACAGAACACATTAGGTATTTCTCACCAAATGATGTTTTCCGTTTTCCTTTCAAAATGTTTGCCTAGTGTGTGGTGTCCCTCAATTTTAGTTGAATTTTGGCGAAGAAATTTTTCTAAAGAATGCCAGATATTTATATCAGAAAGAAGTTGTTCTAGCCCTTCTACATTTATTTAACGACACTTTTATGATAAATTAGTTCTTCCAAGTAATGAATATTTTACACAATATGCAACATGGTTCAGATTTTATAACACTAACAGGCAGAGGACAGGAATTGGAACACTTTGTGCAATCCGAAAAAAACATTTGCAGTGAGACGACTGAGAAGCTGATGATTATTGCCCATAACATTGTATAGGTGTCTATCAAAAAACGCAAAAATTTTAAACGTCGATTACCACAAAACTATACGCGCTTTCAAATCGGTAATTTTGTATGGGAGGTGTTCAGTTTTTTTACAACAAAACTGTTAGAAAAAATTGAACCATTTTAACGCAAATGACCTATGTAAAATCTCGGGGAATCGATTGGCGTCGAGCAATTTGCAAAATTCATAATAGTTTTCAAGTTATCAACACATACATACTATATAAATCTTACCTATTTATAGTTATTTGCCTATACACTCACCGGCAAAATTATCACATCACATGAGAAAATGTATTTTTTACTGCTTAAATTAAAAAAAAATTAATTAACTATTAGCTGTTTCAAAACTATAAAAACGCCAACGTCGCATTTTCTCTCAAAATTAGCTGTTATAAAATATTCATGCACTTCAAAAAATAATAGCTAATGTAATTTATACTTTCAATAAGAGATCTAATCATAACTAATTTACAATTACTATTTTACAATTTTATCAATCTTATTTAAAAAAACAATTCGGTAAAATGCGACGTTGGCGTTTTTATAGTTTTGAAACAGCTAATACTTAACACGTTAAATTAAACTAAACCTACAACTGTAACGTCAACAATTAAACTACAACTTATTTATTATCAAAAAAAGACAAAAAGTGAATTTCATTCAGATCAGTTTTTTTTGGCTTGGATAAGGTCTACAGAGGCAATTTTGGCATTCGGAGGCAATCATTAATACCTGGTATTACCTCCTCGAGCCTGGATAACTGCCTCCCTTCTACGTGGCCTGCTGTGATTTTGATAAGTTGACATTAAATTAGCTAGCCATGAATCTACTACACCAATTGTTTTTAAAAAACTTATCGCCGTCGAAATTACTTGAGAATGCTACTACCCTATATCATCAAAACTCAAAATTTTGCAATTTAAATGATGCGATAATTATCCGGTATATTAAACGATTTATCCTTTATCGTTAGATAAATTTTATCGGTTGGATAGTTGCTAAGGTTGAAACGATCTGATTGGTGTTTCTATAGAAATTATGGAACCGATAGTATTTCTCTAACGATAACTCGTTCAAGAAACAGTCAGTGATCTTTTTTTTAAAGATAGATACCTTTCCAAAAATAATAAACTTACCTAATGGGATTACGTACATCTAATAGTTCCGGAGTTATTGTCCGAAAACTGTTCCGGGTACCGGAAATCGGTCAAAATCTCGACAAAAATCGGGAAAATCAAACCTTTTTAAATCGAACCTATTGACGTTTTCTTGTACTTTAAGAACTCTAGTGAGTTCTAGAAAAGTTTTTGGAGCAGGTTTGAAGAACAATGATTTTCTTGAGTTTTCGAAGACAAGTACCTTACAGGTAAGCAGTTTGTTTGCATTAAAAATTTTGACTTGGTAATTTTCATTTAATTTAAACACAAACAAGTCTCAAAAAGTAATTTTAATAAAACGTAGCAATTTCCAGGATATTTGTGTAGTGTGGGTGTGTTGGTTCATTATTTTATTACAAAGCAATATTATGACTTGCCACGTATTCGTAATAAGATTTATGCAAATTTTTAACGCTTTTACAAGGTTATAACTGATCCAAATGCGATTTAAAGTGACATAGCGTGACAAATTCCTAAAAATAATAAAATAAGAGTCATTATTTGGACTCGTATTCAGCGTTCGGTGTAACCCATCAATAATAGCTAATCTAAATTAAGTTCAGACTCCTTGCACAATTCCTTCCATTTAAGGATTTATGTAACGTCGATTAGCCCATTTCGAGTGTGAAAAAACGTCGGTGTGCCTGCACCCACGATACAATTCACATAAAGCTCATGCAAGATGCAATTGATACTCCGCGTAGTCAAAGCTAATGCATTTGGTTGCACAATAATAAAAGGTTAAACCTAAGTAAACGATTTAATTGAATTACGTGAAGTCTCTCGACTGGAACGCGACTCATTTTATCCGTTCTGTTGTACGTAGGCGTCGCTCATAGTAGTAAAAAACTAAAAATAACCGAGTCAAGAGTCGAAACCTTCCCATATCCGAAATAGCCGAAAAAGCTCCAGTCATGTCGATCCAAACTGGTCATTAGCGGAGATTCGGAACGCATGTTTGGTACTGCTGCTGACTCATCACCGTCTTGATTAACTTGTCAGTGTTTTTACTTAAAAAGCGGCATTTTTTAATTTCTTCCGCCCCGAAAACACTGGAACTTTTATAATTACGAAAATATTATCTACGCTCTCGAGCTTTAATTAATCTCGAGATGGGAGACGGCGGTTTTTATGCAACGGAACCGTAATTGCGTCGACGACGATTTCGAGGACGAGGAATTTCGTCCAGGACGCATGGTCATTAACACCTCACTTTTGACACAAACAAATCTCGCATGGATTTATCTGCCGTCAAGAGGCAAAGCACCGGCCATTACCGACTCGCTTTATAAATTTCATCGTACATCACAACACTTTGTACTTATTTCTGATTAATAGAGCGATTTTTTATACGAGCTCTTAATTAGAAAAGCGGTGCTGCTGCTGGACCATCATTAAGACACAACAAATTGGATAACTCCCGAGGGAAGGAAAGAATCATCGGCGTTGTCTAGCTGGGTGTAAATTAGCTCCAACTAGAAGCATTTACTCTTAATTAAATGTCATTTCAACGTACCGAAAGTTAACAGTACATTTCACTCAAACACGCCTCAATCTAATAACTGAAATCCCAGGCCCCGGCCTTTCTTTCTCAATCTTTCGCTCCATCTCGGCAACGTAATTGATTTTCATAAATATTGTGGCAGTGCCCACCTAATTCGACGGAATGCAAAACCAACTATTTCAGGACTTGATTAAGCTTACACGGTGCGCCCATATCACACAAACTTATCTTCCATTTGAGAAAATTTAATAGCAAAATAATAAATAATTATTTGTGATGTGCCCGATGTTGAGCTAGGGCTTTAAATTTACTAAAGGGCATAATCCACAATTATGCACGTGATACATCCAACTACGCGTATTTTGGTTTCGAAAAATTCTGTACTCGTAGTGATTTACTGGTTGTCTATGTTAAAAGGCGCCCCCTGGCAAAGCTTTATCCCCCAACATCCAAACTCTTTGTTATCTCCCAACAAAAGCGTGTGTAAACACAGAGGTAGAATAAGGAATTTAAAAAACGTTTCTTCAATTGGCCAAGAACCTCGGGCCATTTCCCAAAAACAGCAAAAAATGGTTAGACAATCAGGAACCATAAACGGTACCGTGCGCGTTTTTGTGTTGGTTCTCGATCCCGAAACGGGTCGTAAAGTAGGTACCATGGCCGTGGGTGTTGGACCCTCGCTCGCTTTTACGACAGACTTCGTGGAACCGACCGTCGGGGGGCACAGCCCGTAACAATAATTAGTCAAGGGGCATATAATTCCACATTGACAGCCCGTCCCGATGTCAACTTGTCAACCTTTTACGATTTCCAGGGATGCACCACGCTCTTTGCTGCGAATTTATAGGAAGAAATAACAATTAATAGCAGCTGCGATTGCACTATTAGGAAATATCGCGCTTGTTGCTTTGTTTGGAGGAGCGAGCTGCGGGAGGCCGCCGTTGGGGATGCTTTCCAGTCGGTCAGTCCAGGGGTGACCGTGGGGGGATGGCTGGGATGGGGCGGCCGGCGATGGGCCGCTGGAACACCTCTTCATTTAGCAGGGAGCTGCGATTTAAATCGACCCCTGTGTAATCTGGTCCTACCACCATATGGCCGATTTTTAATGTCTGTGACTTGGCTGTTTGTGTACGCAAATTATCGTCGTAATTAAATGTGAAGAGGGTCGACACTCGACGCAGACGATAATTTCGGTTTTAGGACCGAGCGGGAAAAATCACGCGACATAAATTTTATAGATATGATTCGAGATAATGCGATAGAGGAAGCTCCAGCTTTCGTCATAATTACGCCAGTTTGGCATCGAAAAATATTTGATCTTTAGTTTCCTTAAACTTTGGTATTCTTCGATAAAGTATGAAATTAAATTATCCGAACTCTTAATTTGAGTTGTAATTAAACTACTAAGTAGTCTTTGGAGGAGCTTTTCTAAAGGCTGAAAGTTTAAGAATGCAAAAGTAAAAAAAGTATCGTTTTGAGCGCGTTAAAACAGGCCGTAACTCTTCCCTCCATTCATCGCATTCAATTAAAATTGTTGAGCAATTAAAAATCTCCTTTACAAACATCGTCCGCAAAAATCCCTGATTTATTATTAATTAAACACTTATTTCTGTAAGTAACGCCTAATTTAATTTGCTACAAAAGCGCAGTCACACTTCCTCGTCGTGTTATTTCCCGGAATAGTTTTATGAACCTTTTTATGTAAAACCAAGAGTTGGTATGTTTCTTCCACGAACCGAATTAATTCCGATTGAAAATTCCACAATTCGAAGAGTCCATCCTGGTCGCAACCAAGTGAAATTGCAAACAGCATGAGGCCTAGGTGTCCACAGAGATCCGAGATTAGATTTCGTTCTGGATAATGGCTTGGCTCTTTTGTTGCAAAATCCTCCGGTTTTTTCAGCGCAGCTCGGCATAATCCGCAGCACTTCCCAACTTTGTACACTATTTTGACAATGGACGACTTGTTTTGGCTCTTTGAAGGTGCGGGGGCGTAATTAGGTGCTTGGACCCCGGCGGGGGGCCGCTGGAATACCAGCCATTTCACTTAATCTACTTGCATAATCCCAAAGGTTCTAATGCTATTAAGCGGAAAGAGCATTACCGGAATTAGTTTTAAATTGCCTCGCAGCTGGACGAGGTTTATTAATTTTCTAGGAAAGGCGGCGTGCTGCTTGACGGCTATATCTTATCTCGCCAAAGACAAGTCACAACTATTTAATAATAACGTGCACAAATATTTTTAATTTCCAGACGTAGCTAAAACTCTAGGGCTCATGCCGTTGGGAATAATTTACTTTGGAAATAAAAAAATCCGGATGCGTTATACTGTGGGCATTTGAGCAATTTGATAATCATCTTCGAGTAGATTAGCATATTGACAAACACGCGAATGGGCCGCGGGCAAAATCGGTAAATAATAGTTCTGGTTGAAAAAAGCCCAAATCGAGTGAAGATATAAAAAGCTTCAACAGGTAAGTCAAAGAGATTTCCACTCGAATTCATCCATTTTGCAAGTGATTGAAACATCCTGAAAGAAAATAAACGTCCGCTGGAAATAGTTTTGAAAGCTGTACGCTGCTGAAAGCTCCATAGGCCACTAAACGTAGTTAATTGCTTAAGTTATTAACATGGATGTGGAAAGTCGTCCATTGATTTCGAAAGCGATCTCGGCCCGATATTCCCTTTCAACTCGTCTGTTCCACCCGCCATTACTCGTGTTTTACAAATCGCTTATCAGTTTATTATCAACCTTCACTGTAACAAATGTCATTACGATAAAACTCATGTCGCGATAGCATTAAATTGATAAAGTATTATGTCCGACTAGCATTTAAACATTTTCCCCAACCCTCCGCAATCAAATATTCATTTCGTCTGCTTAAGGCCGTTAACGATTCTTTTTACTCATTTCTTAATTATTATCCTGGCATGTATCGCACAATGGCTCCGGCGAAAAATCGTTTCTTTGGATTGCCGTGAATGCATAATGAAATGACGGCAATGAGTGTGCAAGTCCGACATAATCAGATAGGCGTCCCGGAGTTTCGAGTCCGGGCGACAAGGCCCCGGAACACGCGAACGCCGACATCTGATTGTGTAATTACACCGAGGCTATTAATTCACGCGCCAGGTGCTGATTGCCTTAGAAAAAAATTGCTGTTTGCGTATTATACGAAAACTTTCGAGTTGCTATTGTTGCACCCTTCGGAAAATTGTGGAGACGTCAATAAATCAGGTCGGGTTTTGGCCGCCGCCGACACCTAATTGACAAGCATCATTTCCTGGTGGAAGTAGGTACACGGTCGCCCTCAATTTCCGGTCAGCCCTTCCCCAATTATAGCCGTAATCACAGGAAATTATCAAATGTGCACCAGCAGAACACATCCTCCTTATCTACCTGATTCATGGGACGATGCGGTCGCCATTATCATGTAAACGTGGATAAGCCGCGCATTGCGTAATTCTGATGCTATGCCGGATGCCATCAATAAAATTGCTTGGACGGAAATCGACCATTCGCTGCTTGGGATGTCCAAGATTAATTATTATTGAGACGACGTTTTTGCAGCTCGGAGCCACCATTAGGCACGTGATGGCATGTAAAATAATCCGGGGACACACATGTCTATGGCGGGCAGGGAATTTATGTTATGTAGGTCGCCGCAGGAAGATTGTTGACGTGTAACACAAGCTCCCGGTTTTACCCGCTCTATATTGTCTTCGGGGAAAGGGTAGGATTTCGACGCATTTACTTTCGATAACACAAATAAAGGGGCGACCAATAATATATTTAATAGAGTTACAAAAATAATAGGAGTTTTAGGCCAGCTTGGGGAATATATCGGGTTACCACAACTCTCCAATTTTTGATGCAATTTTCCACGATTTGGCTGTCGGGAGAAGACGTCCAAAATTCCCGCAAATAATAAAGAGGTAAAGTTTGTGTGTTTATCCACAACAAAGCCGGATGAAAATCGGTAGCCGAGAGTCTGCCACGTAGCCGTCCGATGTTATGAATTATTCAAAACGCATACATTTCGTCGAGATCCAATTTTTTGTTAGGACTAGAACAGATTTCGAGGTGGAGAAATGAAGCCGTCTCAAGGTCCGTACTGTTAAGTCTGACATGCAAATGCAACATCAGTCATTGTGCTGATGAAAAGTGGGCGGAAGGCTTGATTCGATTTCAGCGCCTTTTGCATAATTTTAGTTTCAGACACACCAAAAGTGGCAAAATTTTTCTCCCGGTGTGCAGTTTTTATCTCGTTTTGCGTCCGTCCCGGACATAACTCACCGCAAATGGCACACAATGCTGGTAATTAACATGTGAAATATTACAAAAACAAGTGGAATTATTAATCTTGGGTGAAGTTCGGGAGCGAGATTGGCCTGTCACGAGCGGGATACAAATTGAGGCCGCCTCGGCCATCACTTCTTCTAAATCATCAAGCAAACGCATTAATGGCACACACTCACACACAACTCTATTATTTTACGACAGACTAAACGCTTTTTATTCAACAACAGGTAAATAAATGGCATACCACGTCTCTTCCATACAAGAGGTGATGTACGACTCGCCGAGCTTGGGTCTTCTGAAATCTGAAACAATAAAATTTGAATTAATGATTGCTTGAAGGGTTTGATGATTGATTAATAAAATACAGAAAATTTACGGCGTGAGATTGTGAACGTAAGTATTTTAGCAGTGCATACCTTGAATGAACTTATGGCAATGAGGCATTAGTGACTAGTGATTGTGCTGGAGATTACGCATGACGGGAGTATTGTTATATGAGATTTATAAGTGCTGTAAGGAGATTGTAAATCAAACTAGTACTTCGAATTGTCTTCTGCTTCCCGCTAAAGTCGGTTTTCTTAGCACATTTTATAATAATTAAATTTATCAGATCGAAGTGTACATATATTTCTAATTTGTGAGAATAAGGATACAAAAAAATGTTGTAAAAAACCTTGAAAAACTAATTAGGTAGTTCTACAAGCACCTAACAGTGTAACACAGTGTTGGACAAATTCCCTCGTTGTCCGATCTTATCTCCGGTGCTTCACATCTGGCCAAATAACTTAATAAATCGCGGATTCGAGACGTGTTCATCAAAGCTGCCACCTGTTCCCGTCAACTTGTCATGCCACCTCGACATGTTGGGCCACAAAGCACATTTCAACCCATTCGAAATCTCCGATTGATTTTAATTACAGTCGCCTCCATTTTTAATTGGAAAGCATCCAGCACACCCTCTTCGGTTCGTCGAACCGCCCCCACTTCGAAAACAAACAGGGATTTACCTGAAACGCAGGTATAAACGTCGACTGGAGCAAATCTGGGCCGTAAACTGGCCGACCGTTGGGATACCCTGTCAAAGTCGCCGTTAAGTCTAGCGGAATTGAAAAATTCCAACGAGCTTTTCTAGGAAACCGAAACGAAAATGGAAGCTTTTACGATGTACTTGCAGTTTTAAGCGCCCATTACGACCTACCTGGGCCCACATGGGCCACGGGGAGCCCAGGAAGGCAATATTGACTGGGTTTCCGCCCAGAGATATTTTTGCTCTAAGTTTTGGTTCCCGAAAAAAACGCAAGAAGAAGAACTAAAAGAGCTAGGAGTGCTAGGACAAAAAAATCTTATTTCATCGTAAAGAACACATCAAGATCTTAGATCTATGTGATAACATGGGATTCAATCGATTCGATTATGAGACACTTTGGTGGGGGGATTGGACATTTTTTATGCTTTTTATTTTGCCGATTGCAGCAAAACTATTCTAGAAGATGGAACTATTTTGACGTGAAACTATGTAAAATGATCTGGGGAGTTGATTGGCGTCGAGAAAATTGCAAAATTCATAATAGTTTTCAAGTTATCCACATACGTATACAGTGAAGTTTTTTTCGCTGAACATCACATAACACACATACCTAACTTAATATTAATAATAATAATATTACTATTAATATATTAATTGTAATTTTTGTTAAGTCAAGTGGTTACATAGCAGCGCCAGTGTTCAGCAAAATACTAAAAATCTACACTGAAAAAAGTGGCAGTAAATTTACACAACAATTACAACTCAGAGCCAGTAAACTTTTGCAGTAATTGATATGAAAATTTACATGTTTTCTTAATGTCACAAAACTAATGTAAAAACATTTAAAATTCACAACACAATTGTCGTAAAATAATACATTCATTTTAAATTTGTTCTTTACAATGTAAACTGATTTTGTATAAAATCACGTTATGTAAATTTATATTATACTTATATTACATTTGTGAATGAGAACCAATGAAGTTTTGCAAAGATCACGTGGGTTTGTATTTTTTTGTTGATTAGAAGTCAACTCGCAACGTGCTTCCAGATAACTTAGGTAATGTTCAAAAATTCAAAACTTAACGTTGATGTGTTAGTAATACAAGACTACAAATTTTGGTAAAGATAGAATGGGCAAGTTTTTGCAAAATAAGGTAACCAGTCTATATTTTAGCAATATGTTTAAGTGTTGTTTCTGTCACAAAAAATTCCTGTCAATACACAAATATAATACTTATTTACAGTTGCAGAAATACAGAAATACAGTTGCATCCAAATATACAGTGGGGACTTTATTTAAATGCACATTTTGGGTAAAACTTGAATTAATTCTTATTGTTGCATTTGTTATTTAAATTTTCTAGCGATATTGGTTGATGACTACGTCGTTAAATGATATGATAATAAAAGAGGCAATAGAATCTAATGCTCCATGCATTCTAGACTTTTGTAAATAATTGTTACCTATTTTAACTGATAAAGTACACATTCAATAATGTTTTAGCTGAAGATTTTGTGTTTATATGGACAAAGTCTTGATACTTGAAGCAACGTTAAGCGTGGAAGCCATCAAATTGGCATTTGGTTTTTTATTTTGGCATATTTGAAAGCTATTGCCACAATTCTGGAATTTCTTTTTTTTTTACCTCAAGCTCCATCTAGATACAGCAAGCACTACAAGTAAGAAAATAATTATCGCTCTAATCAATAAATTGTAAATGTAAATCAAATAAAATCAAATCAAATACGAGTTACCTAAGTACTAGACGTTTTGTAAAAATACACGTAGCATGTAATTTTGCGTCACCGTTCTTGGTCACAAAAAAGCATTACCTATATTGTAATTTCACAGTAAAACTTTTTCAGTGTACACTGTATAAAACAGACATGTATAGTATATCTACGAAAAAACACCCTTAACGACAAATTTTTGCCTGGAATAAACCCAAATCAGTGACCCCAAGTGACAACGGACAACCAATAAATTTAAACCGCACTGGTTGACTTAGAATATTAGGAGTTGTTATAAAAATTTTATGGTAGCTAGAAATTTCGTAGATGAACTATATACTCTTTCAACGATTTAGTAACTATATGGTTCAATGTAAAAAGATTTTCTTGTCCTGGGTTTGCTACAATGTGGACCGTTTGCAGTGTTTATAAATGTTTGTAAACTGAACCCATTTTTTATTATAATTTTTTAACCTAAACATTGTCTGTTTATTAGTTTTGGCGACCCTAAGATGCGGACATTAGAGGTGATGTAAAAAATAAATAATAGATTCAATCCAATTTCATGATAAGACAAGTTTTATTCATCTGTCAATACATAGAAAGGGGCACCTGTATAATAGGGTTTTGTATACACAAATGAAGGTCAAATGGGCCCTAAAAAATGCACACACTCCTGGCATTACTATTAGAATAATAAAAGAAAAAATCTTTGGTGGTATTGTCATCTAAACAATTTCGAATATCACAAACATACAAAATTATAGAGGGTTGGTGGGCCCAGCGTCATAAATAAAATAGAAAAATGAATAAAATAACGATCACGTGACGTGTCGTTTGTGCGAATCGTCCAATTTCACAGTGTTGGTAGCTCATGCAAATGAGTAATTTGTCGCGCGATAAAAACGCACCTAATCTAATTAACGGCTCGCTATCTGCGATCTTTGTCGATTTTGAGCCGGAATGTTGAAACGCGGCCCGCTAATGACTCCATACATCATCCGGTTTCCTTAAATAATAAACCGTCGACAATAACAGTTCTTTAATCGGTCGGCTGTGGTAATTATGTCGTTTCTGCGTCTCTAATCGTCGCTATATGAATAATTCCACGTGTGAAAAACACGTATTGGTACCCTTTGGTAATTCGTCGCGTGCGTGACAGATGTCGCCGCGATAGCGACGCTCAAATCTCAACTTTACCATAATCGAATTTCGTTGATTCACCCACCGATGAGATTTACGGCAATTATCGTTACCACCCCACCTGGGACACGAAGGGATGAAGCGATTTGTAAATTCCAGATAATGACGGGTTGATAATAATCGTTTTTTTTTACGCTATTTGGCGCGGGGTGAAGAAAAAACAAATAGTAGTTAATGGGCTATGGATGGTTTCTGGAAAATGAAGGGGAAAAGGAAAAAATAATTTATTTAAAATGAATTAACATTCGATTTAGACAGCGGTTTTGCCACAATCCCCTATAAGTTCAGCACCCCCACAAGCCTCCCATCTAAAAAACCACGCATATTAACTCCATCGAACCCCCGAACGTTGCCAATTTCGGCGCAACTCTCTCCTTTGTCAGCGAAAGCGTGTCATAAAACGTTGAAAATTCCTCCCTCCTGAAATAAGCGATAAACAATAAATCAGTGGCGTAAAATTTCCAATATCGGCGATAAGTCATCGGCCGGTAAATACACATACATATACGCACATCGGCGTGTCCTTAAATGCGGCACGCTATCAAACTTTTCTTCCGCTCATTGTCCTTAAATTTGGGGTGCAAAGGGAGCACGCACCTGGGCGCACAGCTGCAAGGATGCTGCGACAAGGTAAAACGGCACTTATAACGCCTATGCCGAGCGACGAGACCGACATAAATCACCCGAGCTTTTTTTCGAAAGAGAGATTTTTACGGTGGATGTGTGAGGCACGAATTGCGTGTCTTTGCGAGGATAACGCGCAATGCGAAGCGATTAAACTATGCATCGGAAATGTTTACGACCCTAAGGAGAGTGGAGAAAAATTACTAAATTTTGATTAGGAATTTCAGTATTATGCGTAATTCCAGAGGTTTAGATAATGGTGTAAAGGAAAGGATAAAGGAGTAAAGGAAAAATCTGTCATACAACTTTCATATTTCTTTCGTTGGCAGTGTTGGCACACAACATTTATTTCAAACAAATTAAAATACTGGTAATGGTTCTCCTTTTTTTTACACATTTCTCTTAATTTTCTCTGGACAACAATTCGGTCACTTTTTATACGAGTATTTCTTATATTTCAGTGGGCAACTGCTTTTAGATTTAATTTCTATGTTATAAAATACAATAATGATACTAAAATACACTAGAAATCTTTGAATGAACGTGTTTCCGTTGTCAGTTAATGCCCAAATTCAAAATAAATCTTTTTTCCTAAATTTGACACCATACTTTGTAAGAAGTTCTTCTAGTACTATAGACTTTTGTTTTATCCTGGATCGTTTTTTAATTTTGTACACTTGAATAAAGTCATATGCGAAATTAGATTTTCTTAACAATTTTCTCTTAGATGCTACCGATCTTTTCAATACTCTTATAGTTCTTCTTTGGCTTGCATTCGTTCATTACGAAAAGCTGACTGATTAGCTAGTAAGTTCAAGTATTTGATTTATTTGAAAACGAAACCAAAATAAAATTGTTTAACGTTGAACAAATTCAAAAATTTTGCTTTTTTTACTAACAATTAAGCTTTCATACTTAATTAAACTTACTTTATACTAATTTGTAATAAAATCAGGTCATAAGATGTGAACTCAATTGGTTCCCTAAACTTTATTTTTTAAAAAATAAAAAATAAAACGTTTCTTTTGAATGTTAAAAAAATTATGCAAGGAATATGATGCTGTTAGGGCTAATTTGTTCAATTTTCCTCTTTCTTCAGCAAAAACCTGGCTGCTTCTGAGAAGAGATATTTATTGTTGGGGCATGGTTTATTGATTTTGCAATTACTTTTTCTCTTATAAAGCAAATTGACGGAAATGAGTAAATTTTTAGGTTCTTAAGGTTCGTCGTTTCCAAATTATCAAAAATTCTGTGTTGCCTAGGGCTCATTCTAACATTGACCAAATTATTTAATTGCTTTCTTACTAGTTTGTCTTAATCGTCCTTTATTTTCATTAATAATAAGTGATTAGTAAAGCTAAAGTGGCAAAAAGTTGGATTTATTCTAGTAATGCTCGCAATGATGAGATCGGAACGCAAATTTGATAATTAATTTATTAAATAAAACAAGGGTTTAATAACGAGGAATAATTAAACGCTAAGTTCACTTCCTAAAAAGGTTTAAATCGTAAACGATAATTTATAAACATTATGTGAAAACAGTTAGTTAGTATTACTAAAAATTATTTATACAGGCTGTAAATGGTAATAGAACTCGTCAAGACCAACAATTTTTCTTAATAACTTTTTTTTTAAACGTTTTAGTTTTTGAGTTAAAATTATTTCAAAATCTTACACAATTTTCTTACACGCCACTGGAAGCAAAGTTACCTAGTCGACCGTTTCCAAGCAAATTCATGAAAATTAAATTAAATTTATTATTACTTTTCTATGTTGGGGCATTTCATAAAAGGCTCGTCAATTTGTAGGGGGAAAAATGTTTTTAAAAATGCGATTTTGAAAAAATGGTACACAGAAAAAGTGTTTGTCTTGATGAGTTCTACCAATGGTTAACATTAATGTACTTATTTCGCTTACACCCTGTATATTTACGAAAAAAAAATGTATTAATGTAAATCCCTTTTTCAAATAAGAGGGACAACTACACTTTTTACTTCTCCCTACTAAATACGCCACTGGATTTGTCCATTCCATTTTTAATTTTTTATTTATTTTAATCTTCACGTCAAAAATATTTAGCTTAGCTAGTGAGTGTTCAGTACCTAGGTAGGTGTAGGTATAGCTTTTTATAAGTAGTAGTAAGTATTAGATATCTATTATTTTTTCTTAGCAAATATTATGTATTATTTAAAAATACATTAGCACTTAGCACTTAGATTATTTTACCTAGCAGTTTATTAGCTTCCTTTAATAACAACATTATTAAATACGAATTTATTTAAATTTAAATAAAAAAAAATTATTTTTAAAGCATATTTTAACCATAAAAATTGTCGTAGTAGGATGCCACTTGCAAGAAAAAATTGCATATCTGGAGAAATAAATGGAATTTTTTTAATATGATCACAGTTTTAACGAACTTTATTGTATTTATAATTTTTTTTGTAGATAAATATTCTAGCAAAAAACGCTTGGTGCCATTCTTTTGCTAAACCCTGTATGTAATATTATGGTAAAGTGTTGGAAAAACTAAAAAAAAATCTGTCTACACTTTAAAAAGTTCTTGCGTTATGCCAACAACATTTATTTATTTGAACGATCTTAAAAGCATTGACCTTTATATTTGGTCGATATAATATGTCCAACCGATTTATATCTAAAAGAAAGGTACATTGAAGATATAAGGAAGAAAAGATAAGAAAAGATGATCGATTTTTCTATTTACAAGTAAAATTGTAAAATTACAGTCGTGCACCTATTTAATGTAGTGACTTGGTACCGCTAGGGTTAGGTTTGGGTTTAATTGGAACCGTTTCGAAATACTTTCCATATTGTAACACGATATGACTAAGCACTTTTCTAATAAAATCCAATTAGTGCTTGCCGGACTATAACTGTTTTTTCATCATAATATTTGATAAAGTATTAAGATGTGGATGGAAGAAAAATCTCGGGAATTCGAAGAGGAGAGGGTTGGTGGAAGAATGTGGCAGGTGGTGATATGTTGGCTTATCAGCAAGTCATTAGATCACGGTACAGTGCCTCCTATTTCACACTTTATTAAAGAAGCATGCGTGCCGCATTGTTGGAATTGTTGCCGATGGTTGTTGAGGAGTCGAGGTGAGATGTGATGATAGCTACACGCCTGTTTCAATCAATATTACAAGAAGTGATGGGAGGACGGATGGAGATCAGACGAAGATGGCTGGCTGTTCGCTCTGATTGATTTTACAACACTTAATTATATCGATACCACGAGCAGATTTATGAAACCAAGTTTTTCGTTTGATGGAATTTGACGGTACCTTAGCCCTTCGTCCGGAACCCGGAAGGCCGTCACGCGTTTCAGTGCAATTAGCAAAGAGCGATGCATTGAGAGATAAAATTTGCCCCTGAAACATCAATCAAATGGGAGAAGTTGCCCAATCACAACAATAATTATAAGAAAATGCGGTTACGTCACCGAAATCACTTACCCAACGCGATTCAAAGCGACCGCCGTGGTCAATTAAAATCGAAATTTGGGCGGAGTACCCCAAATGTCAAGAGACAAATGCCAAGGAAGAGCGGTTCAAACGAATCTTGACAATTCTGGTTGCGGAAATGATTGCAACACGGCCAAGTGCGTAAGAAAATTTTGCTTTCTAATCAGTTTTTTGGGGTTTTCAACACTGTGTAAACTGGATTATGAAACCCGCTGATTGCTCTTTGGCAACGGTTGCTGTTGGTACTACATTTCTTGAAATTTTCGGACCTATGACCAGCATCCTGTTTTTTTTTTGGCGCTTGGGAAAGGTTTTCGCTGTTGGAAATTGTACAAATCATTATTTACTTTCTAATGGTGAAACGAATTTTCTTATGTCCCAGCGCACTGGCAAGTCCATTATTGAGCCTCAAATGTTATTAACTGGCAGGTACACGCTGTATTTACACAGGGTGATTTTTTTAAACGAGTAGGTATACTCATAAAAATAAGTTTTCCTACGATACTTTTCGAACAGTTTACACACTTTTCACATAGTTTAGTAGGCCCGAAAGTTGAAAATTTCATTCATCTGTCAAAAACATGTGCGTTATTATATGAAGGGTACAGGAGAAAAACGACCTCAGTCCACTTGTTTACGAAAATGAGGTGGAGTTGCAATATTGTAATTTTTGAGAGTACTATCAGATAATTAAAGGGGGAAATAGCAAATACGACTTTAAGTACAAAGCAAAATGTGTTACAAGATACACTATACCGAAGAAAAAAGTGATGGGTCCACGTTGGAAAACTTTGAATTTTATAGTTTGTGACTTTATTTGAGATGGACTGAAGTCGTTTTTCCCCTGTACTCTTCATATCGCACGGTTCTAACGTAATTGTTTGCTTTTATCAAGTATGTTGCTATTCTGTTTATCTGCAAGAAGAGCTCAGAAGCAAGACAACTGATAAAAATCAAGAACTAGAATACACAGGACACTGTTTTCGACGGTCCTCGACTAGTAACACAGTAAAATAAATTTTAAAGTAAAAAACATTTTGCCATGAGTGTTAATTTTTCCAGTGTTAATTTTGATACTAGATTATGTTTAAAATGACTGTTAACATAATACTTACATCTCTTACAAAATAACTTACAATTGAAAAACATTTTCTGTCAGTGTCGAAATTACATAAAAACATGATTTTTACCTTTTACTTTCAAATGATGTTAGCAGTTTATAGTGTAAAATATAACTGCACAGTGTTCAATAATCTTATCTTAGTTGAAACGAGAGATACAGTACGCACAGACTGCACATAAGCACACGTTTTTGGGCAACATATTTTATTTTTTATGGGTACTGTGACAGTTAAAATGGCTGATATAATTTTCAAATTATGTTACAAAAAGTCTATAAAGTTTTGTAAAGTAAAGAAAAACTGTGCTTTCGAAAATATCTCAGAATTAGGTAAGTTACTTTATACTTGTTTTAATGTATTAGAGTAGAACAGTGTGTTAATACGTGTGCTAATTTTACCACGTGATAAAACTCATCAAGTACAACCTTTCTATATAACATTTTGTAAAATTTTTATTTATTACTTTCATTGTTTTCCTCCTTCCTTTTGTGTAAACGAGCCGATCAGTGATTAATAATTAGTTTGTATTCATAGCAACAATTTTTATTGTTGTTTTAAATTGTTCAAATAGTCCGTTTCTATCACAGCGAAAATAGTTCGGTACTCTTGTTTTTGTACCCATAGGCGGGTACACGATTCAATATGTTATCTTTTTCAAATTTTAAGTAAATTGTCGAAACTTTTATCGAAAAAATTACAAATAAAAAAATGTTTTATTTGTTGAGCTCTGTTACTTGTTCAAATTAACACACGTTTCTGATACACATTGTATAAGTACTTTATTATTATTATTATTATTATTATTATTATTATTATTATTATTATTATTATTATTATTATTATTATTATTATTATTATTATTATTATTATTATTATTATTATTATTATTATTATTATTATTATTATTATTATTATTATTATTATTAATTATTAAAAAAA
>OW626787.1:746311-796116 GCA_939628115.1 Tribolium freemani | reverse complement strand
ACGTGACATACGTTTGGCTTCTTTCAGTAAAATGTGATAAACTAATAAAGTTTCAGGTTCAGAAACAAACAAAATTGCTCAAAACAAAACTGGCTGAAAATGCTGAACTAAGAGTACAAGTTTTTGGCTTATTTCAGACAAAATACGCCAATTTAAATGTGTACGTTAAATTAAAGATTAAAGATTTGCAGGATTATTTCCACAAAATCTGTTGAATAAAAAAAGTTTCTAAAATTTCTTAAATTAAAAGAGGGGTGTGATGGAAAACGAGTAAAGTAGCTTAAAATTGACGGAAACAATGTTATGCATACTAAAATGACAAATTTTTGACAAAAAACGTTGATCTAATAAATGAGACTCTTCTTTCAAAATGTTCGTTAAAATGTATGAATTTTTAATGTACCTAAATAAACGTTACTATTAAAAGCTCATAAGTTTGATTTTCTTAAAAAATAAGGAAATTAATAAAATTTCATAGTGTGGCCTCTACAAGTGGGCGTCACCGTCTTATCTGTGCCAACTGAGTCTTAGATAAGCGCACAATTAATTTTTTATTTATGCAGAAATACATTTAGAAACGTGCGCTATTTGTACGGAATAGGCAAATTACATAATTTCAAACAATTCGAAACCGTAGTCAAAATAGTGAACGTAAAGTGTAAGTACTTTTTTCACATATAAAAGCGACATTTCAGATTTGTAAAATCAGTTCCAATCTATTCCAGCAACAACCAAAAATGTACTCCAAAGTAAGAAACATTTTTACTTATAAAATAATTATCTACAAATAATTTTAATTATTAGATTGCCATTTTCGCCTTGTTGGCTTTGTACACCCAAGCCACCCCTATTGGTGAAGCCACTTCGTACGCCACTGTAACCCAACACCAGCAACACCACCAAATCCAGGCCTTGGTCAAAGCTACCCTTCCTGTGGCCGTGCACACCCTTCATGCCGCTCCTGTCTTGGTGCAACAGGCCCATCACACCGTAGACTACCATGTAAGTACCATTAACACTTTTTTAAAAATGGTACTAATTACTTAACAGACCCATCCAAAATACGCCTTCAAATACGGAGTTGAGGACCACCACACTGGCGATATCAAGTCGCAGGAAGAAACCAGGGATGGAGATGTAGTCAAGGGTGAATATTCCGTCCACGAACCCGACGGTACCATCTTGAAGGTCCAATACACCGCTGATAAGCACAATGGGTTCAATGCTGTGGTACACAGGGAGGGACACGCCGCCCATCCCCAACATGTCGCCATCCACCATTAATTCTGACTTATGACTTATTTGTTGTTTTTTACGATGAAATAAATTTATTTTTGATATAATTTTATTGTTTCGTTGTCTACCCATCTGCACAAAAATGATAAACAAAGTGGCGGTATTGAAAATTATTAAAAAGTAATAAGAAATGGTTGATTTGAACGGAAAATGATCTACGAGTACATTGGTGTTAAAGTTGCAAAAAATCAGGCTAGTGGTACTACAAAGTCAGACAAAATTACATAAGTTTAAACGAAAAATTTTATTATCAATGAGCGACTAGACTAGAATTCCACTTATCTAATTTAATTAAGTGCCAACAGGTTATTGCTAATTAATAGTACCACCAAACACAATTTTTCCCAAGATTCAAGAGTTTTTGTTCCGCTCCTCAGATTGCATAAATTGCATTAGGAGAGTACCGGAAGCATTTGCAATAGTTACACAATCACTGTGTCCTTGACTCCAATCAAGGAATGAGGTAAAAAACTAGATCCCTTTTAACGAGTTCACACTTTCTGCAGTACCGTGTCCTTGTAAATTAACGACCACTTTACGAAATCGTTACTTAATAAATAAAGTGGTACGATTTTTTCCAAATGTACAATACTTCCGATAAGACAGTAGCGCAAGGCGCACCCACTGGTTTCGGTAGTACCTACTGATTTGTGAAAGCATAAATTAATTAATTTCATAACTAATCATTCTGGAAACTGATGAACCGATGAGTCTATTTTTAGATCGGAGACATTGACATTTTGAAGGTGGTACCTGTATTATAAACTCGTTCGAAATTACTACAATGGAAATGTCAGTGGTGCTAAGGTCAATAGCACTTCCGAAACAATCAATTTTTTACGAGAATCCAATAATTAAGTTTCAAAATGAACCCAACTGCCAAAAAAACCAAACTCATCTGAAAGGTTGCATAAGAAATCGTATCGCAATCAAAGAATGGAATGTCGATCCTTACGAAATGTCCCTTCATTTGCAATAATCAATAATTTATAACCCTTATTGTTTCTCGAATCAAAACCTTGTGAATCATGGTCCCTTTTATGGGCTTTCATCCAACCCATCGCCTTTCAAAGTAGCCCAAAATCCCGATCTGGGTCAACTTGCACAACCCAGAGCCAGTATGCCACAGGGCCCAGTTTCCATTGACAGTGAATGTGCTCCAAAAGTATAAAAAGATAAGTGGAGGATGCTCCAAGTCAGTCCACTCTCATACTTTTCAACAACATGTTCGTTAAGGTACTCACTTCAAAATTTTGAAACCAATGTTCAAAAAATTAAATTAAATTAACAAAATAACACATTTTCTTGGTAGGTTTTTGGCATCGCTGTGTTGGTGGCTTGTGCTTGGGGTGAACACGGCCACGCCACTTCGTACGCCTCCTTCTCGCAACACATCGGAGCCGTCGCCGCCCCCATTGCCAAAATTGCCGCCCCCGTTTACACCTCCCATGCCGCCCCTTTGATCGCCTCGCACGGTAGCTCCTACTCCAGCCTGGCTTACGCCGCCCCCGCCATCCACAGTGCCCCTCTTCTTCACGCCGCCCCCGCCATCCATGCTGCTCCCTTAGTCCACGCCGCCCCCGCCATCCACGCCGCCCCTGTGCTACACACCGCTCCTGTAGTTCACGCCGCCCCCGTCGTCAAAGCCGTCGCCGTTGAGCAATACGTAAGTACTCGTAATTTTTTTTCTCTAGCAGATGTTAAACTATTTCTTTATCAACTTTTTTAAGTAGATAAAATAGCAAAGATAAATAAAATAGCACTTTAACTACAAGGGTAGATACAATTTATTTTTTAATTTAAAATTTTTAATTTTATAAATCTAGAATAGATCAAATTATTTTAAAGCTTTTTCAAGAAAATTTCTAGAAGTGGATAATAGCACAGGTAGACAAAATGTTTTAAGTTTATTTTACATTCCTTTTTAAAGGACGGGACACTTTGCACAAATTTTTAGACTTTAATTTCAGTTTTTACGAAGAGTATCATCAGTAGAAGTAAATTTTTCTTTATAGGAACTTATTAGTACCAGTCAAATTGTTTGCAACCTACAATTAGAGACACAAAATTTGAAATACGAGCAGGAAAAAGAAATACAAATTGATGACGTACGGGACACAAAAAAGACCTCACATTTTTTTCGTTGAACAATCGTTATAAAATTCTGTTAATTTAAAAGGCACTAATTCCAACAACAATCTTGTGTGTGCTCTAGCTCTAGCTCTAAAAAAGTTATTCAGACAGGTATTAATTATTAAAAACTTTAACAATAATAAAATTACACAACGTAAATTAAAAATTTTTGGTTTTGTTTAACAACGTAAGAAATAAGAACAACATTTTATGTTTGCTATAACGGACAGGACAGCAAAAGTTATAAAAATAAAAAAGTAATATTACTAATCAATTTACTTACCGATTTCAGTTTTCTAAACTACCAGAAACTAGAACAATATTCAACAGTTGTAGTACCTACGTCAGTATTTTATGTTATCGCCTACAAGGCAATGTATGTAAATTTTAGAATCCAATGAATAACTTCAATTTAAATGATAATCCTCTCCCAAAAACTCATTTGTATCAAAATACATTATAAACATTATAAACTTTATAACATTATAACATTAGTGAATTTGCACAAAACGTTTTTTGTGTTTATACCATACGTTAGAAATTTTTTCTCTTAGCAACGTCTTAATGTAGCCAATACAAAATTGAGAAAGAAGCTTATAACGTAACGAAGTTTGTTTAGGTTTGTGATGCGCAAACGCACTATTATAAATTTAACATTACTAAAATCATTTTGAAATTTCGGTTCAGGTTGCATTTTTCCTGGAATGGCTGTCTATTTAATTGAATTTACAAATTCCAACATATTAATTTGACAATTTAAGCGATTAACGGATTAACAATAACTTTTTTCTCTTAAACTTGAAGTACAGCTATAGAAATAAATGCTGTATTATACACGACGATAAAGATTGTTTATCTACTCGTGACTTCCTCACTCTTGGACTTAACCTTTTCACTCGTTGACAAGCAATCTCTTTATCCTCTTAATCAATAAATAACTAAAATTTCTATTTTTTTAATAAAATTTAGGCCCACCCTAAGTACGACTTCAGCTACGGTGTGGAGGACCATCACACTGGCGACATCAAGTCGCAGCATGAAACCCGTGATGGAGACGTGGTCAAGGGTTCCTACTCCGTAGTTGACCCTGATGGTACCCACAGAACTGTCCATTACACCGCCGATCATCATAACGGTTTCAATGCTGTGGTCGAACGTTCGGGACATGCCGTCCACCCTGCGAAAGCTATAATTGCCGCCCCCGTGGCTAAGGCTGTGGTCGCCGCCCCCTTGCATGGGTTGGGTCTCAGCGCTTATGGACACTTCTAGACTGGGATTTTTTACTGTTGTAGAGTTTTTATTCTTGTACAAAATATTAAAAGTATATTTTTGAGTTTTGTGTTTTGCACTTTCCTATACTGATTCATGGGTGTTATTTAACGAAGATTGCTTAAATTTATGTAAAAATTGAGCTCGTTTTGCGTAATGTGGAGCCGTTTCTTAATAAATGGACTTGTCACTGAATTCCGATGGTGCGAAGGTGTGAGGTAAGATTAATGCACTCGTGAGAAAACCAGAAACAACTTTTTGGATAGATGAGCTACCTACAAGATTTGCAGTGTTTCTGCATTTATCTTATCATACACAAATTATCAAGTATCATTGAGATTTTATTCATGAAAAATCCTTTGAAAACAGTTTGAGAAGCTGAAAGTGACTTTTAAAACCATCACAATGCGCAATATGACAATAATGAATTAGCTTCATGTAGTTGTAATTTAATCATAAATAATCTTTTTTAGTTAGAAACAGGAATTAGCAACACGCATTTTAATTTTTTCTAATTTTAACAACTAGGTAAAATTGTATTACGTAATTTACATGTGTCAGTGTTAGTGATTTATACCTAAGTATTATTTTAGAAATGTAACAATAACAAAACTTTTATATTTTTGAAGGTCAATTTTTTTCAAATTCTAAACCCTACTTTACTAGGAACCGAAACATCAGAGCATAACGACCAACCGTGAAGGTTACATTCAAGCATTTACTCCAATCTAATTACTCCACAAATCGACTACTTATTAAATAATCAGGTTATTAACATACGATAATTAACCAAATTATTGCATAAAATTGATCTCTTTACCGTGAAAATTACCAAGAAAGTCTTTTTACCATAACCTTAACAACTATTAGGTCAACAATTGACTCGGTTTTACAAAACATTAAATTGAGAAACAAGCACTTGGCAATGTACTGTATTGTTATAAAAATTTGTATAAAAACTAATAACTCGAGGTCTTTTACAATGCTCAGATTCTTATAAATATCGAAAGAAAAATTCAGGCTGGCAGTACCGATCAAAATGTGCACCGTTAAAGTGAGTACCACCGAAAATAATTTTCCGCTTGAAACCAGTTAATTGCAGATTTTACTATTTTCCTTGGCTTGTGCTTGTGTGTCTGAAGCCTTGTACCTCAATTACCCGGAAGAAGCCACTTCGTTCGTCGAAAAAGAAACGGTACCAATTTATGAAAAAGCCGCGGTACCACTGTACGGAAAACCAGTGGTGCCCCTGTACGGAAAAGCGGCATTGCCACTATATGAAAAACCAATAGTACCAATTTACGGAAAAGCAGGAATACCACTTTATGAAAAACCAATAGTACCAGTCTACGGAAAAGCAGAGGTACCACTTTATGAAAAACCTATAGTACCACTCTATGGAAAACCTGCGGTTCCTTTATATGGCTATGAAGGCGAAGGCGGATACGTAAGTAAAAAAATTGCCCAATTTCCGTAAAATCAACGATATTTTAGGCATACCCTAAGTACCAGTACAGTTACGGGGTGCATGACCCGCACACCGGTGACCATAAAGCCCAAGAGGAAATCCGTGAAGGTGACGTAGTTAAGGGTTCATATTCACTTGCCGAACCTGACGGTACTATCAGGGTGGTTAAGTACACGGCTGATGATCTTAATGGGTTCAATGCCGTTGTGAGCAAGGAAGGACATGCAGTACATCCGGTTCCAGTTGTGTACAAGAAGCCACTCATTGTTCCGGTGAAGCCCTACATTGCCGAACCGATCTATGAGCATTATTAAGTTTTAACTTGAAACTGTACATTTCGATGTGAAATAAAGGAGTACCAAAGCGGGATTGGGTTTCTCTAAATTCTAATTTCTGTAGGTATAAAAGCTAAAATCGCTTATACTAGGTGAAATCAATTGATTCTAAACAATTCCTTGCTTAAAAACGTTAAAACTGGCTGTAGAAATTGTAAATCGCTTTAAACTAGTCGAAAACGACAGTTTTGTTGAAAACTGATTTTGGCCAATGTTTATTCAAAATTAGCAAAACTTGGTGTAGAAAACCAGAAACCGCTTTATCTGGCGCCAAAAACAGCGATATGATTCCTTGCTCAAAAATGACAAAACTTGCTGTCGAAAACCTAAAGTTGCTGTATTGCGAAATTAAAAACGACTATTAGCTGTTTCAAAACTATAAAAACGCCAACTTCGCATTTTACTAAATTATGTTTTTAAATAAGGTTGATAAAAATGTAAAATTGCTATTAGATCTCTCATTGAAACTAACATGAGATCGAAAATATACTCAATTTTATAGCAAGCCTTGAAAGTGAAGTGTAACTATAGCCACATCATACGCTGCATAAAAACAACATAAAACAACATAACTTCAAAAGTGCGGGCGTAAATAACGGCTAAAATGTGGCTAAAGTATGAATAAACGGCTAAAATATGGCTAAAGTTTCGCAGGCTCAGCTTGCTCTAATTGAGTATTCTTTCGATCTCATGTTATAAATTACATTAGATATAAATTTTTTGAAGTGCATGAATAATTTATAACAACTAATTTTGAGAGAAAATGCGACGTTGGCACTTTTATAGTTTTGACTTTTGAAACAACTAATAGTTTAGTTTTTTTGCTTGAAAACGGCAAAACTCACTGTAATAAAATTTAAAATCGCTTTCTGGTGACACGGCGATGATTAAGCACTTGTTTTGCTGAAGTGTTGAAAAAATTCATTGGCAGAAGCCTAAAATCGCTTTATTCCGCCGCCAAAAATGATGGATAAAGCGTAGAAAGAGTAGAGTTAAGCACTGATTTTATTTGTCAATTTGCTCTCATCTAATTATTATTATTATTAATGCGATGACATAACAACAAATTTACAAGCGGGGGATGAACTGGTGATTTAAGCTTTCCAAGTTTTAACTCCCGAACTGCAAAATAGCTCAATTTCCTATCGCTCAATTTTCATATAAATTACAAAAATCTAAAGATGTGCTTAAACAAACATTGAATTATATAAGTTGGGACGAATTAAGACAATTACAAACATTCTTTGATTTTTTTTAATTGTTTAATTTGCTGGACTTTTGACTTAACTTAATTTTTGGACGACTAAGCTTTATCTGATTGTTTACCACGCCTGATGTTTCCAATTAAGACAGTATGCGGTGTTTACCAGTTGCTACGTCCAAAGGCGTCGATAAATAAATTAGGCGTCGGTAAGTAATTTTGTCGACGCCTTGGACGTAGCAACCTGCTGTTCTGACAATTATTTTGACATTATTTAATAAATTTTTAAAAAAACGTAAGAACGTTAAGGATTACCGATCTCAGACAATAATTGGAGTCGTCGCTACGCTCCTCCTCCAAACAATTGTTTTCGATCGGTAAAGTCTCTTTACCCTTCTTAATACTTAATACAGCGTGTACCAGAACTCGCTCCCCACCGGAAAGGTGCTAGTGGTAACAGCAATGGGGATGGCAAAAATGCAAAAAAGTAGGTCTTTTATTCTTCGTTTGGGAGATACAGAGGTTTCAAAGTGATCAATCCCAGAAGCTCTCTCCTAGGTGTATTGCACACAGTAGATCCGTTACTAAGGAATGAAAAATAACTCTAGTGCACACTTTTATTGTCCGTTCCACATATTTTTGATTTTCTAGCAACATGTTTTGTTCCCGTAGTCCTCCGGAGCAAGGTCTTTTGTGATTGGCTATTTTCAAACGTTCTTATCTTCCAAACGCAGAGTTAGAATTTTTTTGTAAAGGAACTTTAGCTTCAGAATTGCCTAACCTATATGCACCTTTCCGGTGGGGAGCGAGTTCTGATACACGCTGTATACTATTTTAGTGTTTAAAGACCTACCATTACTTTCGTATTTAATGGATTTTAAAGTTGATTTTTATTATTTTGAATTTTATTTATTACGTTATTTACGATCATATGAGGAACTTACCATTAGGTATTTATATTTACCTACTATTATTTAAGACTGAACAAACTATTCATACTCACTGTAGTTTATATGGATTCACAAATTATGTACATTTCTATCTAGTTATAAATAATACAGGCTAGTCCCGAAATAACCTGCCAAAAAAATTGTGAGTCATTAGAAATATCCAACAAGTCCGGAAAACCTTTTTTGTTAGGTCAAAAATAATGGAAATAAATTAACTCCTATACACACACATTCGACGTTACTGAACATAGTCATAGTCAGGAATTAATTTTTAGTGCTTGTAAGAATGACAATAATAATATCTAAGCAACCATACTTGAATCATTTGTGACCGATATTTGTGACAAATCTGACAAATTGAATCAAATTGATGGCATTTTCAATTACTTTTATCACGAAAATGTAGACTTTTATGGGAAATTTTTTTGTGTATAAGTTCTACTCATAGTCACCTATTATTGGATTTTATTTGGCAGGTTACATCGGGACCATTCTGTATATAAACGGCCTCTTAAATTTTGACTTAAGATATTTTAATTTTGACTGCATATAATCAACCCTTTAATTATTTTAGCTTGCCAATATATCGCTGAAAAAGGATTATTATTTTTTATAAACTACTAGTTAATCATCTGCCATACATTTTTAAATCCATTTTATTTTCCGAATAAATTATCTTTACTTTCTGCTAAATTATTAAAGAGATCTATACATTATCTAAATCAAACTAAAATTTAATTTTTTTCCTTTTGAGCGAATTTGAGCTTTTCAATAGTGCTGTACGTTCTGGACGGATCAAAAACCGGTTACGGATTGGATCCGGATCAAATCCAGATTGCGATAGAAAAAAATCCAGATCCTAAATCCGGATCAAATTCGGATCACTGTAACGGATCGTATCCGGATCACTGTGACGGTTCGGATCGGATCAGGCAGATTCCAGGAAAAATTCTAGACGAAATTCATATATCCAGGATTTAATTCACTAATTCAGGTTATTGTACAAGGCTCTGCTGGCAAGTGAACGTTAAGATGTTAAGAATAGTCTGTTCTGGAGCAATAACACTTGCAAAAAATATTTATGTATTCCGGCAACATCGGCACGTTCAGAACGAGTATTTTCTTCAGAACCAAACGAAATTGATTGTCGGGAGAAAATGTTCAGTTATTAGTATTTTTAAATGAAAATCAACATTTAAGTTTTTTGCTTCTTTTTGTTTAATGTGAAATATACCTAATATACTTACTGCTATTAAACTTTGTTTTCGTTATTTATTTACAACTGTAGGTATAAAATATTTGTCAATAGATACCTACATGTACTTCTTTTCGATGATGATTTAATATTTGATCCGGTTACGGACTTGTTTCTGATACGGATCATTTCTGATCCGGATTATTGAAAATCTGATTCGGTTACGGATCGTTTCTGATCCGGATCATTTAAATTTTTATCCGGTACGGATCCAAATGTTTGATCCGTACACCACTATTTTTTAAGAGCCAAAAAATTTTTAATTTACAGTTCTAGGGTCCTATTATTGACCATACGAAATGGTAAAATGTGAGAAGAGATGCGTGCATTTTATACAGCGTGTATCAGAACTCGCTCCCCGCCGGAAACTTGTATATAATTTAGGCAATTCTAAAGCTAAAGTTCCTTTACAAAAAAATTCTAACTTTCTGCGTTTGGGAGATAAGAACGTTTGAAAATAGCCAATCACAAAAGACCTTGCTCCGAAGGACTACGGGAACAAAACACGTTGCTAGAAAATCAAAAATATGTGGAACGGACAATAAAAGTGTGCACTAGAGTTATTTTTCATTCCTTAGTAACGGATATACTGTTTGCAATACACATAAGAGAGAGCTTCTGGGATTGGTCACTTTGAAACCTCTGTATCTCCCAAACGAAAAATAAAAGACCTACTTTTTTGCATTTTTGCCATTCCCATTGCTGTTACCACTAGCACTTTTCCGGTGGGGAGCGAGTTGTATGCATATCATCTCACATTTCACCATTCCGTATGGTCAAAAATAGGACCCCTATGTTACATTTTTCGTTTTTGTGGTAAAATCTTTAAATCAAGACCTTTGGGTCTGTGTGTATCTCAATCGGGACATTAAGGTAACGCAGAACAAAACACCAAAAATCTAAACGTGTCTGGCTAAATTAGTTTTAGTCCAAGTAAAAATAAGAAAATCCACAAGATGTTTTTCGCAAATTACTAAGAAAAAAATACAAGTTCTCTATCATGTTTCTAATCACTGACACAGACACACATGATAAATGACCACGAATTTCGCATTCGCTGCCTTATATCTCTCACGTTCCACTGAAATAAAATAGCAAACCGCTTATTCAGTCTCCAAGTGCCTAAAAAACGGCAAATTACAGCGCGTATCTAGGTTGAAAACTCCGGTTGCAAAACTGGCAAATTTCAGTTTTTCCCCTTGACAAAACCGGACTAATTACGCCCAACAACCGGTATTTAACTGAATTAAAATTGCACAAATCGCTCGACGATACCTTAACATTGTTCCAATCGATTTGCATAAGAGATCACTATAATTGTAACAGGAAGTACAGCGTCGCCCCATTTTCAATACTGCACTTTCAAATAGAATATTTCGTTCAATTAATAGCGTAGTAGTTTAGCATTTTTCCACAATTAAAGTGAATGTGGTTGCTATATAAGAGGGAAGAATTGTTTGAAACAGCAGTACTACACCCGACAATGATCGCTCAAGTAAACAAAACTTGAAACAAGGAGAATTTTTTCTAAAATTTTCGTTCCAGATCGCTGTTTTGGCCCTTTTGGCGGCTTCGGCCAGCGCAGGCCTGTCCTACTCGGGGGGCTTCCACGGGTTTGGAGGGCACGCCATCGCCGTGGCCCCCATTGCCATTAAGGAGACCGTCGTCGATTACCACGTGAGTACCATTATCAGTACCATGAACAAAAACTAATTCAAGTGTAGACCCCAGCACACTACCAATTCAAATACGGTGTCGAGGACCCCAAAACTGGGGATAAGAAAGAACAGTCGGAGGTCCGTGAAGGCGATGTGGTCAGAGGGGAGTACTCGCTAGCTGAACCCGATGGTACTATCAGAATTGTCAAGTACACAGCTGATAAGCACAATGGGTTTAACGCGATCGTGACAAGGGTGGGTCATGCCGTCCATCCGCAACCCATCGTGGTCGAAAAGGCCATCGCTGTGCCCATTGCCGTCCATGGGATTGGGTACGAAGGGCTGGGGCATGGTGGATATGGGTTGCATGGACATGGATATTAAGTTTCTGGTCATTTTTCATCGCTTTTTATACGTCACTGTGAATCGTCGCTCATCTCTCATCGTGTCTCTTGGATATTTCAAGGGAGTATTTATGTTGTAAATAGATAGGTTTATTATGAAAAACAATATAATTTTATTGTAAATTTTGGTTCTTTTATTTATTTTTCAATCATTTGCACCATACAAAACCAAACATTTATCAAACTGAATCAAACTTACAGTAGGTACCAACAAAGCAAAAGTTGCAATAGTTTTCAATATACAGGGACATTTTTTTAACTCTGAACATAGCCCTATGTTCAATCTGAAAAAAAACAGATCAAAGCATTGATCTAATTTACGTTACCAACGATACCTAAAGGTAATTATTTGGTGTCGAGTTATTTGAAGTAATTTCGAATATTTGTTAAAGTAATTTATCATTCCTTACATGTTACTATTACGATTAATAAATTTCATAAAAATTCATCTTTCTTTACTTAAATAATCTTGGAAGATTTAATTGACAAACTGAAATTTTTGACAGTGCGTAGAATATAATTAGTTGCATAGCAATACTCGCAATGCTTTGATCTGTTTTTTTTTTCAGATTGAACATAGGGCTATGTTCAGAGTTAAAAAAATGTCCTTGTATAGCGACTCTTCCGATTATACCGGAATTCGGCATCAACTTGTTCTTTGTTTGGATTACCTGAGCTCTTTTAAAGGAGTTTTCTTTAGTTTTCCCTGTACGTAAGTTTGGCCGTTTCCGAGATATTTAAACTTTTTACATTTTTTTGGATTTGCATCTTCCCTTTCAAAAATTTATAACTTCATTATACACTTCGCCGCAAAATTAAAGGATAGTAACTAAAATTCAATATTTTTTGAAAAGTATGTTTGAATGTGGAAGTATTTTGTTTGGCACTAACATAAAATAGGTTTTTTAAGAACCTATTCGCTCACACTCATTCTAATTTTTCTAAAATAGGCGTAGAACAGAAGAACTTATAATGTCATAGAATTTTTTTAACAAAAATTTACTAAAAGCAGATACTAATAAAGTGTATGACCACCTCTTGATATTACACATGCTCTCATTTGTGTAGACATATTGTGAACTAAAGTAGCAATTTCCTCTTTTTGTTCTGTAGACCACATTTCTTGCAATCTGCAAAAGACTTCTTGTAAAGTCCTCCGAGGATTTTCGTGGGCTCTAATTTTTATTTCGGGGTTGTCTCAGATGTGCTTAATCGGGTTGAAATTCAGATTTTTAAGTGGCCACACTAGAACATTAATTCCTTTTGAGGTAAGCTCTTCTGTCACAATATTTGCAACGTTTGGTCGAGCGTTATCAATAGTTATCATGCATTAAAATGAATTGTGGACCACGTAGAGCAGCAAATGGTTTGCGAATTGAAATTATGGTTTCATCTCTATATCTTAAGACAGTCATTAAACTTCTGTTAACAATTGCAAATTTCGTGCGGTCCTCAAAATGTACAGCGTGTATCAGAACTCGCTCCCCACCGGAAAGATGCGTATAGTTCAGGCAATTCTGAAGCTAAAGTTCCTTTATAAAAAAATTCAAACTCTGCGTTTGGGAGATAAGAACGTTTGAAAATAGCCAATCACAAAAGGCCTTGCTCCGGAGCACTACGGGAATAAAACACGTTGCTAGGAAATCAAAAAGTAGGTAAAACGGACAATAAAAGTGTGCACTTGAGTTATTTATCATTCCTTAGTAACGGATCTACTGTACGCAATACTCCTGGGAGAGAGCTTCTGGGATTGGTCATTTTGAAACCTCTGTATCTCCCAAACGAAGTATTAAAGACCTACTTTTTTTGCATTTTTGCCATCCCCATTGCTGTTACCACTATCACCTTTCCGGTGGGCAGCGAGTTCTGATACACGCTGCATACCTCGCCATACCATAAAAGAGACGCCACCAAATTGGTTTACTTTTCAAATGGCACACTGAAAAAAACGTTCACCTAGTCTTCTTCATGTCTTTAGACGACGATTATTGGTATAAAAACAGAATCTGGACTCATCCCTAAAAAACACGTGCCGCCAATCGCCAAACTGTATACGAGCAAATTCGAGTCGAGCACTTCTGTCAGCTACCGTTAAAACAGTGTCAAAGTGATATGGTTTTAGTCCAGCCTTGCATGACTTTCCCTTTAGGGTATCTAAGCCAATTATGGTACCTGGAGCATGCTGAAGGTGATTTTTTAATTTTTTTGCAGAACAAAAACGTTTTTTTTTTTGGGTAATCCGTAAAAATGGGTCTTCCGCATTTGCTGTTTTGTGTTTTCTACCTTGCTCTGCTCTACTACGGGAGCTGCCGTTCTCCCTATAACGTAGCCAAGCTCTACTGACTACTGGATTGTTGTACATCCAATCTTTGACCAACTTCTTCTTGAGAGAATCCGTCTTCAATAAAAGTCTGTTAGGCGACTTTCCTATCAGATAAATGACGTTGTTCTCTACATTCATTCATGGCGTGCAATTTTTGCAACGATTTCGTGTTTTTTGTTTGAAAAATTAAAAAAATTAAATTGACCTCTATGAATTTTTTAATTTTATTTTAATTTTTTTTATAATTTTTAGTTTTACTGTGTAAAAATCACAAAGAAACTATAAGAAATAATAAAAATAATTTATTTTCTCTAAAAATAAGTAAGTGTATACAAATCATTTATGCCAAGATAAAAATATTGAATTATCCCTTAATTTTGCGACAAAGTAAAATTTTGAAATTATTTTGGGCATTTGAAAAATAAAGCTTGATCTTCGAAGATTACGTTTGGAAAACTTCAAGTACTTTTAACTCAATTTTTTCAAATAGAATGCCTCATCTTTTTTACTAGATAAAAAAAATAATTCAACATCAATCTGTATTAACATTCTCGATACCTAAGTATGTTTAATAGATAGTTTTCAAGGTATTTTGATTTTTTTGTCAATTTGAAAAATTCATTAATCAATCTTGTTTTTACACAATACATAGAGATATTTTTCACTAAATAAACGATTAGTTCTAACTTCTCAGCCATTGCAGGAAAATACAACATGCCACCGAAATTTTCAAAATAATTTTACAGTATGTAAAGTTTTTTTCACGATAACATAAAATACCTACTGTTGACAGCTGAGGTACAACAACTGTTGAATAATATTTAAAGAGTTTCTGGTTGTTTTAGAAAACGGATATCGGTAAGTAAATTGATTAATATTACTTTTTATCTTCGTAAATTTTGCTACCTCGTCCGTTATTGCAAACATATAAAAGTTGCTCTTATTTCTTTCGCCGTGAAACAAGACCAATAATTTTTAATTTCCACTGTCTAATTTTGACATTGTTAAAGTCTTTAATAATTAAAACGTGTCTGAATAAAGTTTTTAGAGTTATACACAAGATTTTTTTGTCCCCTCCGTCTTGTTCTTCGGTTTCGTGGTTTCAAACGTTTCAACAAGTTCCACCTTTTACTTCAAAAATAATTGTTGGAATTAATGCCTTTTAAATTAACAGAATTTTATAACGATTGTTATATAAATGTGAGGTCTTTTTTATGTCCCGCGTTCGCCATCAATTTGTTTCCACAATGTATCTGATATGAGAAAAGAGCTTTGACTGCTAGTAATGATTGGTTCAATTTGGCCACGTGATCAGTTAATCCAACGTTTGATTGCAATTAATTTATACAAACGCTTCAATAAACAGGAAATAAAAATTGGGGCATTTTATTTGGAAAAATTGATTTATGGTTCAGTATTTGAAGTTCTCCAAATGTAATGTTAAAAATTCCGAATCTTATCATTTTTTTTTATTTTGAAAACATTAAAGAAAAGATTTCTTACTTCCTCTTTCATATGCCCAAATATGGCAAAAATTCCCTTTAAAAACGAACGCAGAGTAATCGAAACATGCAATAAAAAAATATAGGTTATTTCCATTAAAAATTTAAGTTGATGCCGAATTTTCGGTATACTTAAGTTTCGCCATCTTGAAAATATATTCATTATCATTATATCTGTACATAAACTTTTAGAATGATAAATATCGTAATTGAAAATCTCAGTACTTTTAATGTGAGATTTATAGTATAATAATTAATTAATTGTATAACAACAAACCCTTCACACTGTCACGTTGTTCAGGTTTTGCAATTTTTTAGAGTGGAAAAGGTTGCTTTATTGCATAAGACAATGTCTCAAAAAGAAAATTTTATTTGCCTTCGACTTGTTTAGGTAATTGTCTGGTTTAGTTTGCGCTACACTGACTTTAATGTTTAAATGTTTGTGTCATTTTAAAAGTTTAATTATGGATATTTTGTTCAGATAAGACTACGGTTATTAATAACTTTGGCTCCTACGCCTGTTTCATTACGGGAAAGTTCCTGATTTACGACAACTTCAGGTCTATTGTTTTATCTTTTTAGCAGTTTTTCTGCAAAAGTTGCGCCCACTTTGGTGGTATTGTTACACTTCTAAACAGTTTTTATTAATATGTGTGTAATGCAATTGTGAATATAATATACATGTTATTATTACTACACATCACAACGCACTAATGATTTTAACAATTTAATTTATTATTAGGTAACAAATACAGTGAATAACAAAACCAGTTTTTTATCCCTCAAATTGCAATTCCTAATCAATTCCACCCGATCCTGAAATGGTCGGATGGGCAGCTTTCCCAATCCTCGTAACCACAGCATTGAACCCATTTTTATCATCAGCGGTGTACTTCACAACCCTTATGGTACCATCAGGTTCCACTAAAGAGTATTGCCCTTTAACCACATCGTTCACTCGAGCTTCGGTTTGCTCCTTTTGGTCTCCAGTTTTAGGGTCACCTACTCCGTATTTGAACTCATATTTTGGAGGGGCCTAACAATTTTATTAAAAAAATAACAATAAAAAACCCATACTTACGTAAACGTCTACAATGCGTTCGCCACCTCCTATTACACCTACGCCGCCCCCAAGACCTAGACCAAGTTCGCCGTCACCAAACCGTCCGATGTATGAAGTGGCAACACCAGCATTGGAGGTGGCAGCAAGAGCAACAAGTAAACAAATCTAAGACAATTATTTAAACTGAAAATTGGGGGCTCACCTGGCTGATCATTGTGATGGTTGGGTTGAGTATGAGTGGCTAATGGTGGTAACTGCTTTTATACAGGTTTGGGTATGATTTTTTGGAAATTTAATGATTTGAAAGTTGGGCGAATTTGGTTTTTAGCAGTTTTCCGGCTCAATTTTGCAAAGGAAAAAATATTTTTGGTTTAATTTTTATACAGTACCAGGGTAATGTTTGCTTATTGTTTGAAGTTATTTTTTTGTATTGGAAGTAATTGTGAGCAAATATTGCATCAACTTGCACTAAATCAGATTCAGATAGAATTGAGCTGAATATTTGCATGTAATTATTTCTTGATTTTCTGATGTAATAACTAATAAGCGATTTGATCGTCTTTACCACATTTAAGATGAGTTGGCAAGTAAGCCAAGTTCATCATATTACCAAACTATTCAAATTTATTATTTCAAAAATCACTAAATATAATTTAAAATGTAACTTGTCTTTAACATTTAACATATTGCATCAGATATGTTTTTTCTGATTTGAAACAATATTTTTGATTCATTTCTTAATTAGTGATTAACTGATTACTAGTGATCTCGTACCAACGGTTTCGTCAATATTTTTTCTGACCCATTTTCTGCATTCTGTTGACCATTGGGTCAACTAAAAGTATCCAGATTATTTTAAAGACTAAGAAAAACCCAATTTAAATTTCATTTTTTATTGTTGCACAAAAAAAGATTAAAAATTTAATATGCATGGCTTCTTTAACCCCATATTTTATACGTTTCTTCTAATAGTTTACTCGATCTATTGTGAACAGCAATTCGGTAATATGTATTTATATATATATATATAGTTCAATAAGCAGATACTTTTTAGTTTAATTTGCCAATTAGGCATGCTACAACATTAGTGCCTACTAGTTATGCGTACAAACTGAACCAAAAGTAATGCACAACATTCATAACTTTGTTATGGTTCATTTTTCAAAAAATCCGCGATCTAATTCTTTAAATGGTATATTTTGGCACAATTACATTTATGACGTCATTAGTGTTTGAGTAATGACATCATTTTTAGTTTTTTTAAATGACGACACACAGTTGTAAACATATTGTTTTTTGTAGTAATATAAATACTCCTTTATTTTTCTAGTAAGTAAAAGAAAATAAAAAAAATAGATAAAAAATAAAAAAGAAGAAAATAAAATAAAACAGTTAAAAAAGTTATTTATTTATTACTACCTACCTATTAGCTGTTTCAAAACTTTGTAAACCCCAACGTTGCATTTTCTCTCAAAATTAGTTGTTATACATTATTATTTATGGACTTCAAAAAATTAATAGCTAATGTAATTTATAGTTTCAACGAGAAATCTAATCATTAATAACTATTTTACATTTTTATCAACCCTATTTAAAAAAATAATTTGGTAAAATGCGACGTTGGCGTTTACATAGTTTTGAAACAGCTAATATTCTCTGTTTCAAAACTACGGAAATGTCAACGTCGCATTTTACTGAATAATTTTTTTTTTTAGGTTGATAAAAATGTAAAATAGTTATTATTATTAATGATTAGATCTCTCATTGAAACAATAGATTACATTAGTTATTAATTTTTTGAAGAGCATGAATAATTTATAACAACTAACATTGAGAGAAAATGCGATGTTGGAATTTTCACAGTTTTGAAACAAAGAGTACATATCAGTTTTTTTTAATAATTGAATAATTTAAAGTAGGTATGTATTCAACGTTGTTGTATCCTGACCTACTTTTCAATTTTCTTCACTGAAAAAGTTTAATGAAAAAATATATTTTTACCAAATTTTTCTTGGATATTCTTAACTTTTTTTTGTTTATACAAGCATTTTTTTCTTATTATTATTAAACCAGATATTTAAATTTTCAATTTTAAAAAGTTATGCTCGACGTTATGTCACGTACACATTGTACTTTTCTGTACTTTGTCCAAGCAAATGGTGAATTCCGAAATCATTTATTTTCATCGATTATTATTTATTACTATAGTATTACCGTAAGTTAAATAAATAAATGCATTTTGATAATTAAAAACCCAAATTTTTAATATTAATTATACCAAAAAATATTTAGATCTTTTATGCACACATGAAAATATCCAAATATCCAGCTGACACCTACCTCAAAGTTCTTTTTTCTTAATTTTGCGACTAAAATATTTGAAACTTTTTCGTGTTGTCAATTCCGATCCAATCTAAATATACATATTTTACAACTTACATGCTACTCGTAAGTATAAATCATATTCCTGGTATTTAAAAGTTGTCTCAATCATTTCTAGTGCAGAAGATGATTTTTTAAATTTTCAATAGTAGATGGAAAAAAGTTATTTTATTATGAATGACGACTTTTGAAAAAAAAATTAAAAACGACAGACTCGGGGAAGGTTCCCACCAACCCTCGAGTTATGATTTTTTTAAACAGAAATTTCAGGGTTTCTAAGCATTTTTAAATACTCACATCCAATTAGGTACACGAAACCTAAATCTCTCACGTGAATAATCAATCATAATATAATAAACGCAACAGTTTTCAGGTCAAATAACACGCCTTTCTTAATCAAACATTTATTGTTTATTGAATTAAATAACTAAGACAATCGCAACATTACATTAGTATCCCCCGATTCCATGATGCACTACAATTCCATGACCGTATCCCCCTTCGTAACCGTGCCCCAAAAGACCCACTCCTCCTTCGTATCCATGCCCCAAAAGACCCACTCCTCCTTCGTATCCATGCCCCAGGAGTCCCACTCCTCCAACGATGCCATGGGCAACAGGTACTACTTTCTTGACCACGACTTGCGGGTGCACGGCATGACCCACACGATGGACGACCGCATTGAACCCATTATGGTCATCAGCGGTGTATTTGACCACGCGCACGGTGCCATCGGGCTCCACCAGGGAGTACTCCCCTTTGACAACATCCCCATCTCGGACCTCGGACTGCTGGTGCTTGTCGCCGGTGTGGTGGTCTTCGATTCCGTATTTAAAAGCGTATTTTGGGTGCGTATGCACGTCCACGACCCCATGGCTCACCCCAACCACCCCATGGCTCACCCCAACTACCCCATGGCTCAGCCCAACTACCCCCACGTGGTCCTCCAATCCTCCCAGAACAACCCCAGCGCTGGCTACGCCCAACAAAAGGGCGACGATTGCGACCTGAAAACACCCTCAGATGGGCCAATTTGTGGTTCAGTACTCACTTGTGACATCATTTTGATGGTACTTTATGGTACTACACTGATTGCTGGGTTGGTACTGCGGTGTTATATAGTGAGACAGTGGCCGAAAAATTGTAAATTTGCTCGCGAGATTGACGGTTTGAAAGTGGAACGAAATATTTTTGTTGCCAAGTCCAACTCTGTGACATTTATTTTTTTGAAAAAATACGACACAGCTAGTTTCATTGGGCGATTTGTTGGGGAAAAATATAAATACAGGCATGTGTGTGCGTAATTTATGCGATAATTTTAATAAAACCTAATTAACTTGTTTGAATTACCCAACTTTGGCGCAATTATAGTCGAATGTCATTAATAATACAATTAGGATATTATGTCATTACCGTATTAATTACCTTAGAATAGTTAAGAGGCAAAGAATGACAAAAAAGACAAAACATTGCACCCACACCTTTCTTCTAAATTTGTATAAAAAAACACAAAATAAGTTTTTGGTGATGTTTTGTTTTTATAAACTTTATATCTAATTGGCGCAGTCAGTAGATCAGTTGTACAAATTTTTGGAATTTAATTCGAAGGAATTGCTTGAAATTCTTCGGAAATACTTTTTAAATTATATATTTTTTAAATAATTATTAAATTAATTATTATTTACGAGTAAATTATTGAATTATACTGTAGGTATTAGGTAATCATTTGTGAATTAGAGATTTTTTTTGAAGTACAGGAGTTCTCTAGTTTTATTCGAGATAGAACTGCTTGGAACTACGTTTAAAATTTCTTAGAACCAAAATTAAATTGGAATTGATACAATTATGTTGGAGTTATAACAGGAATTGATTTGGAATTTATCTCGAACTACTATGGGTTACTGAAGTTACTGTAATTTTTTTAGAATTACTGGTATTATTTGATATTTTTTTATAAATTGCTGTGTCTTTTCGGAAAGGTAACACATACATACATATGTACATACTTACTGTACAATCATGGTTAAAAAAATATACAGTGAACATTTTATGTTGCTAAAGATTGGGGCTTCAGTGGAACTGTTTGAAGTGTATCGACATGGACTTTTTAAAACTGAACATAAGATAAAACTAATTACTAATAGTGTTATGTGACGTTCAGTAAAAAAATCCTCACTAGGTATACATACATACGTTTACTTGAAATGGAAATTATGTTGAATTTCTTAGTACTATCGGATGATTTAAAATTGCAAGAATTATTTTTTAAATAAAAAAAATTGTTGGAATGATGGGAATTAAGGTGTAATTATGGAATTTCGGAGAAATTGTTTTGGAATTACTGCAGTTTTTTAGGAATTGGAATTAGTTGTACCTACACATTTTCAAAACTTTTAGTGAATATATTTAAAAAACTGGACGTGATAGACAAATGTGACATATATTTTAGTTATCAGTGGGTAAGAAGAAAACAAAATCAGTATAAATTATCTCTTGGTAAAAGAAAAAAATTTTTTTGTAAACTAGTGATTATTGTTAACTGAAAGCGTGTTCCAAAGGTATCCTTTAAAATTTAAATTCAGTGTTGCCAACAGACTCAGTTTTTGTGGATCAGTCTGTACCTATTCAACATTTTTTCTTGTAGTTTTTTTAATAAGAGAAACAACACAAAAAATTAGCAAAGTTTTATTAAAACCCAATATAAATACATGATATTTTGACGAAATTATGTCCCTGTAGTAAAAAATGCTCCCAAATTACATACTGTATTTTTTCTACAACTATAAAAACTTTTAGTATTGTATGCTGCGTTTGGTTTGGATGTCGTCCAAGACGGCTTGCAACTCCTCGTCTTCGAATCGTCCTTCCAAGCTAGGGATCAAAGACTTTGCCTCTTCAGTTGTTTCAGGACAGAGATTGGCAATGGCGGCTAACTCAAACTTGTGCAACTTTTTCTGCATCAACAAACTATCAAACAATTAATTTAAAAAGTAACATTTAAAATTTAAGGAAAAAATTACTTTCTGACGGCTGAGATCGTTTCCTTATTTTTAAATTTCCTAAACCTATCCGTGTAAGTGAGAGTCTTCATAAAAACATCGGAAAACTCTTGCTCATCTTCCGCCGACTCGTTCTGCGCCTTCCTGTGCTCCAACAACATGTGGACTTCCGAAATGAGCAAAGTTTCCGCATTCTCAAATTCTGTAAAGAAGAAATAAAACCAAACGTTCACAACCGAAAGTATATTTGAGCAAATTAAGACACAGGCTTGACAATGTAACCCTCCTGTACTAAAAAATCGTACAAACGCCTAGTCTTATTAACATCAATTTTGAGTATTTTTCTCGCCGTTTTCAGTTTAATGGAACCCATCTTCTTGTTTTCAGTAATAAGAATGTCTTTGAGCTCGAGATAAGTGATGGGTACTAGTCGCACAGTCCGACACAACTCCCTCTCAGAAGGAGTCAGTTTTTCGTAACCGGGCATTCCGATAATTTCAATCGGAGTAAACCCGGACTTTTTCTTCGGAGTTTCCACCGGAAAGCTCCTGTTGGTCAACTTCCAGTTAAACTGCGCACTGGCGTGGAGCGTCTTCAATTCGTTCTCGCACTTGTCGTGAATTTCTTTCAATTTAACGTAAAGTCGAGCGTCGGCGAGTGACGTGATTCCGCGTTGGCGTAATTCGCACAATCTGCAAAATCCCGCTGTAAATTTGGGCGCTTTTATCTATAAAAGCGACTTATTGATTTTTTCCAAGAAAATTAATGACCCACAAAACCCATTCAATCGCTTTGGCGATTAATTGATTGGGTAAAAAACATTAAATTTGGTCTAAAACGTTATTCACTCATTACTCATTAGTTTTACCTTCTTTAGAAACATTTTCCTACTCCTTTTTTCAGTGCGAAATGCAATTATTTTTTTAATTTTCTTAAGAAATAAGCCGGAAATTTTTCCTTTTTTTTGGGAGTTAAGGACGTTTTAGTTTAGTGCAACTTGAGTGCAACATTTCGTTAAAAACTGGATAAAAAACACTAAATTAAATTGAATTTGTTGTTATTTTAGTCTATTTTGCATGATTTAGTTCGTTTTATAAAAATCTATTTAGTTTCCAAGATCTAGCCACGCCAAAAAATCATAAACAAATCAGAAATGATAGGTATTACTTACTGTTTAACTTAATTTTGCTCGTTTCTTCAGCCATGAACAAAAATTTAATCAAAAATGTTATTTTTAAATTGTTTGAACTTGTAGATAAGTTTTTAAACAAAATTCTTACTTTTCGCCAAAAAAAAACAGACCTAGGTAAGCACTAAACAGAAACAAATTAAAGCGAAAATTATATTATTTTGCCTTTTCCAAGAGTGTTAATATGTATTTTTTTGTAAGTTGGAAACACAATTAATTTGCATATTTTCTTTCAAAAAAATTAAACAAATTAAGCTAAAAATGTTCGAAAATATTGTTGCAATTTTCGAGTGTTTAAGGTAGGTAAAAATTAAAGTCTTTTAAACAAAACTTTCCAGAAACTGGCTGAAAATTCACCAAATTAGATCGAAATTGGCGTTATTATAGCTTGTTCCGCTCAATTTAGTAAGCTTTTGAACTGGAGATTTATTTAGTTTGCAATATCAGTGTCAAAACACGCCTACAAATCACAAACATAAATCGAAATTTTTTAGTATTTTTTCAAACCAAATTAATTCGAAAATAGCGCAATCTTTCGTTATTTTTGCTATTTCAAAGCTCATTTTTTATCCATCAAACATTGAATTATTTGGCAAAAATTACCCAAAAAATCACCGAATTGTGTATTAAACATGACATAACAGCTTAGTTTTTCGCGAGATTCTGTTAAACCAGAACGAAATAACACAAACGTCAAACGTCTTTCTTATTCTTCAGCCAAAAATGAGGAGTTTTGTCAATCAAAAATAAGCCAAATTTCTTCAAAAAAGATGTTACACCGAAAAAACATCAAATTAAGTCAAAAATTACCTTATTTTTGCTTTTCGGAGCATTTTAGACCGTTTTTAATTAAAAATGAATTCGCATACTTAATTTTTTTACAAACAAGCCGAAAATTTTGAAAATTAGGTCAAAAATGTTGTTATATTGCAGCCTTTTGTGAGTGCCTAAGCATGTTTTAAGGTACAAATTAAGGTGTTTAAAAAAAAGTCTCTAAAACACCAAATTAAATCGAAATTAGCGTTATTTTAGATTGCTTTGCTCAATGAAGTTCATTTTTCAACCAGAAATTTAATTAGTTTGCAATTGGTTATTTTGTGATATTTCGCTAAAATGGCATTTCTCTGCATTGTTTTGCTTGAAAAATTGTTAAGTTTTCTCGCAGATGATATTACTTTACTGTTTTTGGGTTTAATTGCCATGTTTTTTATCCAGAAACTCATTTATTTCGTAAAATTTGCTCCAAAGAAAGCCAAAAATTGCGAATTAGAACGAAAATAGCGTTAATCTTGTTTTTTCTAGTCTTTAAGCTCCGAATTGTTTCAAAAAATGTTAATTTTGCCTTTACCGAGTGACATCTTAGTTTTTTCGCGAGATTTTGTTATACAGAGATAGGAAAAGTGGATTCTTTCTATTCTAGGCGTGAAATAAAAAAGCCAAGATAAAAAACTCATGGTGAATGAAAAAAAAACAGTTTTCCTGATTTTGTAAAATCTATTGAGGAATTTATATTTATTTGAGTGTGGAAAACCATTCCAGAGTTTGAGAATTCCTCACCGGGTTTTTATTTCAAAATACATATACTATATCCCATTTCAGTTGATTGTAGAATTTTGGAACACCGCATTTGCATTTTTTGGAGTTTCTGGTGGGTTTTTCTTGGTTCAAAATTTGTCGCTGGGATTTAGCTTAACATAGAGTTCTTTTCTTATACAGAAACTCTCAGTTTGTGCTTTATTTTACTCCAAAAAATTCAAATGCGTTGTCAAAAAATTCTACTATGAAATGAAATGGGATATATTGTATTACTTTTGTTTAACATCACGCTACTAATTGTTGAGTTTGTTTTAACTTTATTCTTTGTTTTTATTCTTTATGATCCTGAACTAAGATTTCTGTTAACATTTTTTTCATTACATTATTTCAGTCATTTTTTTCCGCTTGACTGAAAGTTTTTTGGAACTCAATAAGCCGCTATTATAGAAAATAACCAACTTGTATTTGATTGTTTGGTTTGTAACCTAAGAATTTGGATTTTGAGTTCGCCGCTGTGATGTAACCCCTCCATCAACATTTCGAATTGCACAGGAGTACAAAATTGCATAAATCGGATCAGTTTTTCATACACAGGGCGTGTAATCGTAACGTCATAACGATGAAGCCAAGCGTAAACTTTCCGCAGAATAATTAATCCGTGCTCTCTAATGATTTTTTTCCACCTTTGGCGCTCCCTCAACCGACGGTTATAACTCTGAATTATCGCACACTGAAGATTTGTGATTAAATCGAAATGAGGATCGTCCTTATCAACCGGTTTTAGGTTCGAGAGCAAATCCTCAGCCGACGAATCGAATTCACATTCGAAATCGGACCTCGCGGGGTTATAACCGGCCAAGGACTTGTACCCCACTGTGTTGGGGGAGTAGCGAGGGGGCTCATCGGTGTCGCTTATCCGCTGTCTGTAGGGCACCACCGGCTCATAAAACCAGTCCCGATTACTCGCCTCGGGCAAGTCTTTGGCCCCCTTTCTGTCTAAATAAAACCAATCATAGTGAGCCCTAATCTCCTTCACACTCCGATTTGGGAACTCTTTCGCCACTAAATTCCAATTCCCGTATTTCTGTAACGACTCTAACAACACAACCTCCTCCCGAGCCGTCCAGTCCGTGTTACTCCAAACCGGAAAATCGTCGCGAATTATGTGATAATCGTGATCGTTCTTGTGCCCCCCAAACTCCGCACCTTTCGAAAAACACAACGAACAAATATTCACTTTACACAAAGCGCAATAAATATAAGGAGCGACCAAATCGCACGAACAATTCAAACAAACACTATCTGAGTCACTAGAGTAAAACGAAGGGGGGCCACAGTCTGAAACCTCAATTGAGAACGAGAAGTGGAACAAGGGGGCTCACCTTTGGGAAACTGCAAGTCAGCGGCGTCTTCTTCGGTTAAATCGGTATTTGCGTTTGCCATTTTTTCGAAAAGGTTTTTGTTGCCGAAAAAAGTTAGGTTATGTAAGCGGCTGGCATCGCCAACAGGTCGCCAACCTGGCGAAATTTAAATCACTATTGTGATGTTTGTTTTATGGTTTATTTATATAATTATTATGTAAATCGACCGCAATCGGCATAAAATGTGATAAAAACGTATCGGGGAAAATTTGGTTTGAGCAGCTCGGCCTCTAATTCCTATAATTTATTTTGTGTGTTACCAACGATAATTATAAAAGTCTCTAAACCGATCAATTTTCTCAAAAATTGGCTTAATCTAATAATAACAAACGATATAAAACAGTAAAAATCGCTTTATTGACGCTATGGTAGGTCACTTTACAAAAACGGATCAATTGGTTTACATAATCATTTTTGTTTAGGTTAGGTTACCAATGTCACTAGTAAGGGGGCCCCAAGTCCCCTCACTTCTGAACAAATCGCCCTTCTTTCTCAGACTTTTCTCAACCCAAATCGCCTCATTTGATGAGGTCAAGTTAGTAAAAACGACCCCAAAGACTCTTCTAATCGACGTCAGGGAGCCCCACGAATTGCAAGAAACCGGAGTAATTCCTGATAGCATCAATATTCCACTTGGCGAAGTCGAGAAAGTGTTAAAAGACATGCCGTCTGAACAATTTCAAAAAACTTACAGTAGGTCTAAGCCCGATACTAGCATCCCCTTAATTTTTTCATGTCGTTCGGGGAAGCGTAGTGCTCTTGCGTCCGAGATTGCGATGAAGTTAGGGTTCAAAAATATAAAGAATTATTCCGGGGGGTGGCTAGAATGGGAAGAAAAAAGTAAAAATGTTTGAGTTGTGAAATAAATAAGTTATAAAGTGGAGCTTGGAGTTTGATTTGGATTTGGCCAGTTCCGTATATACCTAGGTATTTACCACGGCAAAAAACATGAAATATTACAAAAATAATAAAAAAAAAGAACTTGCAGTGAATCTATAAATCGCGTAAGACATTTTTTTGAACAAACATCACCTTCGAAAGGCATGATTTTGATTATCGTAAGTCAAAAATACTCAAAAAAGCGAAAGCAAATAATAATTTTGCATGTGTTTTGCTCTAAAGTAGATATTATATACGGTTTTCTTCTTTTTTTGATGTTAGGAACATCCGCCAATGTGGGGATACATTATTGCAAAAAAACACCAGCGCCGTTTCTAAAACAATTACTTTAGCCCATGACCCCCTTCCACACTTTTGAATAACCTGGAACAGTGTCCACAAACTTTTCGTCTTTTCTGTTGGATTTTCTAAAATGTTAATTGTCAAAATAAAAAGTGCGCACATGGTGCGCACGCATGCGCTTTGATGTTCAACATGGGTCATTTCGAGAATTCGTCAGTTGAACCTTTTTGAATATTATAAAAGAGTTTCAATTCACTATTCCTTATTTATTTCCTCTCATTGTCCCAATTTTTGTGTTTTTCATCTAGCAGATCGTCCACCATTACCTAGGGGGGTAGAATTCAAAGAAAAACAGAAGATGTGAGATGCAACAAAAACAAAGACAGACTCATCATTTTATGAATTAACGTAAGACACGTAATGATTGTTGTAAAATGTGTAAGCATTCTTTTTGATTGGGCCGTTTGAGGTCGGCCATTAAAATTACGGAGAAAACCAATCACTTTTGATTTTCTGATTCATTGAAAAATTGTATTTTTGGATATGATTGGTCCATATATGGTCGGCCATTATAATATGTGAGAAACCAATCACTTTGAATTTTTGGATTCATTCACAATTTAGTTTGAATGGTTATTTCCTCGGTGATTTTTTCCTGTTGGTCTAAATTTGCAAGCAGTCAATAAATGAACCCTTTTTTTAATTTATTAGCAGAATAAATCCACAGAAAGGATTGTTATAAACATAGTAACGGTTGTTTTTAACTGTTCATTAAACTTAACCAACGTTGGTGAAACCGACCCTAAGTCAAATTTTAATGAAAAAATTGGCAGCAGCTTTATTCACTTGCCTCAAATTTTGTTTATGTACTGTTTTGTAGCTAAAATCTACGTTTGTGTTGAAGTTTTGCCTAAAAGACATGGATTTTGCATGCATTTCTACCCTTTGAAAGCGTTATTATACGGACTGTTTATAAAAGAATGTAGGATCTCAGGTGGTTGTGGAATTTGAATTTGCCGCATTTCACTTTATTTCTATGAATTTTCTGAAAAATGCCAAATTTTATCTACCTGCGCAACCAGTAAGACCAATATTTTATATACTAATAACATTGTTCGTTTTTTCTTGAAAGAAACGGCAAACTCTTAATACCTACTACGATCCTACATTCATTTATAGACAGATTGTAGAATACCTCAGGTTAAAATTTTATTGAAAGAAGACGTTTGTACCAAAAAAAAAATATTCGGTAAAGAAGACAACGGGCACTTACTACATAATTATTATAAAGATTGGCTGTAAATTCTTTTTCCTTTGTCAAATGTACTGCAACACTGTGATTGCTTTCTGTCTTATTCAGTTTTTTTTTACATATTTTGCAAAAAAAACTGGATTGCTTATATGAAAGCTTGTTTAGGATAACTTTGGTGTTATTACATCCAAAGTCGTTCAAAAATTACTTGGTTAAGGTAACTGAAACCTAAAGACGTCATATTATATTTCGTTCAAAAATTGAACAAGATTTACCCAGGCAAGGTTTAATTTTCCATACAATTTCATGTTGGCAAAGTTTGCTTAACGGGCAATGTCGCAAAGGCATCGGACGTAATACGAAAATGTGATTGAAATTGGACTGCTACATACGGTGGTACAACTTTTTCTACGTATTTTTGAATGCGTATGGGTTCTTTGTCTTTTCTTTTTCTTTGCGTAATAACAATAATTGATGAATCGTTTCAAAAATATCGTCGTGCGTGTTTCGAAGGCTGTTGTGCGAAATTGTGGATTCGAAAAAATTAACCACTCAACCTATGGTCCGCACCTAATCCTCAGTGGCTGCTGTCTGTGTCCTAATTTAGAAAAAAAATCTTCGTGGAAGACGATTTTGCGACATTAAACAGCTCATTACAGCAATTAAGGCACATTTGTAAGGCAAAGAATTTTTTTAAAGAAATTAGAATGTTAATTTTGAGATGCAATATGTGCATTGATGTTAAGAAGGATTGTATTAAACAACAAAAAATATTTGAAGCTGTTATTATTTTTCCTTCTTGCTCATACCGAGAATACATATACTTTGAACTCCCCTTGTATGTTGTTGTAGTGTCGGAAACAAATACATATCATTTGATTTTCTTCCATTATAAAATAAGTTCCTTTTAGAGGAATTTCTTTTTCAAGTGATTCAATTTATCAACAAGTGAGTTGGTTGACATATCAATTCTAATCGCGTTCAAATTTTTTCATTAAAATTTGGTATTAAGTTTGTCTAGTGAGGTAATCACTACGTTTTTCGAATAACCCTTGCCTAGACCTTGGGCCGTATGAATAAAGTGAAGTAAATGCTTTTACTTGTAATAGTAAAAGATAGACGTAATTTAAATCCTATGAAAGAGAAAGAGATAAAACTATAGTAAAAGCTTTTAATACATTTTATTCATACTACCCCTTGCCTAAACCTCCAGATATACACATAGATTCAAAAGTTTTGCATCACTTTATTTTTTGGATATTGATATTAGATTAATTCTTATCGAAAATAAAATAATTATGAGTTTAGGATGATCTTTGGTAATTGAGACTAAGATTTCAACCATTTTTTTATGTTAAAGCAATTTTAAACATTAAAAAATAATTCAAACAAAAGAGCATGTTTGGAATGTAGTACCACATCAAACCAAAAAATGATTACTAGCACAGCTCTGGCATCAATACAAACTTAAAAACGCCGCCATGTGCTTCCAAAAAAAAAAACAGAAAAAAAAACAGATTTCGTTCTTATAGAATATTTGTCATTTTCTCTTTTTTCATTCTCCGAATGAATTCTAGCAGTGTGTTTTTGAGCTCTAAAGACTTGAGAAAGCATATTCCAACCGTCTTCAATGTAGTTTACATCGAAAGAAACAAGCAGACCAGGTTAAACTGGCGGTTTCCTCACGCAACTTGTGGTGATGCAAAATTTTTGAATCTATGTGTATTTATGAACGTACTCCATTGTTATCGGTAGGTAGGTACAACTTGCCCTTCGTATTATATACTTGGCTATCCATGTGTTTCTGTGATTTACTGATTTCATCTGTAAAATTTTTATAGAGGATTTTTTTGCTGTAATGTATAATAACATTTTTTTTTAAATAAATCCAAAAACTGCAAAAAAACTGCCAACTTCTTTACGAATGAATTTGCTTGTGGTGCCAATAACGTTAAAACTACTTGACATCTCCATTAAAAAAACAGTTTTGCACGTATCAGATTAATTTGGAAGATTTATTCGAGGATTTTTATTTTGTTAGTGGACGACAACGATTTTAACTTTTAACCCCTACAATAAGAACGCGCGGATTAATCTGTGTATGGCCAGCTAATAGCGATTTTAAAATTTTTGGCGTTTAAAAACTGTTTTAAATATCACTATTAAAGACAGAGCTATCGGATTCCCAACTTCTTTGAATGAAACTTAATTCTTTACAATTTTGTTTCTTACTTTTTTGTTCGTAGCGTTTTCAAATTTCAAAAATATGAGGCGAAGCAAAATTTTTTGTTTCTTGACTTCCAATGAATTGCAGCAATATGTTAGCAGACTATACTGGTCGTTTCGTTCTAGACCAGTCTTATAGGAGTTACAGGACATTAAAATAATTGAATGTTCAGCGATATAAAAAAACGCACGTTATTATAGTACCAAAAATCTCAATCCGCTACTGGATTTGACGGTTAGTTTATTTAATAAGCAATTATAATTTAGGTACGCGAAGGCCGCTTATTTTTAGTATAGAGGAATGTTTAGACCGATTTGAATAGAATATAATCGCAATAGCTTCGAATTAATTTACTTTAATGAGTAGAAAAGGTGATAAAGCCGCTGTTATCTCAATTGAGAGTTTGCGACCTCGCATTATCGCTTTTATTTAAATGAATGAATCCCCGAGACGTCCACCTTGAGGCAGGGACTCCGTCGTGCATCATCGCAAACTTTAATTGGACTTGACCGGCGCGCCAAAAACCATTTCATATCACATGTTGCCTCCATCGTGTAACAATCACGCTCCCAACTTTGCTAATTTCCGCTGTTTCGTTATCGGTGAGTGCGAGTTGAGTGATGCGGCGGGAGTCCTGGTGCTTCCTCCAGGTAGGTCAACCCCTCGGCCTCCAAGTGGCGAGTCCCGCTTGCCTTGGACGGTCCAATCCTAATCCCGGCCGTTCAATCGAATTTATCACTTATTTACACTACGTGTTGTTATCAAACAGCACAATAGGTGCTTGAATGTTATCGGGGGGATGTATGAGGGGAATGGCATGGACACGGCGGACGTGTCCTATTATTCAAATGGGTTCGATAAGGAGTTTGCTTTCTCGTGCGTGAGGAGATTGAAGAATGAAAGTTTATGCTAAATATTCGGTTACAGTTGAAGGTCTTGGATGAGTGAGACAATCGGAAAAATACAAATTGTAATTATTTAAACAATTTTTTATTAATTTCCATTTAGGAGATAATCGACGAAATGTGTATTGTTCTCAGTTCAGTCTAGCTTTTGCGTTTTTAGCGACAAAACCATTAAAACATTATAAATTCATTACCCAAGGTCTTTGATGAGCAAATTATTCGATTAGTAAATTGTCAAGCGCATAGGAAAATTAATAACAATTACAGTAAAGTTCATTTGTGTCTCTATTCGATAAAAACTAATGTCAGGTTTTTTCTATTTCGTTTTCCAATAATTTACTAACAGAAAAACATGAATTAAAAAACGTATTGAAGAAATAGTCAGACCCTTACGCTGTGTCTGAAGGAAAAATAAAATAAAAACGCCTTTAAATTCAGACCTAATCCGATGATCTTGTAGACGACTTAAGTAAACACTTCAAATAAGTGAGCTCCTGTGACGGAGAAGTGAATTAAAAAATGAATGAAAATTCTTTGAATACTGTATAATTTTCATCAAAGTCCTGACTTCATATCTCAAGATCTTAGATGCGATCATTTGAATTTATAATTAAAATGGGCGATTCTTTTTCTTTGTGAAAAAATGTATTCTAATTAAATATGATCGTTCGAAATTGTATTATGTGACTCTTCATCTTCATTAATTACGATAATCAGATATTACTTTTTAATTTAAACGTAAAGACGTACAAATTTTGCTAATCCTACTGACTGCGCCAATTAAGTGTGTATTAGCTATTTCAAAACTATAAAAACGCCAACGTCGCATTTTCTCTCAAAATTAGTTGTTATAAATTATTCCTGCACTTCAAAAAATTAATAGCTAATGTAATTTATAGTTTCAATAAGAGATCTAATCATTTATAACTATTTTACATTTTTATCAACCTTATTTAAAAAAATAATTCGGTAAAATGCGATGTTGGCGATTTTATAGTTTTGAAACAGCTAATAAGTGTGAGACATTTATAGATGAAACTGGCAATATGATCACGTAATATGATTAAGTTTTCTGTTGAAAAAAACAACCTGACTCACAAATAAGCGGTAAAACAATGCTAACCAAGCAGTTACCATAACTTAATCATTTATTGGCCAAGAACCAACTGAAATAATCTCCGACTCGGTTTTTATCGTGCTTGTAGGTAAATATTATCTGTGTAATTGGGTTTCTCTTGATAACTTTTATTGTGTTGATTATTTTGGTCGTTTCCGGTGTCAGATTAGCGTCAAACAACTTAATTAAAATGCAACGTGAATAAAAATCGTTGCGCTTTCTCCAACCCAATTTGAATCTCCAATACCTTTCTGCTGTCGTCTTTGTTTCAACACCCTTTGTCCTTGACAAATCCATTAGCGTCCCAGTCGAATAAAACTCAATTTTCCGTCTCGATTTATTAACAACAACGACAAAACAATTACAAGCAATTAACACAAACGATTAAAAACCAATTTTCGCATGGTGGTAGTGTCAATTAATTATTGACATCTACATTGTATCAAACTCTCTTGACCATTAAACCTACGATGCCGCAGCCTAGCACCACAACGACGACGCCCAGCCCCAGAACGGCCCATTTGGGGCCTGGTGGGTGAGTCAAATCGGGGGGAAGTACCCGGAATTGAAACTGGGATTCCCAATCGACGGAAAAATTGGCGGTTGATCGCCGAATCCGGGCGCCTTCTTCACAGAGGCGAGTTTGGCAGTCTCGAGGCCGGAGGCAGGCCGACATCCGCACTGAAAGAAGGAGATCGTCGGCGGGGGCGGCGCCTTGGAATAAGAAGGCGCGGAACGGGAATTGGACTGATAAGGGGGCGGTTTGTTGGGGGTGTTGGGGGCAGATGGAGCGGATTGTGGGGTTGCGGCAGCCGTGCTCGTCCACAAGCACGACGGAGCGCTGCGAGGAGGCGCTGCGGATGATCACGGTGCCCAGGCGGCACGATTTCCAGCCTATATAAATAAATTGAGTGTGTTACAAATCGACCGCACAAAACAGAAACTAGATATAGATTTAAAAAATTCCGAGGGCTAAGCCCCAGAAAAAATCGGTGTTCATAATTGGCAAATCACGAGAAATCATTTTTAAAAATTAGGGAAGTCAGAAAAAATCACCGGAAATCGTGGGGAAATTTGATGTGCGGTTTACGTTTACCAGAGGGCTAAACTAAAGAGGAAATCTTGAGGAAATCATGGAAAATCTGAGGAAATCTTTAAATAATGCGTATGCGCAAGTTGAAATACTATGTGCTCTGTCGGCAACATTTTTGAGGTGATGGAGCTTCAGCAATCAGCATATGGTTTCACCCATTTACAGAAGTAAGTCAATCAGGAAAACGATAAAGAGCACATCAGTATATTATGCTGTTGACGATTATTTTCACACGCTTTTCGATGTGAAAATGCTTTGAAAAATTAGAAATTACACACCAACTGGCAATTTTACAATGTTTTATTCACATTTACATTGAATTTAGGGAATCTCGTAAATGCTCGGGTAAATGTAATGAATAGATACATTAGGAAGTTTCAAATTCGAAGCTGCTGCTAACTCGTACAGGCTGTAGACAGTAAATTAAAAACTTTTAATATGTTTACTTCCTAGTCCGAACATAGCCCTAAAGTAAAAAATTCTGTGTGGGGATATTTGTTTTTGTTTGTTAACTCGTCCAAAATTCAGGTTGATTTTAGTGTATCCGTTACACTATTACAGAGAGACAAATTTCTCGTTTATTAATTAATAACTCCAAATAAAATTTGTGCGTTTTTTTTCCCTTAAAATACTGACTAGTTGCTTAATGTTGATTTAGTTTTTTATGAAAATCTTAAGAAGGGTTTGTTAGTTATACCAGAAAACGTAAATTCTCCATATGGTACAATGTAAAAGAGAATTAAAAACTCAATTTTTGAAATTACATATCTCCGAAACTAGACAGTCGATCTTTTTCGTTTACACACCATTCGATGCGGAATTCTTTAAATGATCTGTTAAAATTAAAAAAAATCTTAAAAAAGTGAAATTAAGCACCAACTTAAAAACAATTCTAACCAATACTTTTACTACTGTTATTAATCCGTACAGAATAATTGTAGAGGTGTCTTAGAAGGGTTGGATGGTTAATGCTTTTATTATTTTCAGCCTTCTGCTAACCTACCGAAGGTTTTGTCTGTCATCTCATTCTTACCAATGCAATTTGCATTTGCCGTTTTTAATTTTACACTAATTAATTATGACTTTATAGAGGTAGCTTGTTATAGTTTCTCTTTAGAGGAGCTATCGAGTGATTTTAAAATTTCTGCATTTGACTTGTCTTTCGATTTCGATGAACATCTCATCCAGTAGTTTAATATTTATTGCAAATTACAAAAATACCGGGTCAGGCAACCTTATCGCACACCCAAGAAAATCGCGACTTCTAATGAAATGAAAATCCTACAATTTCTTACACCAGCCTGTACATTGATAAGGACCATTCTCGATTTTTATTAAATTTTTTTGTTAATAAATAAAGTCGTAGCAGTTTTGTGAGTTTTTGGACATTAACAGTTAATTTAACTACAAAGTTTTTAGACTAAGTGAATCCTTACCAGCTAGCCCCCCAAACCCTGGTATCAGGTATCAGAATTATAAATTTTTACTTGGTTGATTAAATAATCGGTCTTTTTTAATTAGGCGCGAACCAGACGCGTGATTTATTAGAAAATGGTACAATTTGCCAACAAAGAGATCACTTACCAGTAGCCGACCTTTTTGAAGCCCCTTATTTACAGTCTTGCAATTAAATTGACAAAAACTGATGCCTGCATCTTTTACAATCTTACCCCAATTACAGTTCACATTGTCGCCTAAATTTACGATGGCACAAGTAGCAACTCATAAATAAAAATACTTTTTAAAGTTAAAATGTAAAAGTGCGTTTAATTCAAAATCTGATTTTTTCCGTATTTTTTTCCGCTAAATTCGTAAATAATTAGTTGAAGTGAATACGCGTGGTTTAGTATAAAATTCAGAAATTGACTTTTTGATCGAAAATTACTTTTTCTTAGTTATTACCTTTATCTGTAGGTGAAAAATTACCAAAAAATTAGGGGAGATACCTTTTGAACGTACAGTCAGGCGTGTAAAATGCATTTTTTTTATTTAATTAGAAATCTCGATTTTCTTAGGTGTGCGATAAGGTTGCCTGACTCGGTACATATTAAGATAAGAGTAATTAAATTGTGAAACAATCAAAAAAAATCTGTGGTGAATAATATTTAATTCAGGAAAAATTAGGAGAAATCTTGAGGACATCTAGAGGACATCAAGGGAAATCGGAGGAAATCAAGAAAAATCTGGGAAAATTAGAGGAAATCCTGGAAAATCAAAGCAAAAACTGAAATCTGGTGTACAAAATTTGGGGTACGGATTGCCCCTCTAAAACTACTGTACTTATTAGATCAAAATTTACACAGAAGAATTCCTCGATTAATTTTACATAAGTTTTGAAAATTGAAGAAAATCGGCTTGAAATTTAATTGAACGCACAGTATTTGTAATTAATGAGTTTCTCTAGAAATAAATTCCATACAATAATTACACAAACAATAATGTTTTCCATTTTAATAGCCCCCAATACGTAATAAATTACTGCGAACAATGTTTGTCCACTTTAATTTTGCTACTGGAGGCAATATTCTAATAAAATAAATTACCGCACAATTATGAAGCAAAAATTATCCATAATTTAAATATAAAGTGATCAGACAAGTTAATATGGAGTAAATAGTAAATAAATCGATAAACGCTGCAATAAAATGGATCGGTAAATAATCGACTTAATGAAATTACGTTTTTTAGCTGACAACACATTACGTGTGTTTTTCACGATAAAAATCGCGAAAAATTCCGGCAATGGTAATTATTGATTCAAACTTCTAGAAATACATTCGTAATCTGTTTAAGTTAGAGATTAATTAGTACTCACCGTCGCCCTCGCGCACCGTTGTCCGCAACATCAATTCATCCCCTAAACGAACGGCACTGCCTTGATGGACCGGCTGGTCAAAAACCCCATTATTTTTCCTCCAGAGGGTGACAACACTGTCGAATTTGCGCTGATTGCCTCCAGAGGCGACAGAAATGGCCTTGGAATTAGACCTACCCTGCCTAAAATGTATTTTAGAAATTTTCTTTAAATAAAACCTACTCTGAGGGTTGGCCATTGAGTCGCAAATGTTTGGTGTGGGTCACCACCGTTTCCTGCGGAATGCACTGCAAGGTCACTAGAGTATCGTCGATTAGTCTCAAACCCGGAATTGTGGCCATACGTAACACTAGACACATCCGGACCCCGCAAGTCCTAATGCCACAATCGGTCATTTTTTGGCCTTCGAGGTCAACCCGAAAGACGTCCAAACCCGCCGGGGTTACAGCACACTCAGAGGAGTCCATCACGGGGAAACCCCGAGAATTCGACCGGAGGAAAACCCGGAAAAACCCAATCCCGTCCTTCGAGTCCAAACACGACATGTTTAGGACTTGTAGGGGTGTTTTAACAGGGGGTAAATACTGGTTTGGGGGTGCTGAGATGACGATTCCGTCGTCGGGTGGGATTAGTTCGTCTTGGAGGGGTGGGATCGGGGGAGGCAAGTATGTGGGTGTTGGGGGTGGTAAGTAAACTGGGGGTGGTGAGGGTGAAGGATCGTCGAATTGAAACGGGGGTTGGGGGTAGGAATAACCGTCACATTTGATGGGCACAATCAGGGCAAGTTTCACTAGAAGAATGGTCAATTTCGTGGCCATTTTTGGACTAAACTGGGCCAGTTTCGGTTTTGTATTTATATGAACGGTGCTTAAAAATCGTGATTGACGAGTTCGGGTGCACTCATTCTCGAATTCGGTGTTTTTAAGACGTGTATAATGGGTTTTATTGATTTGTGATGTTTGATGGGTTTTTGGACAACGAAGGAACTTGTTCAGATAAGTGAAATTTGGTGACACGTGAGTTAATGTGGCCCGAATTCGGCTGATTTACTGTGGGAGGAATTTGTTGCACAATAGGATTGGACCCAATTAAGGGAACAAAGCAAAAAATAAAAAACTTAAATTCTACGTAACTTCTACGATTCATTTCAGTCATAATTAAAGATCTCGGTACAAGAAACGAATAAGTAATAAAATGGATTCTCTCCTTTTTTCCCTTAAAAAATACATTTTCAACTAAAAAAATCCATATGTTTTAAACGAGAGCTACGAAACCAAATTGGAGAAACAATCAAAAGCAAAAATTGAGAATTAAACAAAATAGAAAATAGTGCTCACGCTGCTCACTTTCAATTTGTTATATCGCTTTCTTACACCACGGTCTTCAGTTTACTTGAAAAGAATTTAAACAACTTTGTAAGCAGTCAAAAAATTCAGAAATAGTTTATTCATTAGTAAGCTAAAAAAGCAAGGAAAAAACAAATTTAAACTTATAAAACGGTTACATAAAAGCAGATAAATATTTCATTGGATCGATTAGCGGAACGCCACTGTATTAAATTATGCATGTTGATTCCTCAACGATAGATAACTAGTAATAACAATGTTGAAATAATAACTCACTATGTTTAAAAATAGTTCACTATAACAAACTCGATCAAGAATAAAAAATGATTAATTCGCGTCATAAACAATTTGATGAATTAATCATTGGTGAATTATGAGGCCAGAAATTTTATAACAAGTTTAATAAACACCGCTATTCTTATTTACAAAAGCAATTCCTTTACTTTAATTAAGAATTCAGATTTTGTTTTTAGACTCTTAAATTACTTTTATTTTCTTAAATACTCCGTGGTAGTGTATCACTGAAATAGACTCGATTCTGCGGAACACAAAGCATTTTCTATTTTACCATTTTATTTGGAACCTGTTACCATTAATTTACAACTTCTATTTTATCCGGAATTTGACTAATTCTCTCAGTCCAGTATTAACTCATTTTGGCACTCAAAAACTTAAGAAAATTTCGTCCCGCCCGTTGACTTCTTTTTGTATACAGGGTGATTTAAAGAAAACGGCACCCTGTTGAGTTTTAATTTATGGCCCGATTTCGACACGCATTTAATTAAATTAAAGACCCTTCTATTAACCCTTAGGGTTTAAAAGCGTAATTGACTGAGCACGTGACCAAAATGAAGCGATTTGGTTGGTTCATTCGAGTTGTTAACTTTCATTGCGCTTTCTATCAGCGGGCCCTTAGGGTCGGTTTACACAAAGCGAAATTAAAATTTAATTCCCAATTAAATTAATTCGACATTAAGTTTCCATTTAAAATGCATTGACAAATGTCAAGTTAATCTCAAATAAATTAAAATTTGATTGCAATTAAAATGTTGTGTAAACCGGTCCTTAGTCTTTGATATATCATTCGCTGTTTTTCTTTTATTAATGTAGATAATGATAATATTGATAATGGTGAGTATTACAATGATTGTAAGATTGTCCCTTAATAAACACTTATTGTTTATTTATAGTAATTAGAAATAATAGTAGTATAAAGGCCCCTTCAGCACACAGCACTTTTTAAGGAAAAACACCCTGATTTTCAAGGGTCAACAGAAAAGCGCAGCCCCTTCAGCACACTCAACATTTTAAGGTAAAACACCCTGATTTTCAAGGGGTAACAGAAAAGCGCAAGAAATCCTGAAAACACCCTGATTTTCAAGGGTGGTTCAAAAGCAAAAAAAAAATCGTGAAAACACCCCGATTTTCAAGGGAAACTGCAGTATTATTACTCTTAATAGCATTAAGAATATTAATTAATATTAGTTAACTACCTAATTACTTCATGTCAGGAATTCAGATGTATTTTTTTTTTTGTTGAAATAAAGCTTTTGCTCCTGGCGATTCAGCATTATTGCCTCTTCAATCAAGACATTTTGTGAATAATTGATTACTGATTTATTAAAATTCTTTGGCTCATCAAGGGCAAGACCTATCTTAACAATTAAAAAAAGAAGTAATAATGGAGCTAAATACCTTGCGTTCTAATCCATCTTCATTACTTTAATTTCTGTTTTTTATCTAATTAATACCCAAATGGTATTGTATCAAAGTTTTCTAGAATAACTCTTTTGTCATAAACAAAGCCGAATTCTTTAATTTCTATTTTTTTTAAAAGTTCTTTAGTTTTAGTATCTCTGGTAATTCGATTATATTGTGTACCGATTTTACAGTCTTTGTTCGTCTTTGACTCTGGACCAGCTCTGCTGGACTTTTCTAAAATATTATTTATACTATCGGAATTAATTTTTTTGGACGTTTCATAATTTAACGTAAATCCTTTTATTTTACAAACAACTTTACCTGTGTTGGTTTTATAACAATAACTTTTTGGACCTGTTGATATCCAGTCTATTATCCGTACGCCTTTGCCTAATTCGTCTGTCGAATCTCCCAATAGACAGCCTGTTTTAACAGTGTTTTTTCCATTATCTATATATACAATACTATCTGTGTCATAATATGCTGCGCTTTTTCCTAATTTATCTAACATTTCGTATAACCTTAGTCTTGCGTTTGCAGTTGTAAAAGCAGCTATAAATATATTGGTATTGAAATCATTTTCAACATAACAATCTTTTAACTTATAATCAATTTGTAACATATTTTCATTTATATCGTTTATACGTATATTATCAAGTTTCTCGTCTAATAAAATTTCATAAAACCTTTTAACATCCGTAACATATTCTGTTGCACCCATATTTTGTCTTTGCCCAAATTTACCCCATAAGGAATTTAAGCATATTTTCGCAACAGCTCTCTTTCCAGGATTATTTTCTATTTTATCCAATTCGATACCTAGAATTTCTTTTGCGGCTTTTTTATATTCTTCTTCTGATTCAAAATCATCCTGCCAAGGACTTGTTTCTAATTTAATTTTCATAAAAGCTTTCACATATCCTTTAAATAAATATGATGATTTTTTGTAAAAATTCCAAACCTCATCAATAGTTATTATTTTGTACCCCTTTTCAATTTTTACTTCGTTGGTACACCAGGTTCCTCTGATAATTCTTTGAGATTCTGTATGAGAACATCTGTCTTTTTGATTATTTAATTTTGCGCACATTTGACATAATGGAAATGTTAGTTTTTCATCGCCAGATTTGGTTTTATTTTTAACTGGTAAAACAGGGTGATACAAACCTTTTGGTGGTAAAATTGCACATTTTATTAAACCATACCAATCTGAATTATACGTACGAGGTTTGAATATTTTAGTAGGATGTCCAACTGGATAATCATCGTAACATTGTACTGTTGGATATAAACTGCAAATATCTATATATCTCAATTTCTTTCCCTTAACACGCAATTTTGTTGCATTCGTTCTTCTACCAAAGAATGCATTTCTAGGATTAAGTTCTTCCAGTTCCTTAATTTCTTCTTCAATTTGTTTCATTTCTTTCTTATATTCTTTTGACTTTGTCCACTCACATTCCCAGATTTCTATTAAGTTATAACCAGCTTTTTTTATTTGCTCACTTATTTCTATTGTTTTCTCATAAAGATCTTCCATAGTTGTTTTATTCTTATTATTAATAAAATCTGAACTATAACATTTTGTACAACCGTGCCAAAAACAACCGTGATATTGGTAAACAGTGTTGGATTTCTCATCAAATCCGTCAACTTTTGATCCACATATTTTCACTTCACCATCGTTCAAAGCGTGTTTTATATTTGGATTATGAAAACTATTTAACCATGAAATAGATTGTTGAGAATATTGATCTTTTTTCAGATTATCAACAACAGCTATTGTATCTTTCTTAATATATTTTGATCTATATATAGCCATACAAACACCTGCAATGGTAATATATCTAAAAGGATCTATATTAGCAATTTCTAGAAACTGATTTCTTAATTCAAGACATCCTCTTCTTAATATATCAACATCAGAATTGCAATAATCATAAAGTTCTTTTTTAAAATCAAACAAATAATTTTCTTTTCTTTTTTGTTTATGCCATTCTAAGAACTCTTCCCTTTCTTTTGGTTTCATAGAATTAACACCATAGTATTTTGTATCAGGTATTTTTCCAATATAGTTCTGATTTTCTGTAGTATTGAAGAAATGTGGAAAATATCCTTTTTTAAGTTCTTTTAGACCGAATGTTTTAGGGAAGTTTTTTAAAGGTCCTTGAACAAAATTACTACTATCAATAATTCTTAAATTAATTGATTTTATTTCCATTAACATTATTTTAGATCCATTATATACGCAGAATGGTTTAATACCGTTTTCAACGCAATATTTTAGAATAAAGTAAGAATCATAACCTTTAGAATAATGTGCGATAGCTGTATATCCTTTATGATCTCTAGAAATTAACCATTTGCAAAAATCTTCGTTGGTTTCGAAAGAATTAACATTTCCGCTAAAATCGTGAGATATAACTAAATTAGCGATGTGTTTGCCTGTTTCTTGAATTGCTTCATAATCAAAGAATAAATATTTTTCCGTATAAGAACATTTAGTTGTATGCTTTTTAGATCCACATTTAAGGCATTGAAAACTCTCTTCGCTTTTTCTTGGTATTTTAACACATTTTTTACAATCTTTACATTGATAAATGTGATATTTTATTCTTTTGTTTGTTTTATCAGGAATATCACAATTTTTGCAACTTTCAACTCGCTTAAATTTAATATCATGAATTTTGTATTGTAAAAAACCTTTTTCATTTTTTATCTCTTTTAAACCATTATAAGTCATAAGTAAACCATATTCTACCATATCTTCTATTATTTTATCTGCTGTTTTAGCAAATCTGTCTGGTAAAAACAACTTAAATTTACATTCGTCTTTACCGATCAATGTAATTACATTTTTTTCTTTATTATCTTTACTTGTACATTGTTCCCAGTTTGTTACGGTATACTGATGACCTATTTCTATCTCTTTAAGTGATAATGTTTTAAGTTGGCTAGGTTTTATTAACCTCTCGTTTGTTTTATCAGGAAAAGTTACTGTGCAACCTTTTCTATCACAATTTTTACAACCTTTTACTTTATATTTATTATCACCGTCTTTCATTATTGTCTCACATATTCCGCCTTTTTGTCGTTTCCATTGCATATAACATCTATGTTTTAATATTTCAACTTCTTTACAACAATTTCGACATTTTTCCCACCCACATCTGTGTTCTTTACAACCCTCTTCTATCTAATATTTTGTCGTAAGCTTTGGAAAATAAATTTTTGGATGCCATTTCAGTTATGGGCTTAATTTCGTTACTACTTAGAAACATAACTTCCAATTTGAAAGCTGTTGATTTCATTATTATTTTCTTTGAACGAACTTCGTCCAAACTAATCTTTTTAGTAAACGCAAAAGCTAAAAAAAGACTTGATTTTTTTCTGTAAAAAACGATATTTTGGAACGATATTAAGACATTTTTCATAAAAATAATTCAGATCAAAATTTATGCAAAAGTTGACCGTGGAATGATAAAATGTAACAAGGAGGTAATTTATTTGCTTCAGCGCGTCCCTTGATGCATGGTGACCGCGTCGAGGCCCATGGAGGCGGCGTCCCGCCCCCGCGGCCCCCCGCGCCGCAAGTTCAGTTTTCCCGCCGCCTTGACCATCACCGACCCACTTCCCCCCAACTCCAAACGCCGTTTTCAGCAACGTTGGAGACGCCGTCACCCGCAAACTCTCAACCACCATTGGCTGGCGGCGCCCCCCTGAAGAAGTCGTCGCTGTAGGTCGAGCTCTCTGTGTCCTCTACATCCGAAGTCGCCTAAAACGGGCTGGACTTTTCAATCGTAAATTGGGGCTCACTCGTGTGCGGAGCACCGTAAGCGCCGTCCCTGGGGGCGGCAGCGCCACGGTCCGGGAAGTCTTTCCCGGTTTGGCGTGTGCCTGCGCCGAGTTGGAGAGGGCGCATCCTAGACTTTATTTAAATATTGCGAGACAGACAGGAGTGGGCCCTGAAACGGGGGCTGGGGGGCTGCTGGCCGCTATTGGACATCAATTGTTAAGGTGTGAGCCTTCGTGGGGTAAAGTAGTGGCGGTTTATAGTGTAGCAGGGGGGCTGGCGGTGGATAGTGTGAGGTTGGGGCATCCGGAGCATGTGCATGATTTAATCGATGGGATGACGGAGTTGTTGGAGGATAGGATGGCCATGTGGGTGGCGGCCAATGGGGGCTGGGTGAGTCATTTTAAATCAATTCAATTAGTTCAGTAATTGAGCTACGTGAAATAAATAATTTTTTGGCCCCGAAGACTTTTATAAAAAAAATTAGGCCCAATTTCATAATAGTAAAGTCCCTTCAGTTAATAGTTATTTATTGTACTTCATTGTACTTATAAGGGTCTTACAATGTATTTTATCCCCGCAAAGGTTTAAACGCGAGAACAAAATTCGAGCGTTTAATTAAGGGGATAAAACACATGTAAGACCCGTATGCAATACAACGTTTTATCCACAGACAGACAATAAAGACTAAATCAATATTTTAGAAAAAATTTATTTGACGTTTTGAAGTGACATTTGCCGAATTAATTTTTATTTGGCCAATCACGAGACGATTTTTTAATAAGACCTATAGGTTTTATTGATATCATAAGACATCTAGTAGCGGTATTATGACCTAATTATAGACTGGCTGTGGATAAAATACTATTGTGTACGCTTGCGTATCGTACTTCCTATTTTTTCTACTCGTGTCTTTAAAATGACATTTATCGTATGTTTCCATGACGCTAAGTGATCTTTCATACACACCTTCATGGGCTTCATATCATATCAAATCATTGTGGTGTTTCATTGAAAAACAAACGTGATTGCGAATAAAAAAGCAACCTCGATACGAATTTCATTACACTAAGGGCTCTTAGTGGTAATGAAATATTTCCCACGTCGGTTGTAATATACTATTACTTACTTTTAAACACATGAAGTGACTTTTTTCTTCCTTTCAGACTGGTTTAAGTAGTCACTGCCGACCGGAGGACCAAGACATCTCTTTCGTCGAATATCTTGGAATCTTGGCTTTAGTACTAGCAATCCTACTTACGGCCTACATCATAGTCAGATTTTTCGTAAAATTCAGTATGTTGTAGCTTATAATAAGTGTTACATATTTATGAGCAAAAATAAATTATGTTGTACAATTACCTTGGTATTCATTTACCTAGACTTCGACATAAATAAGTTTATTTTAAGTGTATTAACAATATTAGAACGAAGACAAAACTGTTTATCAAATACCTAACCTAAGACTCGAAAAATTTGTACACGACTTTCCCGACTTGCACAAACCCACAGCTCCCTTGATCAGTGAAGAAAGTTTTCTTAAAGTGGCGCCATCTGTTCTGAAAACTTAGTTACAAAGCAACCCAAACGTTTTTCCCGAACGTAGCTCCCCCCTTTAATGACCAAGGAAGCTGCTGTACACAAATCACTTATCAAAACAACACTGAACTAAGCACATCTTCTTAAAAAACCAGAAACTATATAAGCTTGAAACAACCTTAATCTACAACTTCAGTCATTCACTGAACTAAACTCTTGAAAAATGTTTTTAATGCGTCAACGCATGGTTGATACTCTGCGTCATAATCGGATACGACACCATCGGTTGCGTCGTATTCGACATTGCGTTCACTTGCGACGTATTAATCGCATTTCTGTGCATCTCAATTTGTTGATTCTGTGTCAGCAACTGTTGCGGCACACTCGCCATAGCCAACTGCGCTTGCGACGTGTTGGCCAACGATGTCAGCTGTTGATTGGCCAGCTGTTGCTGTTGATTAGCCAATTGCTGCGCCTGTTGCGTGTTGGCTAAAGTCAACTGTTGCGTAGTCGTGGCCAACGCTAACTGAGCTTGCGATGTCAATTGCGGTTGGGCTTGTTGAGCGAGGTTATTGGCCAAATTCTGTTGGGCAATCGCTAGCTGCGCTTGCGTCGACGGATTTGTCGTAACTGTAAGCACAAAATTAGAAAACAAAACGAAATTGAGATTAAGCTACCGAGTATTTGTTGACTAGGTGCGAGGATTTGTGCAGGGGGCGCCATCGAAACGGTTGGAACGCCCGCAATTGATACTGAGACGGGATTACACGTTGAGACGGTGGCTAAGGACACAGGGACGGTGGCGACGCTCGCCGTCACCGTTCGAATCACTTGAGGAGTGTTGGTGTTGGTTATGGTGACGGCGGGCATCGAGACGCCGTCGTTGCGTTTGTTCGAAACACGAAGATTGGCGTTTTGGTCGAGGAGGAACTCGTTGGTTGCCGTCAAATCGGACACTTGACGCTTCAATTGGGCGATTTCTTTGTGCAACATGTTGTTCTCTTCTTCCAACATCAAGGTCCTTAAATTTTTTTGAAAGTTTAGTTTTGCCGAAGCGGAAAGAAGTCGCTCTTCCCTTGATCCATAAAATGAAAATTGAATATTTTGACTCTTTGTAAATCGAAAACCGAAAGACTCTATAGCATGTGATCACGAATCAGCGGAATTAAAAGTACCGTGCCATTTACGGCGAAAATAGTGCGAGATTGGCAAACCAACGCTGCACACTTCAAGGACTACGAAATGAATTTACGATTTTTATTCGGTTTAAGACGTTCACGCTTTAAACATGTATAAGAGCACTAATTGTAAAAATATTTTTTGGGATGACTTTTTGATTTATTTTAAATTCATATTATTATTATTATTTGCCCGGCGCATCTGATGGATGAAGAACAAACAGCGATAACACGTCACAGCAATAGACCAGCTTAATATTGACGGCGTACTCAGCACGCGTTCGGACTGGTCGACTAACTATTGGTACTATAAATTCCTCTCATTAGCTGATCACTATACCAGTCAAGGTGCGGTGGGGTGTCTTATTCAATTTTTCCTTCTCTCAACGAAAGAGCAAAAAGTTACAAAATCTACACAACGCCAAAACTACGTCAAAAATACTGTGTCATTTAATAAGAAAAATTCAAAAATGGAGTTAAACCGAAATTTTGGTATATGGTAAAAAATGTTAAATCTTTCCCGAGTTTCCGCACAAACTAGAAATCGTAGAACAAAAGAATAAAATTAAAAACACCATTGAAATCTGATTCAAAATATCTCAAAATACCTGTGGCTACTTACTTTTATTTTTTTTTCAATTATATCTAGATCAATAATTAAAAAAATTTTCGAGTGTTACCAAATTTACCGAAGTAGACCTAAATATGAATTTTTGTTCACTAACATTTTAAAAATTGTATTCTCAAATAGACATCAGTTTTTTTTTTAATTGTATGACTACTGACCATAATTCATTAATCAAGTTCACCTGAATACACAAATTTCGAACGATAAAATCTGTTAAATCTGTTGCCAACAGACTCAGTTTTTTTGGATCAGTCTGTATTTAATTATTAGCTGTTTTAAAGCTATGTAAACGTCAACGTCGCATTTTTCTCAAAAAATTAATAGCTAATGTAATTTATAGTTTCAATGAGAGATGTAATCATTAATAACTATTTTACATTTTTATCAACCTTATTTAAAAAAAATATTTGGTAAAATGCGACGTTGGCGTTTACATAGTTTTGAAACAGATAAAATACCTTAAAAAAAACTCACTCAATCACTGACAATTTTACTAAATTATTACCGTTTTTTTTCCCATCATCAACACTAAATCCAGACCCGCTAGAGAATTTAATTATGTAATTGAAGTACTTATAATAAACAACACATAGGACTGGTTTATAGAAGCAATTAAATGCGTTATTAACTGATCATCTGACCAAATTGACGCAATTTGGTTGGTCCATTGTCGTTAACTTTTAACAACGAATTAAATTTTAACAAAGCTTTCAATAAACCGGTCCATACATTTTTAATGTTGATTCATACTAATAATAATAACTTAATTAATTTCACCAAATAGGCATTTTTAATATGAATATACTTATGCATTTCTCGTAAGTATCAATAGAAATATTATAATCTTTAGTTTTATTTTTTAGTGTTGCACATTTATTTACGTGAAAACAAAAATTTTGCCAAGGCAAATCTGCTACAAAATTTATATTTTTTTAGTTTTGATTATTATTATTATTATTGTTGTTTGAGACTGATTGTGGAGGTGAACTATTACGCTAGTTACAAACGTGTTATTTTGGTGACAAAACAAGTGTCTGAAGCACAGTAACGACAGATAAAAAATGTCATACCTTGCATCGACTCTGCTGAGCATTGGAGGTGGGGGATTCCCGGCGAAGTAACCCTTGAAAACCGGCCGGACTCGGTTTGATTCAACCGAATGCAAGTCCCCTCCATTAGTGAGTATTTCTGGTTCCGGAGCGGCAATAAATCGACGTTTCGGGAGTTGCAACCCACAATCTTCATATTCCTCGTAACTTATCGGATTTCTTCGGTGAAGACCGTTATTTATCGTATTCATTACTTGAGATTCAGTCAGAGGATTATTGATACAAATCATATTTTTCTTGTTATTGTTTTGTATCAATTCCATAATTTCTGCATCTTCCTCCTCACGGGTCAAATGGCGATACTTGCAAAAGTTGCGTCTGCATAAACCCTTCCGGAATTGGTTACAAATCGGTTGAGCTCCGGGTAATTGATTCTTCCGGGTTGCTTCGGCCAGAATATGATTCGACATGACTCCGGTGTTCTTGTACTCGACTTCTTCCTCCGGAGTACAATGGATGAATCTGGAATTTTACTAGTAATTTATGAAAAATTTTGCGTTTAGTCTCGACTGACTTGCAGGTGGGCCTGGGACAAATGCTGTTCTGATAATCGTGGCAAAAATTCAAGGTCTTCATGTCCGTTTCGTGTTTGTACTTGCAATATCTCCGGTCACAAATCCCCCGAATGTAATCCCTACAGATGTTGTCGTCCTTATCGTTTTGCCCCTTTTCGTCGGAATTATCGGACATTTTCAATAAAAAAATAAATACATTAACCGCGCGCACCTGAAAATCGAATTTTCCGTTTTTCCACTTTATTGCAAATTCGCAAATCGTGTAAGAACCGTTGGGGGTTTCACCCGCCGACGGTATAAAAACGAACCGAGCCGAATTAACCCCACAGTCAAACTAAAATGTTCGACAAAATCATACTCTGTCTTGTGTACGCCACTTGTGTCTATTCCGTATCGGAAATATCGGAGGAAACGTGCGAAACACTCATGTCTGACATTAATTTGATCAAAGGTAAACCCGAAACTGCGAAAAATTCGACCCGAATTTGACCGTTTTTCAGAGGAATTTGACGAATTGGGGCGGCTACAAAGAATATGCAACGGGGAGGTGGCCGTCAACAAGTGCGAAGGCTCCTGCAAAAGCCAAGTTCAGCCGTCGGTCATCACCCCCACGGGATTTCTCAAAGTGAGCATTTCAAGACGAAAGATGTCTTTTCTTCCAGTATACAGAACTTGTCAAAAGTCTGGAGTATTTTGTTATAGGATTATTAATGATAAATCTTTAGATACGTTTAGTAAAATGAGAATTTATACTTTATCACAAAAAATAGGGAACTCTATTAAAAAAAATACACTTAATTTTATTTTAGAGCAGATTTGAAAGCCATTTAATTGGTTAATTTTTTGTCCAGGAATGTTACTGCTGTAGGGAAAGCTTCCTAAGGGAACGCACCATCACCCTCACCCACTGCTACGACCCTGACGGCGTGCGTCTCACGGCCGAAACCGTTAATTCCATGGACGTGAAATTGCGAGAACCGGCCGAATGCAAATGTTACAAGTGTGGCGATTTCAGCCGATA